>VBSM01002217.1:46389017-46427113 GCA_008086735.1 Cheirogaleus medius
AAAAAAAAAAAAAGAAAAAAAAATATTGACTGTTAGATGTTGAATTAAAGTTAATTTTCTTAGGTGTGACAGGTATTTGTGAATAAAATGTCATGATGTATGCAGATTACTTTCAAATGTCTCAACAACAAAAATACACATCTATAATGTCTATATAAGTATGTGTGTACACACAGGGGTGGGGGAAAATGAATGTGACAAAAATGTTAAAAATTGGTAGATTTATGTGAAGAATATACAATTTCCATTGTATTATTTTTTCAACTTTCTATAGGTTTTTAAATTTTCAAAATAAAAAGGTAATATGGAACAAACCAACCCAAGTGGTAAGTGGCAGATCTATACAGTTCTGAAGCTGGTATTTGGTTCATGTTATACCACCACTTCCACATCTGAGGAAAATAGGAAAAGTACTAATGTCAGTAATAGATTAACAAAATGCAGTATGGTCATAATTAATATTTAATCCAATATTCCTCAGCTGTGAGGATAAATCATACCAAAATTACTTGGGGATCCTGAATCATGTCAGGGTCAAAAAATATATATATAAAATTACTTGGGGAGCACTTTCAAAGGACCATTCTAGAATATCCTAGGGCAGGAAGAGGAGGGCATGTGTAGATTGAAAAGCCTTCAAGGTGATTATTGCACTTCCCCTCCCCAAGTGAAAATCATTGATTTCGTCCTTGTAATAGCGACATGATGGTAGTTACTTGATGAAAGTCAGATATAGAGGACAACATGGAGGTACTTACGGAGCATGAAGGACAATAAGTTTGGAGAGATAACATCCTAGGTGTGTTTCAAACAGTGAAAAAGAAAACAGGGCTAAGAGAAGAAGATAGTAATTCTTGCTTCTAGAACCTTCTCTCACAACCTGTATATATTACCAATCTTCTGCTTCCTCATCTGTAAATTAGAGATAAAAAGTTATTCTGGCCCTACCTACCTACAAGCTTAAGGGGTCATTATCTCCTTTTTCCAATTTGGAGGCACCTAATCAAGTATATTTGATTTATTTTAATTACAAACCAAGAAAACAGGGATGACAGATATAGTTAAATGACTATATCCATTTAAAGGACTGGGAGAATCAGTTTTCAGTACTATTTTTTCTTTCCTTTGAAACAGGGTCTCACTCTGTTGTCCTGGTGGGCTAGAGTTCAGTGGTGTCATCACAGCTCACAGCAACTTCAAACTCCTGGGCTCAAGTGATCCTCCTGCCTCAGCCTCCCAAGTAGTTGGGACTACAGGCACACCACCACACCTGGCTAATTTTTTCTATTTTTGGTAGAGATGGGGTCTCGCTCTTACTGAGGCTGGTCTTGAACTCCTGACCTCAAGCGATCCTCCCACCTCAGCCTCCCAGAGTGCTAGGATTATAGATGTGAGCCACCACGCCTGGCCAGTACTATTTTCTTATCATAAGCAAATAATTTCACATGTCTTCATTTGATTATTCATCAAACATATTTTGAGCATCTGCTTTGTCCCAGGCACTGTGCTGAGAGCGGGATATACTGCAGGGGAGGAGATGGAACATGGCCACAGTCCCTGCCTGCACAAGACTTACAGGCTGGTGAGGAAAATTATGTGAATACTGCAATTTACAATAAAAGGTGATCCATTGTAAAATAGGGGAACGACTGAGCGATATGAATCTTTACAGCAGGAAGATTTCACCATAATTTGAGGGTCAGAGATGTCCACCATGAGCAATCCCCCCTAAACTGAGATCTGAAGCCCCACAGAGGTAGTCAGGCAGCAAGCAGAAGTTCCTTACAGGGGATTGGCATCTGTGGAGGACAGAAGGCAAGAGTAGAACATGGTGCATTCAAGAAACTGAAAGGTGGCTGGAGTATAGAGCAGACATGAGATGAAGCAGGCAAATTTGGCAAGGGCCAAAAGGGAGACACTTCCATAATCATACAGTAAAGGGTACATATGCTTCAATTCCTACTAGAAATGTCAGAAAACACTCGTGGTAGTTGCTGTTCCTCTTGAAAACCTACTAAAACTATGGTGAATTAATTTTTTTTAAAAGCATAAATCCACAAACACATAGATAATGGAGGAGGAATCAGCAGCAACACAATTTGGGACCTTTAAAAATTATAGTTGAATAGTAATTGACTTGTCAGTCCCAAGAAAGCTGATTCCTAAGCCAGCACTTGGCAAGGCTGATGAACAGCAACCTACTGAAAGTTTATAACTAAATGTCAAGAACCACAGCCTTCTTTTCTCACTTCCCTCCTATAGTTCTGACCAACAGATTGTCCTATAGTGAAATCCATAGCTGACAGGCTGAACCATATAAATCAAGCTTTCCAAAAACTTTTTAGTGCCTCTGTCCTAGATATGGGCAAAGAGCCAATGATCTGTGGACAGTTGATGGAATATTTTAATAAGAAAGATAGAGGCTAGAACAAAGTAATATAGAAAAACAACTAGGAAGAAATAAAGAATATACAGAAGGATAAAAACCTATTATTAATACTTTGAAGATAGTGATTACAGTATTATTACATATTATAGGCAAATAAGGACTGGATACTATAAAAATTTTTTAAAGTAGCAATCAGAGTCCAAAACTGAACTCTTGCATATCAAGTATAGCATAGTTTAAAAGAAAATATCAGGTAAAGGTTTAAAATATAAAGCTGAGGAAATCTCCCAGAAAGTAAAACAAAAAGGTAAAGATGGAAAGAGAAGTAAAAAAGATGAGAAAAGTGCAAACTAGTACAGGAAGTTCAATGTCTGAATAATAGGAGTTCCAGAAAGGAAGAACAGAGAAAGTAGAAGATAGGAAATTATCAAAGAAACAATTCAAGAAAATTTCCTGGAACAAAAGAACACGACTTTCCAAATTGATAGGACCTATTGAGTTCTCAAGACAATGAATGAAAATAAACCTACACTGAGACACATTATTATGAAATTGCAGAGCCCTTTGGACAAAGAGAATATTCTAAAAAGCTTTCAGAAAATAAAAACAGGATTCTAAAAAGAATCAGGTATGAGAATGGCTTTAGACTTCTGGACAGCAACACTGGGTGCTAGAAAATAATAGAAGGAAAGTATTTTTCAATCTAGAATTTTATTCTCAGCCAAATTGTTAATTAAGTGGGAGGGCAGAATATAGATGTTTCAGACATGAAAGGTCAAAAAAACATTACCTCACAGGTTCATTTCTCGGTAAGCCATCAGAATATATGTTCAACCAAAACAAGAAAAGAGAAAATGGAATCCAGGAGACAAGGTTCCAGTCCATGAGAAAGGCAGGACGGTGATGCAGAGCGATCCTAAGACCACAGCACTGAAGGATGCCAGTCAACCAAACTGGTGGACTAGAACAGGGCAGAAGATTCCAGGAGAAATTTCATCAAGATAATGGCATTGACAGAATGACTGATGTTTAAAGCATGCTGAGGGAAGATTTACAAACTGCATGTAGGGACAGTTTGGGAATGTAGTCATAATAAGAACACAGAAAGCTCTTTTGAGCAGTCTGTCCAGAGGTGGAATTTATTTAGATGTCCAGACAGATGACAAAATGCACTCAACAGTGAATAAGAATAAAATACATTTAGTACACTAATCTGGAGGATCCCAGCAGGGAAAGTGCTCACGGACTGATGAGAAGGTAAGCAAAGAGCTGGGAGTGGTCCCAAGCTGTTATTATTGTTAAAGGGTAGAGTTAGCATGGAGGGGAATTCTTCTAGCATGGGCTACAGTGTAGCTTGAAATTCCCATTGCCTTTCAGGGGCAAGGTCTACACAGGTCTTTTTATCTTGGTGCCCTGATGTGGGAGAGACAGAAAAGAGAGGTGGGGATTGAAAGCTGTCAACAATCAAACATCAAAAAGGAAATCAGCCTCTTCATTATAAAAATCAAGTTATGGGGAAGGGAAAAAGATAGTTATTAACTCCAGGAGAATCAAAAGGTTGTACAGGCCGGGTGCAGTGGCTCACGCCTGTAATCCTAGCACTCTGGAAGGCCAAGGCAGGCGGATCGCTTAGGGTCAGGAGTTCAAAACCAGCCTGAGCAAGAGGGAGACCCTGTCTCTACTAAAAATAGAAAGAAATTAATCGGCCAACTAAAAATATATAGAAAAAATTTAAAAAATTAGCCGGGCATGGTGGCACATGCCTGTAGTCCCAGCTATTCAGCAGGCTGAGGCAGTAGGATCGCTTAAGCCCAGGAGTTTGAGGTTGCTGTGAGCTAGGTTGATGCCACGGCACTCTAGCCCGGGCAACAGAGTGAGACACTGACTCAAAAAAAAATTAAAAAAAAAAAATGGTTGTACAGGAAAGGAGAAGTGTCCATAGCATGGTATACTATACAGCTTAGATGTGAATAGAATGCATAAAGTCATGTCAGTGCAAACACCGAACGCAATATAATTAAAACCTGACCGTGTTGGGAAGATGAGGAATGAGAGGTATGCATGTGTATGAGTACCACAGGGTTTGGTGACAGTGAGCTAAATCTTCGTTTCTACAGTTGGAAGTCACTGCAATGTTTTTAAAAATAGCAATATGAACATGTTATTTAGAGATACAGAGATAATTCCAAAGGAATCAGGTAGAAGAGTTGAAAGTGCTTGCCCCTAGGGAGCTGAACCATAAGAAATGGTGGACAATGGTATGGGATAAGGTGTGTTGGAGGATTGCTGTTTTGTGTATTTATAACAAGTACGTGTATAAAAAACTTTTACAATATATAACTAAATATTAAATTACTAAAAATTCGACTTTATTCTAAAGGCAATGGGGAGCTACCCATCACCTTGGAGCTCTAAGCAATGAGTCTCTGAACATCTGATAGCGCATTTACATTTTATTAAAATTACTCTAGTTACTTTATGGAGAAGAATTGGAGGGAGGAAAGAATGATTGGAAAGATGTCTATAGGAAACTACTAGTTACCAGGAGCCTGGAATGCAGAAAGGAAGTGATACTGGCCTAGATTTAGGTATGGCAGCAGGGGTGCATAGTAGTAGACAGATGTGTGAATATTTTATGATTGCATTCTAGGATGGAAGAGGGAAGACTCAAGACCGACAGTGCATTTTCTAGTTTGGACAGTGGGAATGTGGGGAATTCTATTCGTTTAGACAGGAAGTAACAAAGAGGAGCAGATTCGAAGGAAATGGAATGATTTCAGTATTGGATACCCAAGCAGAACAGTTATAAGGCCATCCTAGATATGTTTCTGGAGCTCAGGTGAGAATGCTGGGCTAGAGATGTAGATTGGGAATTACTAGCATAGGAATGGCAATTGAAGTCCAGGGTGGATAAGGTTGCTTGAGGAATAGGTGTAAAGAATAATCAATGTCTAGATATATACCCCAAAAAATTGAAAATAGGGTCTCAAAGAAGTATTTGTACACTCATGTTTATAGCAGTGTTATTCACATAGCTAAAACATAGAAGCAACCCAAGTGTCTATCGGCAGATGACTGGATAAGCAAAATGTGGTATAGATACACGATGGAATATTATTCAGCCTTAAAAATTCTGACAAGTACTACAACACAGACGAACCCTGAAGGCATTATGCTAAGTGAAATAAGGCAGTCACAAAAAGACAAATACTGCATCATTCCACTTACATGAGGTACTTAGAATAGTCAAAATCATAGAGACAGACAATAGAATAGTAGTTGCCAGGGGCTGGGGGGAGGAGGAAATGGAGAGTTATTATTTAATGGGCATCAAGTTTCAGTTTTACAAGATGAAAAGCATTATGAAAATAGATAATAGTGGTGATTGCACAACATTGTGAATATTTAATACTACTGAACTGTACACTTAAAAATGGTAAGATGGTAAATTTTATGTTATATGTATTTTAACAGAACAAAAAAGTCAACAAAAAAAAAAAAGAAAAAGAACCAGTGTCAAAGGCAGAGCCTGAAGGAATATAAACAAGGGAAGAGGAAGGGGAGCCTACAAAGGGGAGTGAGGGGTGAGGCAGAGAGGTAGCAGGAGAGCCCGTGCGCTGCGGGAGTCAGGGAAGAGAAGGTCCAGCGTGGCCAGTGGTGCCGAAAGGGAACCTAAGGTAGGACTGGATCACATGCAGAGGCAGAAAAGAACTGCTGGGAACCTTGACCACAGCCAGGTCAAGGCGGAGCACTAGGGTAGGTAGAGGACATATAAGCACTCATCTGAATCTCTATTTAACAGATAATTATAGCAAATTTTCTCAAAAGTTTATTATAAGCCAGATACTATATTAGTACTTTACCTAATTTATCTCATTTAATCCTCGAAATAACATCATCTATGAAATAGATATATTATTAACATCCTCATTTTTCAGATGAAGAACCTGAGGACAAAAGAGTTTCAACAATTACCCAAAGGAACAGAGCTGTCAGCACACAGGCTGGAGTCACCTCAAGGAGTCTGACTCCAGAGTGCAAACTCCATACCCTCTAAATAATCTGGCAAACATGACACTATTCACTTGTCCATTCAACAAGCCTGCTGTGTGCCAGATGCTGGTAATTCAACAGTATACAATGCAAAGCCCCTGACCTCTTAGAACTTACTTTCTAGTAGAGGAGATAGATAGTAAACAAATAAAAAAAATGCATGTGTACTTTCAGTACTTAGTGCAATGAACACTAAGAAAGCAGGGCAAGTAACTGGAGAGTGGATAGAAAGGAGAGCTGTTTTTAATCACAGGGCTTTCTAAAATGACATTTTAGCAAAAATCCAAATTAATTCAGGGTTTGAGCCATGAGAACATGCATTCAAAGCTTAAGGGGGAGGAAATGCCACCACCTTGAGTTAGGAATGAACTTGACTCAGCAAACAAGAAGGCCAGGGGTGGGGACAGAATGAGGGAGAAATGTAGGCCATGAAATCAATAAGGGAGGCGAGGGCCGTTCCATGTACAGCCTTCTAGGTAAGATTTTAGCTGTTCTAAATGTGACAGGAAACCTTTGGAAGATTTTCAGCAGGGCAGTGGCAAACTCTGACTCACATTATATTAGCTTGCAGTGGAGTATGGACTTCGGATTTTGTGACCACGCCCTTTCTTTCTTTCTCTGCAGTTGTGTTGTCATGTGGCTGAGCATATGAAACGTGGCCAGTCTGAATTGAAGTGTGCTGCAAGTGTAAAATGCACAATAGATTTCAAAGATTTAGTACAGGCTGGGCATGGTGGTTCATGCCTATAATCCTAGCACTTTGGGAGGCTGAGGAAAGGAGGATCACTTAAGGCCAGGAGTTCAAGACCAGCCTGAACAAGAGTGAAACCCTGTCTCTACAAAAAAATAGAAAATTTAGCCAGGTGTGGTGGTGTGCACCTGTAGTCCCAGCTACTTGGGAGGCTGAGGCAGGAGATCATTTGAGTTCAGAGGTTTGAGGTTACAGTGAGCTGTGATGGTGTCACTGCACTCTAGTCCAGGTGACAGAGCAAGACCCTGTTTCAAAAAAGAAAAAAAACACAAAGATTTAGTACAAACAAAAGAAGGTAATAGATTTCATAAATAATTGTTTATATTCATTACACACTAAAATGATATTTAAGATAAATAAAAATAAATATTAAATAAAATATAATATTAATTTCACCTGTTTCTTTTTTACTTTTTTAAAAATGTAGCTAATAGAAAATTTTGTGACTAGAGTTATATATCTAGTTGACCTGAACAACTTCCCTTCTCTCAGCTTCAGAATGTTATGAAGACAATGACATAACGTTTGTAGGGCTTTTTGAGTTCTCTTAAGGAAACATATTATGTAACAACAAGATAAATTATTGAGGATGACAGTTAGCCAAAAAATGTACTGGTTCTCTATAGGACAAAGATAATGTTACTGACTAGGTAGTGGTTTTATGTTGTTTTTCCTACAGTGGTGATGAGTTTGCACAAAGTCATCTGTAATGTTTCTCTCCCCACCCACTCTACACCCTCCCTATGTTCCCTCATGACCAAAACAGCATACTTTTTAAATACCTGGCCCAGGTTAAGAATGCAGTTTTTTTCCAGCCATGGAAATTTTTCTCTCTGCAAAGCACTCAGTCCTGTATAGGTTTGAACCTCAGCCTGTTTAACATGATATTCTAATTATCTAGTCTACTCAAGCAAGCAGATTCCAAATGCCAGTAATTATATCTATGATCATAATCATAGAATAGATTGTTTCTCATATTTAATTCTAAATGTGGTCAATTAGATTATACTTACATTGAAAACATTTGCACACATGCTCTAACCAAGAAATTTGTTATTCTTTATAAATTTATATCTATGGAAAGCCACAATGTTATAAATTGAGTCATATTTTGATTTACATGTGGAAGCATTTTTAAAAATATAAGACATTGGAATTATTGAGAGTGATATAGCTTTATCACTCTATTCTAGGCCCTGAACAGCAGTAAGAAGATAGAAGCTTCAGATGGAACCTTGCTAATCTTCTTTGCCTACTCATTTCTACTTCTACCTTCTTTCTCTTTTTGCTCTCCTGTTAGGCAGAGGACAGGCCTTCACTCTCAGTTTTCAATTTTTACTTTTATGCCCCAGATCATCACTTTCCTTAACCCTTCTCCCTCCTACATATCACTACCTCCTGCCCTACTAGATCATCTCTACCAGCAAACTATAGAATATAGTTATAGAATCTCCCACCTGTAAACAAATACACAAATACCTCCGTTAGCCCCGTATTTCCTTCTGTCTACAGCTTTCCTACTCCCTTTCACAGCAAAATATTTTGAAACAGTTGCCTATAACTGTTTCTATTTCTTCACTTCTCATTCATTGTTTTTTACATTTAATTTTTTATTTATCAATTTTTACTTTATAAGCTTTTTCACTTCTTAAATGATTTTTAATTGACAAAAATATATGCATTTATGGTGTAAAAGATGATGTTTTAAAATATATGTACATTGTTGAATAGCTAATAGAGCTAATTAACATATGCATTACCTAAAAAATTTGTTTAGTGAGAACAGTTAAAATACATTGTTATTAACTGTAAAACATTAACTGTAGTCAGTATGCTGTACAATAGATCTCTTCAACTTATTTCTACTGTCTAACTCAAATTTTGTATCCTTTGACCAACCTTCCCTCCCCCAAGCCCCTGGTAACCACCATTCCACTCTCTGCTTCTGTAAGTTCAAGTTTTTAGATTCCACATATGAAAAAGATCATACAGTGTTTGTCTTTCTGTGCCTGGCTTATTTCACTTAACACAATGTCCTCCAGGTTTATCCATGCTGTTGTAATTATCAGGATTTCCTTCTTTATTAAGGCTGAATAGAATTTCATTGTGTATATAACACATTTCTTCATTCATTCATGAACACTTAGGTTGATTCCATATCTTGGCTATTGTGAATAATGCTGCAATGAACATGGGAGTGCAGATATCCCTTTGACATACTGATTTCATTTCCTTTGGATATATACTCAGAAGTAGAATTGCTGGGTCATACAGTAGTTCTATTTTAATTTTTTGAAGAAACTCCATATTATTTTCCATAATGACTGTAGTAATTTGTATTGTCACCAACAGTGAGTGGGATTCTCCACATCTTTGCCAATACTTGTTATCCTTTGTCTTTTTTGTAATAGCTATTCTAACAGGTATGAAGTGATATCTCAATGTGATTTTAATTTGCATTTCTCTGTTAATTAATGATGTTGAGCATTTTTTCATATAACTGTTGGTCATTTGTATGTCCTCTTCTGAGAAATGTCTATTCAGGTCTTTTGCCCATTTTTAAATCAAATTATTTTTTTTTCTTGCTATTGAGTTGTTCGAGTTCCTTATAATTTTGGGGGGGGGGACAGAGTCTCACTCTGTTGCCTGGGCTAGATTGCGGTAGCATCATCATAGCTTACTGCAACCTCAAACTACCAGGCTCAAGCAATGCTCTTGCTTCAGCCTCCCAAAGTGCTAGGATTACAGGCATAAGCCTCCACGCCTTGCCAATATTAACCCCTTATCAGCTGTATGGTTTGCAAATATTTTCTCCCATTTCATAGGGTGTCTCTTCTCTTTATTGTTTCCTTTGCTGTGCAGAAGGAAACAATAAACAGATACAATCCCATTTGTTTACTTTTGCTATTGTAGCCTGTGCTTTTAGGGTCATGCCCAAAAAATCATTGCCCATAATTATGTTTTCTTCTAGTAGTTTTACTAGAAGCCACAGGTCTTACATTTAAGTCTTTAATCCACTTTGAGTTGATTTTTGTATATGGTATGAGATAAAGATCTAATTTCATTCTTCTACATGTGCATATTCAGTTGTCCCTATTTATTGATGAGACTGTCCTTTCCTCATTCTTGAAAACACTACAGTTAGTTTTCCTTCCCCTACTGAAATTGCTCTTGTCAAGGTCAAGCTAAGACTTCCATGGGATAAAATGCAAAAGACCCCTCTGTCTTCATCTTTTTTTTTTTTTTTTTTTTTAGAGATGGGGTCTCGCTCTTGGTCAGGCTGGTTTCGAACTCGAGCTATCCACCCGCCTCGGCCTCCCAGAGTGCTAGGATTACAGGCGTGAGCCACCGCGCCCAGCCTGTCTTCATCTTATAGTGCTCTTGCAGTATATGAAATACAGTTGGCCACTCCCTCCTTGAAATACTCTTCCCTTGACTTCCATGATGCTATACTCTAGTTTGCCATCTACTCAATTGGCTATTCATTCTCAATCACCTTTCTAGCTCCTTTGCTTCTATCAGATCTCTAAATGTTCAAGATCCTGTGATTCCTTGGGTCTCTTCTCTTCATCTATCCTTTCCCTAGGTGCTCATTCCAATGGCTTTAAATGACATCTAACTGCTGATAATTCCCAAATGCATATCCCCAGACATCTCCTTTAAACTCCAGTCATACATCCATATGGTTAAATCTCAACTATATATTTCAAACATGTTTATATCTCAAATTTAACATGTCTATACATGAAATATTGATATACTCTTCCTAAATAAAAAAGAATAAGACAAAGAAGAAAAGGAGGAGGAGAAGGAAAGAAGAAAGGAAGGAGTTAAAAGTCAAAATTATAACAAATATAGTTTAAAGATCTAATTGGCTTTTATTGTGATTGTAGAATCAGGGAATACCTACAAAATACGATGAGTGCTCTGATGAGCTGGGCAGAGGAGATTGGCTTTATAGGCGGAAGAAAGTAGAAACAGAGAACAAAAAGCAGACTGGTCATTTCAAAGTTACTTTCCTTGTAAAGGTTAAAGCAGAGGCAACTTCTGTCTCATGCTGGCTAAAACTGGCCTGTTTGGGCATTTGGCTATTCTCTCTCTCTCTCTCTGAAGGTCAGATAAACAACTTAGTTTCAGCTTGGTGGTGTGGAACTTCAGCGTGAGTAACTCCATTTGGTTTGGTCTGTTGGGCCTAGTGCAGGAACTCAGTTCAAACCAATGGCCTCTTATAAGTTTTATTTAACAGAAGGAAGGAAGGAAGAAAGGGCAGGAGGAAGGAAATAGTATGTGTTTTTGCTGTAGCCAAAAATTTAGATGTCCCTTACTCCCCATATTTAACCACACTTAATCCATCAGCAAACTTTGTCTAGCCTAGCTCAGAAATGTGTCTCAAACCCATCACCTTGTGTGTATCTCCACTGCCACTGCTCTAGATGATTTCTCACCTAAACTACTGCAATATATTCCCAACTGACCTCCCTGCCTCTGCTCTTATACCTGCCCAGCTGTTTTCAGAACAGCCAAAGCAATCTTTTAAAACTATAAATCAGTTTATGTTATTCCTGTTTGATGGTTCAGCAAATTCCCATTGCATTTGTTGTTGTTGTTGTTGTTGTTGAGACAGAGTCTCTCTCTGCTGCCTGGGCTACAGTGCCATGGTGTCAGCCTAGCTCACAGCAACCTCAGGCTCCTGGGCTCAAGTGATCCTCCTGCCTCAGCCTCCCTAGTAGCTGGGACTACAGGTGCGTGCCACCACACCCGGCTAATTTTTTTCTATTTTTAGTCGTCCAGCTGATTGTTTCTATTTTTAGTAGAGATGGGTCTCACTCTGGCTCAGCTGGTTTCAAGCTCCTGACCTCAAGCTATCCTTCCACCTTGGCCTCCCAGAGCGCTAGGATTACAGGTGTGAGCGACCACCAGCCCCCATTGCATTTAAAATGAAATCCAAACACCTGACCATTGCTTAATGCTCTGCATGATTCAGCCCTTGCCATATGTCTTCAGCTTCATCTTGTGCACCCACCCTCACCCCTACTCTTCCCCACATAGGGGCCTCTGTATTTACTGATCTTTCTGCCTGGAATGCTCTCTCAGCTCTAATCTCCTCCCCCTAGTGAATGGCAGGCTCCTTTTCCTCATTCAGGTCTCAGCTTTAATGTCCTCTCACAGAACCTTGCCAGACTATTCCTTTGAAAGCAACCCCACCCAGTTCTTTTCTCACAAGGCTTTGTTTTCCTTTGTAGTATTTGCCACAAGTCTAATTACATATTTTTGTATATTTACTTTCTTGACTCTCAGCCCCTGTCTGTTCTTATCTCATTGCAGATAAGAGGATTGACATACTGGTTGAGATAAGACACTGGGTGCTGTAGCCATGCCCCTCCTTTCTCCCTTCTCCTGGGAGTCTTCATTTGTTTGTGTCAGGAGTGTCACAAGAACCGGCCTGTGCTGGTTTCATACTGCCTGTGGCTGGGTGCCAAAGTCCAGTTCAGGTCTGAAGCATTAAGGAGCCCACTGCAATGTTACCTCTAAGCCGTGGCGACGCAGCCCCATCAGTAAATGCTGACATTGTGATCTGGATCTCAGTGGCTTTGGAGATCAGGTAGAGAAAAGAGGGGTGCTATATATTGACCCCCCCAAACCCTAATATCTTTCCTGATGTGAATAAAGATCTGGCTTTTCAATGTTTGTAAGCAATAGTATCCCTTCTTCAAACTGTGTATATCTGAGTTCCCAATCTGTGAAGGAAAAAAAATTGAGTAAAATAAATGCAGAGATATTCTGATTATAGTATGTGATTATATTAATTTTCACGTTTTATGTAATTTACCATTTTTTCTGCAGGTCACTGAAACCAACTCAAACTGATAAACAATAAGGAAATTTCACTGGGTCACCAACAGAATGTTTGAAGATTTATCTGGATCAGGTAGAGGTTGATTCTAGTCAAATGATCATCACCAGTGCCCAGTTTCTTTCTATTTCTTGGCTCTGCCAAGAGCTCTAAGAAGCTCAAAATGGAAAAAGAAGTTGTAATAGAAACAAATATTGTTGGATCTGTTTTTAAGACACTTCTATCTACCCTTATAGTTGTAAGATGGCTCCCAGAGGCTCCCAGGGCTATATCTTCCCACTCGTGTCCGGCAGCAAAGAAAGCATCTCTGCTGGTAGCATCTGCTCAAATATATATATTTTTAATTCTTATCTGCATGAGCATCATCTCTTGGATTGAACTGTGTGCTAACTTGAACCCATCAATTCCTATATCTCGGATTATGGGATATACTGATCGGTCTAGGTCAGCAACCAGGCCTTACCCTCCCAGAGCTGAGATGGGATCAATCACCAAAGCTACATCATTGAGAATGAGCTGGGGATACTCTTGCTGGGGGAAGCAAGGAATAGATGCTCAACAGAAGCAACCAGTCAATGTCTGTGTGAGCGTGAGAGAGAGGGCTGAATCCCTGCATGCCTGGTACACCATGTGTAGCCCATCCATACAGAATCAACCTCCTATAATTTGAAATCTCCTTTCTATCTTTGAGAGTATTTGTGCTCAATCTTTCTTTCTTTCTTTCTTTTTTAAAACTGAATTGGCCAGGATAAACATCTGTGCTCACATTGCTGTCTTATTTACAAGGCCCTGAGGGAGCTTTCAAAAGAGCTTAAAGTTTAAGAAAATATGCACTAAAGATGGGGGTGGGGGGAAGCCATCTCACAGAACAAGGTAAGACACTCGCCACAATGCTACATTTATCCACAGTGCCACCAGGGTGCTGAAGTGCCAAATGAGCAAAGCCTTGGAAAAACAAACGCTAAAGATCAGCAGTCTTCAAGCAGGAGTGTCGGGGGAACTGACCCAAGAAAGCTCCTGTGGTCAAGACGTCCAGCTGCTCCCCTTTCCTATCTCCCTGCAGGATCACCTCTCTTTTATCACTTGATAATACAAAGGCATACCTCACACCCATCCCAAACCTACTCAGGCATTGCCTGGGGTGTAGAAACCCCTGGGGCACTCAAAAAAGGGGAAATAAATGACTGTAATGATGGGGTAATTAATGCTCTGGCAAGTCAGATGGATTCCAATCCTCTGCTGTCCACAAAAGTGAAAGGCGCCTAATCAAACCCTCAGATGAGTGATCACTAACAACAATCTTGATGATGGATTACCATGTAATTCTTGGTACATAACTGAAGAAGAATTCAAAGAATTGAGTCCCGTTGCCATAACAAAACTCTATCATTCCCATTTACTTATTTAGTTGAAGGCTTTCTTAGCACCTGTATCTACCAAATCATAGCAATGATGATTAACCCTGTCACATCTACCCCTGGGTACATGAGGGGGAAAATACTTTACCTACTTCAGTGAGAACTGCAATTCCAATACAGTTTTACATTTTGTGTTTAGTAATCATTCATCAGTATTTTTAATCTATTTATGTTTTTTGAAAAATTGTGTAGAATTTTCTAACAGAACCTTATGGTCACAGGAAATTTAAAATTATTTCCATTTATTTATATATTTTTGTGGCAGACAAGTATGTTGCTCACAAAATACTTTAAAGTATACAAATATAGTAAGAAGTGGAATGGAAATATAATTTCAAGGAGAAAATGAACAAAAGAAAATTTCCTACAGGTAAAGAAGGACTTATATATATATTTTTAAGTATTTAATGGACAGCATGAGGGCTATAGTTAATAATATTGTACATTGAAAATTTGCTAAGAGTAGATTTTAGGTGTTCTTACCACAAAAAAAAAAAAAGGAACTATGGGAGGTGATGGATATGTTAATTTGTCTGACTGTAGTAATCATTTCACTACATATATGTATATTAAAACATCATACTATATACCATAAATAAATAAATATATACCATAAAAATAAATTTAAAAGTAGGATGGGGTACCAAATTGCTATACTATTTAGATGCCACTATATAGATATCATCTAATGATGTGACCATTTACTTTAAAATGTCATTATTAATATTTATATTGTGTTGGAAATTACATATATGTGTATACACACACACATATATATGCAACTCTTTTACCTTATGATAAAAATTTTAGGCATCAATTTTCAAATGTGGTGAGGAATGTATTACTTTTTAAAATATTTTAGGACTGCATGTATGAAAATGTGTGTAGACAATGAAAAGAGAAAATTATGTATTAGACAAGAAAATAAGTAAAGAACAGGTCCACTGTTGAGACTGACTATGCAATATGATGACAAAGGACCTGTCTACTCACATTTGCTTTTGTGTCCTTTATCAAAGAGAAAGATCTTCTAAATAACAATGATTGAATGGACATTGGTAAAAGGGAAGAGAAGTTCAAGATGGAAAGAGAAATTGCAATAGTGTACCCATCTCCCTTGGGAGCCAGCAGAGGGTAGTGAGAATAGCAAGGATCTGAGTCAGACAGGATTGACTCAGAATTCTGACTCTGCCAGTTATTATCTATGTGACCATGGACAAGACGCTTAACTCACCTCGTCTGTATTATGGGCATAATGTGATTTGCCACATAGGGTTAAATTTCATAATGGATATAAAGTGCTTTGCATAGAGTTAAGCACTGCAAAACGTAAGTAGTGGCTGTTGTAATTATCATGTAGCTGTGGGCCTTGGAGCAACTTATCCTCCTTGAACTTCACTTTCCTCCACTGTAACACAGGAGTAATAACATCTACCTCCTAGGATTACTATGAGGATTAAATTGATACTAAACATGAGAGTACTTATAACACAAAGAAGGCATGCAATAAATATTAGTTCTTTCCCCACTCCTTCCTTCTCTATCCTATTGATTTGGACAATTCTATGGTACCCCTGATGGGATATGATGAAAAAGAGACTAATTCCAAATAGCTATATATAGAATAGTATATTACTTTTATTGTGTCTACTAGTAAAAAGACTAAATCTGAGATGATTATTTTTCTTGCTGAGACAGTAAGACCCTGAGACCAGGGTCTCTTAATAAAAATGACTCTCTCCTTGTGGCTATGACCTTTCTGCTTTACTAGCAAATCTCATTAATAACACAATTATCTTCATGAAATTCTGGAAAACAAGTATGTTGCTGATCTACGACCATGTAATCAATCTTCTCACAAAGAGGACCTCCTCACAGAGAAGATAACTCTCCCCAGTGTTTCCTTTTCTCTTACAAGCAAAAAGATAAAGCACTTATTAATCTGTGGGAATAAATGCTGTTAATTAATATGATTCACTTATTTTAGAGAGCACCAAATATGCCCCCTTTTTGCAGCTTTGTGTACAAAACAAAGCATAGGTGGAGATGAACTTGGATTTCCAAAGTTTCACTGAATAAGCAGGGAATATGTTTAAGGCTACTTCCACCATTCTGATCTGTGGGTTAATGTTCATTAAATTCTTTTAAGAAATAGTCTGTCAAATTGCTGTTCGCTGTTGGGTGGGTGGGAGAGCGTTGTGTAATGAATAGTCAAAATGTATAAGGCCTTATATCAGCCAAGATCCCAGCCTTCCTTCCCAGAAGGAAACAAATGGCACACTCCAAAGGGGTGAAAGAACTACTCTTGAAGCTAGATAGTGGGTACGTGGTCGTCCATTATACTATTCTCTATTTGTCTATCTTTGAAATTGCCTATAATAAAATACGTACAAACAAAGGGAAGAGTGTAAAAGAGAGACTAATAAAAGAATGACTTACAAAGGTGTGGGCAGAGGTCAAAGGAAAATAACAAGGAAAGGTGAAGTCTCCTTCCCTCCTCTGCTAACCCCCCCAACATCCCCAACCAATCCCAGGGCTAGAGACTTTGGGAAGTGCTACCAGGAGCAGGCTTGAAGGCACAAGGAAAAGGGAGCAACTCCTGGAGCCAGGGAGACCTGCAGCTGTAGAACAAGGCCACCCATCAGGAGTTGTGGCCTTCAGTGGAAGAATGCAGCCACTGTCAACCAAAGCCCAGTGCAAATGGAAAAAAAAAAGCAAGGAAAAAAGTGTGATTAAAGGTATTATAATATAAAGCTTTTGCTTTCCTTCCACAGTTTCTCTCCACTTGTTATGTTTTTAAATTTTTTCTAACACCATTCTAAGTAAAGAAAAAATTAAGGTTTTAAATTATTAGCATGAATCTTGGTATTTATTTATTTATTTATTGCTAGTTTTAAATGCCATTATAGGAATATTTAACTCATATACAGAGTTGCCAAAGTTACATAGTTCATATTTCATATTTTGTACATATATATGTATTTTGTTCTTACTGTAACAGTGGAAATACTACACAAAACTAGCTCAAGGGTTTTATTTCGCTTCTTTGTACACACGCATTACACCAACACTCTCTACCCTTGGCTGACTGATGGGCAATGAAGAGCTGAAAGGAAAAGGTACTGTGGCTCATCCTGTCTTTCCCTTTCTTTCCATGACAATATGTTTAGTGCAAGCAGTTGGTTAATGTAGGGAAGTAATATAGTAAGAAAGGATATGATGGGGCTCCTTCATTGTTTTTCTTAAAATTCCACTGCCTTTTTCCTGAATTTGATGCAAGTTTTGGTTGAAATGGGAAGAACGGCATCTCACAGCTTTCCCAGCTGTAGCTCTGACAGGCTTACCTTGTACTTATATGAGTCTCCCTGAATTTCCACGCATCTTGCGTGGGTGCACAGGAATTCTATGATCATGGGGCATTGAAAATGCTGTTTGAATGGGACAACCAGAAATGGCAGACATACATATTGCATGTCACTCCTCTGTTTAGGTACATGTTCCACCCTCCCATCAGACTTCGCTTACAAAACACACATTCAATGATAAAATTATTAAGAATTTCAAGACAGTGACAGCAAAACATTAGACCAACTTCTGAGCACTGGGCCCTGTTGACTGCACAGGCCCCATGAAGACGTCCCTGCTGCCAACCCACTGTCAGGCAAGGGGGGAGCCAGGGAAATCCAGCCCTCCCATCCCCTGCAAGTGACCGCAGTGGTGGACCCCAACCTGAAGGCAAGGGAGCCAAGGATGCATCCACAAAGTAGCCTTCTAGGCTACAGACTAGGGGAGAGAAGGGTGAACAGTGGGTCTGAAGGGACAAACGGAACCCTTAGCACAGGCTGCTAGCCCCCAAATCTCTTTTCAACAAATTCCATTCCTTTATAATTCAGCTAGGATAACAAGAGCCAGGTAGGCATCAGGTGTGGGGCCGGGTGCTTATGCAATTTTATGAGTTGTATCAAAAAAATTAAACAAATAAAATAAAACTACAAATATGAATTAGGTATGAAACTGGTTATTAATTTAGAATGAGAAAAGAAATCAGTAAGTCTCTTTCTTCTGAGGACTCCAGGAAATTTACCAGAAATGCCTATAGTGTTCTACAACTCCATGCAACTCCTGCCACTCACAGAGGCCTGGGGAAGTGAGGAGTCCCAAACTTAAACTTTATTAGTTTTATGACAAATTCCTCTGTAGACCCAAAAACTAGTAGAATTAAGTAACTGTGGAGCAGCAGGCATTTTGTAACAGGCTAACAGGTGGGCTTTTGAGCTATCATGAGCCCTCCTTCCCTACCGTGCATACCAGAGGCAGTGTACCCACAGCTGGGCTCCTCTGACCCAGCACTTTTCCACTGTAGTTAGGAAATCCACTGAATTTCAGATGCATTATGTAGGGACCCGGGCAGCTAATGCCCGGGTAATGCCCGGGTCCCTACATAGTCACATAGTCATAGCCACTCCTTTGCATCCTTAATTTCTTATCTATTCCTTGAACTGTTTGCTGGGTTGGAATAAGCCAAAGGGAAAGCTACCTTAGAAGTAGTTGTTCTCACTCACCTTCAAATCATGATCAGATTTTGTGTTCTGGCCTAATCAATAGGTTCCTCTTCAGACATAAAATACTACTGGGCTTACCTCATAACAGCTGAGGCACAGTGGAGGCAGTATAGAATCAGAAAAAAGAAGGAACAGGTCACTTGGATGGCGGGGCTGCCCTGGATGGAGTTCCATCATAGGGCTTGGGAGCCCCAGAGGCCAGAGCCAGAGCCCACAGCAGGAGGGGAAAGGCCGGACATAGACAGAGGGTGGGGGATGACAGGTACATGTAGTGAAACAGAAAAATGTTAAAGATTTCAAACTTTGCCTGAGACCTTGGTGTTAGTGAACTATTAGGTTGTTAAGTATGAAATGTCTGATTTCCTTAACTACTAAGTTTGACAGTTACTATCTCTGGACATTTCACTGACACTTCTTGTTTTATTTTTATTGTCATAGTACATCCTCATTCTTTCAAATGCATGGTTTGGCTTGTGATTATCTTTCAAATTTTTGAGAGCAATTTTTGTGAAACCATGGATATGTCAAAAATTCGTGTTATTTTCAAATATGAGTTCTGTCGTGGACCAATGCTGTGCAGACAGCTCAAAATATCAATGAAGTGTTTGGGAAGGATGTGGCTAATGTGGCACATTACTGATTAGGCCAGTCCATCGATGGTTTGAGAAGTTCCGTTCCGGTGATTTTAATCTTGAAAATGAGCCACGTGGGCAACCTGTAACCAAGGTGGGTAATGATGAGCTGCAAGCTATAGTGGAAGCAAAACCATCTCAATCTATATGTGAATTAGCAGCAAGGGTTGACATTACTATTCCAACCATATTGGACCATTTGAAACAGATCAGCAAGGTAACAAAGCTGGGTAGATGGGTAACACATAAATTAAACAAGCATCAGAAGAGAAATTGTCTTGAAGCTTGCCTTTCTTTTCTGTCATGACATAAAGGCAGACCATTTCTACACCGCATTGTTACATGTGATGAAAAATGGATTCTTTTTGACAATCACAAGCATTCGGCACAATGGCTGGATAAAGACAAAGTCCTGAAACACAGTCTAAAACTGAATATTCATCAAAACAAGCTAATGGTGTCTGTTTGGTGGTCCAGTGCTGTTATTATCCACCACAGCTTCATGAAACCTGGTCAGTCGATTACAGTGGATGTCTACTGCAACCAGTTAGATGCAATGATGAGGATGCTTACGTAAGCAGCTGAGATTGGTCACTAGAGACAGGCCAACCCTCTTGAAGACCACATGTTGCAAAAAATAACACTGCTCAAGCTACAGAAGCTGGACTTGGAAACTCTGTGTCATCTATCATATTCACCAGACCTTGCACCAACTGTCTACCACTTCTTCCAGGCCTTGGACCATTTCTTGCAAGGAAAAATATTCAATTCTCAACAAGCTGTGGAAAATGCCTTTTGCGATTTCATCACCACTAGCTCTCCAGGCTTCTTGGCTGGAGCTTGGCTTAAACAAGCTACCATTAAGATGGCAAAACTGTGTTGATAGCTTAGGTGTATACTTTGATTAATTGTACTGCTTCTTGTTTGAGATATAATAAACTACACTTTTGATTGAAAACAGGATATGATAAATATGAGGGAAGCTGCTACAATCTGAACTAAGAATATGTCTTAGTCCACTTGAGCTACGTTTACATTACCATAATAATAATACCATAGACTTAGCTTAAACCTCAGACATCTATTTCTCACATTTGTGGAGGTTGGGAAGTCCAAGATCAAAGTCCCAGCAGACCCAGTGTGTGGTGAGGGACCTCTTCATGGTTTGCAGACAACTGTCCTCTCATTGTAACTTCACATGGTGGGAGGGGCAAGTTAGCTCTCTGGAACCTTTTTTTTTTTTAAGAGACAGGGTCTTACTCTGTCACCCAGGCTGGAGTGTAGTGGCAGTCATAGCTCACAGTAATCTCAAACTCCTGGGCTCAAGTGATCTTCCCACTCAACCTCCCAAGTGGGAGGCGCCACCATACCCATCTAATTTTTCTATGTTTTGTAGAGACAGGGTCTCGCTCTTGATTAGGCTGGTCTCAAACTCCTGAGCTCAAGTGATTCTCCAACCTTGCCTCCCAGAGTGCTAGGATTACAGGTGTAAGCTACTATGCCCAGATGAGAATGAGTTTCTTGACCAAAGTCTCTTTTAAGGAATAAAGACAAGATTTGAGCTCATGCACTTGAGCACTCTTCTCTTTTACCTTATTTATGTCAAATGCTCTCATGCTAAGCACAGTTCTGTTTGGATCCCAATCCCCCACCCTGAATTCATATGTTGAAACCCTAACTCCCAAGCTGATGGTATTAGGAGATGAGGCCTTTGAGGGGTGATTAGGTCATAAGGGGAGAGCCCTAGTAAATGGGATTAATGCCCTTATAAAAGCCTCTGTGGCCAGACATGGTGATGTTTGCCTATAGTCCCAGCTACTTGTGAGGCTGAGGCAGAAGGATGTCTTGAGCCCAGGAGTTTGAGGTTGCAGTGAGCCAAGATGACGTCGCTGCACTCTACCACGATGACAGAGCAAGACTCCATCTCCAAAAGAAATAAAATTAAAAAAGAAAGAAACTCATTCTCTCTGTGCCTCAGTTTCCTCATCTATAAGATGACAGTATGTTATGTCACGTCAGACCATGTCGTGGACATGTTATGTTATGCTGTGTTATATTATATGGAGCTCACCTCATAGTGTGAATTAAATAAGTTAACACTTATGAACTACTTATAATAGTTTTTGGTACACAATTAGTACTCAATAAAACTAAGAAATTATTGTTATGACAATGGCTCCAAATATAGCATTTATATATATTTGGGCAATATTTAAAGCTAAAATTACTGTAATAGATGAAGAATCTGATCCATTTGTTTTTACTATGTATAATTTTACAAAAATTCTCATTTTGAATAGTTGGATTTTTTTCATGTTTAGCTAAAGATAAGTATTTTGAAATTTTCATAAACAAAACACGGTCATTTCTGAGACTTTTTCACCAAAAGCAGAGGTACACTTTACTTTTTTATCCCTTGAAGATAAATTAACTGACTCCACCATCTCCAAACATTGAGAAAAGATTTTGTTTTCTTTTTAACTTCGGTCAATTTATCTACTGACATATGGAAATTAGATGGAATCCCAGACCCCACTGAGCAAATAGCTAGGTGGGGTTCTTTCCTTATTAAAAACAACTTCACATTAGAATCAAATTTGATTAAAATAGACAGTTTAGGGAATGTTAGGAGACTTGGTTATTAGTCTTGTTTGCTCCTAGAGGTCAGGTTGACATAAGAGTCAGACTTACTGGATTCCTGTGCACCTCTGAGCAAGCTCATCACCTAACTGCCCTGATTTCCACGTCCTCATCCACAGAAGAATCATGGAAAGAGGGTTGCCAACCTAACTCCCACAGTTCTTGTAAGGATCTAAAAATAAAATGTTGGCTAAAAATCAAAAAACAAAAGTACTCTACAAATGCAAAAAGAATTTACTCAAATAACTTTCTTCTTATCGAATTTCTTTTCTGCATGTCATTCAACAGCAGGTAGACTGGCTTATCTGTTAGGAATGACAGCCCTAAATTAATCCCATTCACATCTTTGAAGTGCTCTTACTGGTACATTCCTAGGAGGAAAATCATGCGTGATTAACCAACTGGAGTTCTTTAACGTTGGTAAAAAATAAACAGCATCTGGCCAATAGTAGGTACTCCATAAATGTTTGTTGAACGAATTCGGAAGTGCTATAATTTAAAACATTTGACAAGATTCCACTCCCAAAGCTGTTAAAAGTCAAAACAACGGCCGAAACAACCTAGTTACTAGGGAGACATAATTTTCATGGAGAGGGAGTTGAGTAATCACAAGAACCAGAGCCTAGTGGTAAATGCTTTTCTGGCAGAATCAACAATTGTGGTTACTGTCCAGCATGAATGATTAATTTAGCATTTTTGTATACAAAAAAAGAGTGCAAGGTAAAAGCAAAAATTTCAAGATGGCATTAAATTCTTCATTGTAACATATTATAGTATAACATTGGGCAAAAATGTACGTAAATTTCATAAACTCTGCAAGTGGATTTTGTAAACTCTGTAAGTAAGCAGAACATTTGCAATGTGCAGGAGCATAGAACAACGAGTACTTGAGGGAAAGGGGAGGGGAGAAATAATCTGAAGTAATATATTTGAGATCTAGAAAAGAGTTCAAGAAGTCATTATAGATGACATTGGTAAATGCTACCTACAATTCATGGAAAAGGTTGAGAAAGTAAAAGAGGATTTTTTTTTTTTTACATTGCAGACTATCTGCGCTCGCTTCGGCAGCACATATACATTGCAGACTATCTTCTACCATCCATCTGTCCGTCTTCAACCTTTGTCCTAACATTTTGTAATTACTTTTTAGTATGTTTTCCTTTTTTTAAGCAGCTTTGTTGAGAAACAATTCACATACTATGTAATTCACCCATCTACATAACTCAACAGTTTTTAGTATATTCCACAAAGTGAATCATCACCACCATCAAACTTGTGAACATTTTCATCACCCCTAAAAGGATCCCCTACCTAATAGTAGCCACTCTGCACATTTCCCCTCATGCAGGGCAACTGTTAATTTACTTTGCATCTTTATAAATTTGCCTATTCTGGACATTTCACATAAATGGAAATCCACGTGTGGCCTTTTGTGACTGGCTTCTTTCATTTCGCATAACGTTTTCAAGGTTCATCCTTGCAGCACACATCAATATGCATTTCTTTTTATTGCTGAATAATATTCTATTGTATGGATATGCCAAGGTTTATCCTTTCATCAGTTGATAGACACTCAGGTTGTTTGGGGGCTATTATAAACAATGCTGCTATGAAAATTTGTGTATACAAATTTTTGTGTGATATGTAGACTGTCCCTGACTTAGGATGGTTTGACAAATTTTCACTTTACAATGAGTTTATCAGTGTATTAAATGCATTTTCTTTTCTTTGCTTTGCTTTTTTTTTTTTTTTAAGAGACAAGGTCTCCCTCTGCCCCTCCCTCCCCAGGCTAGAATGCAATGGGGCAATTGTAGCTCACTGCAGCTTCAAATTCCTGGGCTTAAGTGATCCTTTCACCTCAGCCTAACAAGTAGATGGGACCACAGGCTTGTGCAACCAGCCCTGGCTAATTTTTTCATTTTTTTTTTGCAGAGACAGGGTCTTGCTATATTGCCTAGGCTGGTCTTGAACTCCTGGCCTCAAGCGATCTTTGTGACTCAGCCTTCTGAGTCGCTGGGATTACACGCATGAGCCACTGCATCGGGCTGCATTTTCAACATGATATTTTCAACTTATGATGGGGTTATTGAAAATAACCCCATCATAAGTTAAGGAGCATCTGTCTATAGTAACCCTGTGCCTAATTTTTTTTCCATTTTTAAAAATTGAGGTATAATTCACATACCATAAAATTCACCACTTTACAGTGTACATTTTACTGGGTTTTAGTATATTCACAAAGCTATACAATCATCGCCATCATCTAATTCCAGAAAAATTTCGCCACCCCAAATAGAAACCCTGTACCCACTAGCCTTGAAGTCTAGAGTCCTCTGCCTTCCTTTGCCTTGGGAAAATGACTTAAAACATCTTGTCCTTTTTATTCAAGTTGACATATCATCTGTATATTTGAAAAATAAGCAAATTGACTTTAAAATAATGGGTTTATTGAGATATAATTTCCATACCATAAATTCACCCTTTTGAAGTGTATAATTTAGTGGTTTTTAGTACTTTCACAAAGTTGTGCAATTGTTACCACTGTCACATTCCAGAACATTTTCATCATGCCAAAAAAGAAACCCTGTACCCATTAGCAGTCACTCCCCATTCCCTCTCTCCACAGCCTCTGGTAATTAACCACTTGTCTACTTTCTATCTCTGTGGATTTGCCTGTTCTAAACTATGTTTAATTTTTTGAGGAATAGAAAAGGATTTTTATACCATTGTCCATTAACCACTTCTTTGAAGAATAAATCATTTGGTTAAACCTACACATACACACTCATAGCCATATTGCTTTTATCATCACTGACATTTTCACACCTCCATGCCACTTCCCCTTCCTCAGAGAGAAGCTCACTACCTGTTAAAATACCAAAATGGGAAAAATTGGCAGCGTATGGCAAAGTATTGGTATCCTTAATAGAGAAATTTGCCCATCAACAAGTATATATCGTTTCCCTATAATCACATAATTATAAACTAAAACAAGATAATTTTTCATTGAAAAAATTTCTTTCTAAAGAGAATTTACTCTAATACCCTTTATTGCTGAGGATGTGAGAGAAGAAGCACTCTCATACAGTGTTGGTTGAAATTTAAAGGAGTATAATATTAAGAGAGGAGAGTAGATAACAATTGGGTATATGGACAGATGGGAGTCAAGTTGACTACTTTTCTTAGCTTGGGCAAAAATAGCCAGGTAGTAATGGCATTTACTACGATAGGAAGAGGAGGAAAAAGAAGACGACAAGGGTAGTGGTTAATGATACATTTAGTTTTATATTTGTTGAGGGGAACTGTTGGATATTTGTGTCTGGAGCTCAGAAAGGAGCTGAAGATAATCAATTTGAGATTCATTAGGAAGTGAGACTGTCCAGGTACAGTATATAGAGTGAGAAGTGCAGACAACCTGGGACTGGGCCCTGAGGAGAACAAGCTTTTGGAGTAAAGAGAGGCTTCAAAGGAGACTGAAGTGGAATGGTCCCAAAGATAGGAGATAAACCAGGGAATCCAGTATAATGGATATAATAGAGGGAAAACATCTTTGAGAGGGATGGGCTATACTGAATGATACAAAAATGTCAAGTAAAATAAAGTCTAAAAATACCCATGGGTTCACTGGAGACACTGGTGAGAGAAGCTTCTGTGGAGTTGGTGAGGTTAAAGGCTGCACTCAGGGGAATGAGCTGGAGCTGATGGAAGGGAAGGAAAGCGGAGACAGTGATGCAGCTAATTCAAGTTTGGCTCTAAAGAAGAGGGGAGAAATGTAGCTGTGGCTGGAAGAGGACTTGTAATTGAAGATTTTCTTCTTTTAAATAGATTTTTCCCCCATGTATAATTGCTAATTAGAAGAAATGGGTAGATTGAGAAGATTTGAAGATGTGAGAAGAGAGAGGCAGGCGAGAAGGATCCAGAGCATAGATGAAGGTTGTATTCGTTATTTATTGCTACATAACAAATTACCTCAAAATTTAGCAGCATAAACAGCAAACATTTATTACCTCACCATTCTTGTGGGTCTGAAACCAGGGCTCAGCTTAACTGGGAGCATCTGGCTCAAGGGCTCTCATGAGGTTGCTGTCAGGCTATTTGCTTCGACTGTGGTCTCTTATAAAGACTCAACTAGAGGGAAGATCTGCTTCCAAGTTTGCTCACATGGTTGCTGTCAGCATTCAGTGCCTCACAGGCTGTTGGGCTGAGAGCTGCAGTTCCTTGTTGACCATCAGCCAGAGGCCTCCCTTGGCACACGAACCTGTCCATAAGGCACCTCACAACATAGTAGCTGGCTTCTTCCAGGGTAAGTGAGAGAGCAAAGAGCCCTAGCGGATGCCCAAGACAGAAGTTGCAATTTTAGCCTAACCTTGGAAGTGACATTTCTGTACACTTTGCCTGTATTTGCACTTACTTATTGGGAGCAAGTCGCTATGTCCAACCTTATTCAAGAGGAAGGGATTACACAAGGGTATGAATAACCAAGAAGTGGGGATCATTGGGAACCATCCTACAGGTGCCTACACAGAGTGATAAGCTTTGAAAAGAAAAGGGAGACTTTTTCTATGGTAATAGAAAATGAGGGAGAAGAGTTGGGTCTGGCTTTGAGTAGTTTTGTATAATTGTGGTGAAAATGGACAGAACAACTTTCAGATGGCTTCTGTCTCTATACAACATAAGACAGTGTTTTTCTGAGAGTGAAGAGGGAATTGGAGCAGTTGGAGTTTTGAGAGTGGAAAAGTGGATGGTATGAAAATAGTAGAGAGGTGTGAAAAAATTGTTAAGAATAAGAGAAAGAGGTGAGTTGGGAAACAGGATTGACGGGGAATGTTGTAGACCCGTTTGGAGTGGGTATCATAAATTTATAGTGAAATCAATCTGCCCCATAGGATGATTTTTTTCTCCAGCAGTACCTAGTAATAGGTAAGAGGAAGTTCTCCACGGCTACTTTCTAATGATTGCCCCTTTCCCCTTAAGGGGACTTAGAAAGCATGAGAAATTGCTGAGGCTGATACCAAAATTCATGTAACCATAAAATTTAACAAAATAGCTGCCAGTTTCACAGTCTAAATAAGGAACCTGTCACACAGAGTTTCATTTGCTACAAAACTCAAGAAAATTAGGTTAGCACAAAATAGGCCAGGCTGCTAAGTTCCAAGCCATAAAGTTTTCTATTTAGCTGCCATCACTCGAATTCATGTTTGCTAAAGAAATTAAACCCATCAACAATAGGAAATCATTAGAAGTTTTTCACTGATTCTTTTAGAAAAGATTATCATATGAGAAATTCTTAAAATTAATCTTTGAGAAATAGGTCCACCTACCTGTTTACCCTACCTTCTGAATAAAACCTAATCAAAGCTCTACTTTGACGTTTTTCTTTCTTATCTATAAAATTTTGCCCTATCTCCAAAAGAATGAGACAGCTTCCCCAGACTGGAAGCCTGGCTAATTATAGAGGGTAGATACTACCCTTTTGCTAGTCATTGCATCAACGGACTGGGTGACGCTTGACCACTGCAGTGGAGAGAAGGGCTTGACAAATGCTCACATACACAGTAGTTTCTCCCACCCTTGTGTGCATGTGTTGTCAGATCAGGAAGATAGATATATTGAGGCACCATAGCCTGACTACACTCAGCCTTGCCTATTCAAAGGGCATCCAAAGATTGGAACAAAAAAAGGCATTCTAAGGCAAAAGGAGACAGCTTCCAAGACAGCTTAGAGCCAAGGCACAAATGTGGAGAAGACAGGCAGTTGCATTTCTCTATAGTTGAGACTTTCTCAGACAGGAAGTTCTGAAGGACAGAGAAATAAGAAAGTGTAGGATTAACCAGTAAGAGTAGTTGACACGTTGGTCATGATGGGACAGGACATGAGGGAAAGAGGGGCTAAGAGATGTGAAGATAGTGGAATTGTCCCTGGGGGAGCGGAGTTGCAGAGCAGAGGTGCTGAGGGGTGACTGAACCCATGAACTAGAAGGGGTGGAAGTTGTGGCCCTAAAATGGGGTTTGAATTCATGTTCTCTGGGAGTTTTACAGAGTGTTATGACTCTCTTATAACTGCTATGCATGACATGATTGATACTGTATGGGAGAATGCATTCCAGATTCCCGTGCTGCTACAAACATGTAATTCACAGCCCTTCTGTAGGGTGGAGACTCCTACCTAGATCTTGCAAGGGGAACAGGGCAGCCAAAATAGGCCTGGATAGTCACCAGATATGACAACTGAGAGGGCTTAAGTTACATAACAGGTGACAATCCCTCCTGACACAAGATTGCCCTTCGAGCAACATATCCCTTACAAATATTTTTTCTTTACTATAAAAGGAAAATTTTTCACTGTAGAAAACCAAAAAAAAAAAAAAAAAAAAAAAAAAAAAAAACCAACTAATTCTCCATTCATCCATTCATTCAGTGAAAACATAGAGAGCTTTAGTGGCTTTGTTGGAGTCCCAGGGATACAATAATGGATAAAACAGAACCCTGCTCAAGTGGGCCCTACTTTCTAGTGAGGGAGACCGCTAAGTAAAAAACATCATAATTTTAGTTAATGAAGAAAAAATTAGCAGGGTGATGAGATGGAAAATGACTGCCAGATGGGGTGGGGAATGGTGACACATTAGATTGAGAGCTCAGAGAAAGGCCTCTTGGAGGAGGTGACGTTTGAGCTGAGATCTGAATAATGAGATCTGGGGAAGAGCATTTTAAGTGAAACTAACAATTATTGCCACACTCATGAGAGGAGAGATCTTAGCCTTTGCTAGAAACTGACCAAAGCCTAGTGGGGTTGGAGCTGTACAAGCCGAGCAAAGAGACGTCTGAGATGCAGTTAGAGCAGCTGGCAAAGCCAGGACCATGGAGGACCTTGCAGACTATAGGAATGCTTGCACTTTGTTCTAGGTGCAGTGGAAAGCCTTGGTGGGATTTTAGCCAAGGGATACACATTTTTAAAAGATCCAGATTTAAAAAAGATGACTTTGGGTCCTTTGAGAAGAATGAATCAAGAAGGGGTACAAGGAAGTATAAAGAAATTACATCTTTGAATGTTGTTGAGGTTGTAACTCTAATGTAGATACAGTTTTGTATATACTTTTTACATTCTATATCATGAAGATATAACCATATCATTAAAAGTCATTTGAAGTAATTTTTTAAATGAATGCATGTAAGTCTTGTCTGTGTCTTACCTCCATCTATGTCACCATTCCCCTATTGTTGAGCAATTAACTTGTTTCCAATTTTTCCTGTTTCAACTATGGCAGCTATCATTATATTTTTATCTAATCTTTGACTACATTTTTCACCTCATTAGAATCCATTCTTGGACGTGGAATGGGACCGCAGGGTGAAAAGATAAGAGTGCTGGATTGTTCTATTGTCCACTTGGTTGAGCTCGGAACTATGTTTCCCAGCATTCCTTTCTCTGCACAGTTGGAGGTAGAGTTGGCCAAAAGAGGAACTCCTGAGAGGTTAGAGCAGTAGAAATGAGGCAGTAGATTTCCTTACTTTTTGAAGGTCTTTGTTGTCAAAAACAGCAGGTTCCAGGTTGTCTTCACTCTTCTCCTCTTGGCATCTAGCTCTTCTTCCTGACTGCTGACACTGCTGGTGGACAGTGGCCCCAGACCTGCCATGGGGGCGTGGCTGCAGATCTCCAGAGGCAATGGCTTCCCAGAGACACCCCTGACACATACACATGAATTCTCTTTTGGGGGATTCTACATTGGTGTCCACATCAGTATCTCAGATTTTTTCTTTAAATGCCGGTTGTCCACCCATCCCAGTGGTTGAGGATTGTTTAATGACTCTTTTTCTGATTCTCAAACTTCTTCTTGTCTGGGCTTTCACTTCCCTAAGTTTTCCCACAATTGTGTAAGGTCTATTCATATAACAGATCTCTTATTCCGTAACCTTTATAGTGGTTCTGCTTCCCTGACTAGTACAATATGAATATTTTGATGGTTCTTGTTACATATTGCCAGATTGCTTCCCTGAAAACTCATAACCAGTTCTACACCCACCAGGACTTTATGAAAATGATCATCCTCCCATCCTCTCAATAGTATTGATGTTTTAAATCACTTTCAATTTTATGGGGAAAGTTTATATCTAGTTTTAATGTGTATCTCCCTGATTACTGATGAAGTTTATTTTTTTCTGTGATACTTCGATACTTTATCTTTTCTACTGGGAACAATTACTATATAATTACCATATATATAAAGATTTTTGAAAAATTAACAAAAACTTTGTGGCAATTTTATTCATATTTCTCCCTTTTTTGTCTATCTTTGTATGTGTTGGCAGTGCCTGCCTAAATTCCTTTATTGATTATAAGGTTGTTTGGTTCTTCTAATTTTTTTTTAACTTATACTTTAATATGGTCAACTTATAAATCAGTAGATAGAAGGTGGATCAGTTAGGGCTTCTAGATTAAAAACAATGGAAACCAAATCTGCTGAATTTAAAGAAGATGGGATTACATAGAAACTCACAGAATTTATGTAAATCCTTGAATATTTAGGCATAGGCTCAATAAGCAGAGTGCCAGTGCAGGAATAAGTAAATCCTACCCATGTCAGTTCCTTTTTCACATTATTCGAGATTTAAATTCCCTGGAATGAGCCTTAAATCGACACATCTTACATCAGGCGCCAGCCCTCTAGCTCCATCTGGCTGTTGAGTGGAAGTTTCTGGTGGAAAGAGCCTCCAAAGACCCCTTTCTCATCCACAGTGGAAAGGAAGGCACTTGAATTTACCATTTTACAACCAGTATTTCCAAAACATAGGAAGTAATTTCCCAAAGGAAAACTGGGATACTGTTAAGAAGGGGGAATGTTGGATGGCCAAAGTCCACACATTTGTAGGCCAAATTTATAGTAATCACAAGTGAATTTTCACTGACACTGATTACAGTGTGAACAAATTTTGGAATCCCGGATTTTTTTTAGCTACAAATATTTTATGAACCCTCATTTGGAAATCTATCTAGGAAGTACATAAAATAAATGAATTTTCCTTTTAAATTTTTATGAAATTATCTGAGCTTTATTGTTTTCATAACCACTAGTAGGTCAATACTAATGATTGGGATGCTTTGCATGTATTTATTACACTATATAGGAAAGCCTTATTGCTAGAAAACTATATAATCCTTGTGATAGCAGTTCTAATATGTGTAAAGCCTTTTCTACGAGGGCTATTTCTTTAAAAGAATGTTTTACTCACAAACAGAATGACTTAACAGGTTTGGCAAACCATACCAATCACTCTCAGCGCCTTTCATACATAACTTATTTTTTGCATACATGCTTTCTTTTGTGGTTACACAGTTAAAATACCAATGTATATTGTTCAAGCAACTGTGGAGCTGACTTATTTCCTACTTGCTATTATAGCAATTATTTTTCAGTAAGAATAAGCAGTAAGTCCTAGTTTTCTGAATTGTCGGTTGAAAGCAAGCACTTGCTTGGCAGGCAAGAGGTCATTGTAAATAGAGAAGTCACTTTGAAAGGAAATTAAAACCTGGATTTATACGCAATTAGGATTTAAAAAGAAGTAATAAGAAGGTGCTACCATAGCATGAGGGATTAGAAACAGGATCTACACAAAGCTTTAGGAAATGAGGAAGCTTCTTTCTCATTTGCCCTCTCTGTTCTTTTGGTCTCTGGTTTCCACCATTCTGTGCATCTGCATCCTTTTCCATCTCTTTTTATTTGAATAAACTTTCTACCCCAATCTCTCTCTCTACCTTGTCTTTAAGGGCAATAACTCTTAGATTTGTTCTTTTGAGGCTATTTTCTAGATCTTTTAGGCATACTTCATTCTTATTTATTGTTTTTTGTGTATTTACAAATAGCCTGTCGTCAAGCTCACTAACTCTTTCTTCTGTTTGGTCAATTCTGCTGTTGAGAGACTCTGATGCATTTCTCAGTTTGTCAATTCTTAAGCTCTAGAATTTTTGCTTTTTTTATTGTTGTTATTTCAATCTCTGATAGGCTTCCAAGTTACTTCTCTGTGTTGTCTTGAAGTTCATTGAGCTTCCTCAGGACAGCTATTTTGAATTCTTTGTCTGAAAGTTCACCTATCTCCATCAGGATTAGCCACTGGCATTTCATTTAGTTTGTTTGGTGAGGTCATGTCTTCCTGGATGTTCTTGATGCTCGTAGATGTTCATTGATGTCTGGGCATTGAAGAATTAGGTGTTTATTTTAATCTTCACAGTCTGGGCCTCTTTGAACTGTCCTTGAGAAGGCTTTCCAGATATTCAAAGGGAATTGAGTGTTGTGGTCTAAGTCTCTGGTCACTGCAGCTGCATCAGCACTGGGAGTGCCCCAAGCCCAGTAATACAGTGACTCTTGCAGACTCTTGGTGTTACCGCCTTGATGAGCTTGGGTAAGATACAAGAGAATTCCCTGGATTACCAGGCAAAGTCTCTTACTCTCTTCCTTCACTCTCTGTGCTGGGCTGCTGGAGTTGGGGAAGGAGTGAAATGGGCACTCCCTCATGGCCACCAGCACCAGATCATACCTGAAGCCAGCTCAGTCTCACCCAGAGCCAGTGGTGAATGCTGCTTGGCCACTTCTGATGTTTATTCAAAGCCCAAGGGCTCGTTAGTCAGCAGGTAGTGAATCCTGCCAGGACTGGATCCTTCCCTTCAGGGTCATATGTTTCCTTCTGGCTCAGGGCGGATCCAGAAATGCCATCCAGTACCTAAGACCTCGACTCAGGGGCCTCAGGAGTCTGCTTGGTACTTTATTTTACTGTTGCTGAGCTGGTACCCAAGTTGCAAAAGAAAATCCTCTGAGCTCTTCCTTTTCCTTTTCCCAAGTGGAATAAAACTCTCCCTGAGCCATACTGCCTGGAGTTGGGGGAGGGTGACACAGGCACTTGGCTTGGCCACAGCTGCTGGTGTATCACTGAGTCAGGTGCACCCTCTTGAGGGTGGACCAAACTGCCAATATGTACATATTTTGGTTCATGGGTTAGCCTTTTGCAGAGAGTATGGATGGAATGTGGATGAGCAGGCTGAGGTGTTCGTGCATGACTACACATTCTCTTGTGGTACAGAATTGAGGCAAGACTGAGAAGAAGATGGGCCAAAGTGTGTGTGATCTTTTCATCCAGACATGTTCCAGAACAGAAATTTGAGGAGTCTGAGAATTTGAACCTGTTCTTTCAGGTCATTATGAAAGTATATTTGTCCAGGCAGGAGAAAAGAACAATCTGTATTGAACATTGTACTTGATTTTGTGATTTTCACATATTTAGGCATATGGCTGAGAGAGAATTTGTAGTCATGCATGAACACCTCAGCCTGCTCATCCACATTCCATCCACACTCTCTGCAAAAGGCTAACCCATGAACCAAAAGATGCATATATTGGCAGTTTGGTCAACCCTCAAGAGGGTGCACCTGACTCAGTGATACGTCAGCAGCTGTGGCCAAGCCAAGGTATATGGCTCAATGTCTAGAACATAGGCCTCTATTTGTTCTCTTGCTCTGTGACATGCAAATATTAGGGTCAAACTTGCTTTAGTTACAACCTTTCAAATTCAAATTTAACCAAAGAAGAGGGAGCAACTATCCTAGAACTTCCAGGGAAAGTTTTGATATTTTCTTTGATGGAGTAATTTAAGGTCATGTTGTCACCTCTGAACTGGGGAAACAGGATATCTTTGAGTCCCAGGGTCCATCCCCTAGGGTTTAGGACAGAGGTCCACCCAGCCTACCCAGACTAAAATGGGAGGTGGATCCCAAGCAAAAGTTAGGATTGCTGCTAGAAGAAGGAGGAATGGATTTTTAAGCTAGGAGGCCAGGCATAGAACTGGAAAATTTTGTCTGGTGCTCAGTTCTAGGATACTGATGCTTTGTTTTACAGAATGGCCTGGAAAGACTTTGTTGATCCTAGGAGGAGGAGCATCATTATTAGTTAAGAAAATGAGACTACAGACAGGGTAACTGAGGCAGACACTGCATCCATGAACAAGCCAACTTGGGGAAAGGTGGAGAGGAGAAAGAACACCATAGCTTAGGAGTTCCCAGGCACCCAAGGCATACCAGGGATTCCAGCTTGTTGGAAATGGACACTTGAGGGGACATTCCAGGGATCCAGGTCGGGTACGATGAGTTAATTCTGAAAAGCTTGCAGATAGGCTAAGGAACTTATAGTTGGACAGAAATAGGGGTGGAATTGTGCCTGTGGGTAGAGAGCATCTGTGGAAAGACAAAAGCAGAGGAGATGAGGCAGAGAAATGAAAATAGAGGCTGGCTTTCCTTAACATTACTTCCAAAGAAAGAGTAGATTTCTATTTGGAGAAGAGCTGCTCTCTTGGCTGTGGCGTTTGCATTGTTAGAACCATTATGAACAAAAGAAGCTGGGTGAGGTGGCTCATACCTTGTAGTCCCAGCCACTTGGGAGGCTGAGGCAGGAGGATTGCTTGAACCCAGAATTTTGAGGCTGCCGTGAGCTATCATCAGGCCACTTATGTCACCATCCTGGGTGACAGAGTGAGACTCCATCTCTAAAAAAAAATTGAAAAAAACCCATTATGACCAAAAGAGAGTTTATACAATTCCCAAAAAGCATTAGGTGAGACTGTTATTGGTTTTGTTAAAGATTCCCAAATAATGCTTATGTTTGTTCTAACATAATTCATAAAATTCTAAGCCCTTTATAAACAGGTAGCTTTTATTAATAATCAGAGCATTCAATTTACCATCATTGTATAGATGGGGAACTAAAGCACACGTAATTTAAGCCAAGAGTTGCAGAACGTTCTCCTCACTCTTCCCACACTATCTCTATCGCTTGCTTTTCTTTGTCCAGGTTTTCTACAGTGATGTTTACATTTCTATAGGCATAGTTTTCTGGCTATAACTTTTTAATTTCTGCATAAAATAAAAGCATAGTACATTGTGTATTATAGAAACTCACCAAATATTTGACTTATATGGTAGAAAGTAAAATAGCCTTTACAAATTTGCTAATACCTATCATATTGATTCATAGAAATTTGAGCCTGGAAAAATATTTGGAGAGCACTTTTGCTCTTTTCTCTTCTTGACAGAAGAGAATTCTGTCTTAGAGGGTGGTTAACTGCCTCAACTGAGCATGTCAAACACAGATGCTGGACTAATGGGGAACATCCCAGGACACCTGAAAAATCACTGCTTCCTACTCCCTACACATAAAGCTGGTTTAGATAAAGACTAAAAAACTTCCTTTTCTATCAATAACTTGAAAACATTAATAGTTGTCTTTGAAAATAGAAAAAAATTTTACTGGGAAAAGCATTTACTTCCCTGGTATTCTCAAGAGTGGAATAAGTTCTTGGAGATCATTTAGGTTAAAATCCCATCTGATGCAAGAATGCCCCCTTCCTGCATTTTTGGCCTTGAAAACTAATATCAATAAACAATTGAAAGGTCCAGCAATTCTGAAATATCACTAACAAATATAGACAAAAAAAATGGTTTTAAAACATTAGATGTAAATTAACAGGTAGTAGCAACAACACCATGGAAAGCAAAAGAGATAGAATATCCCTGTTACCTTCTGGCACAAAGAACAATTTCATTTTATCTCATTTAAGCTGAAATTTCAAAATTGTAAAGTCAGAGTAGTGTGAAAAATCATCATCTTAAAAAATACCTCAATATGAAGGTATAACAGCCTAAAGAACAATGGATGAGGTGAGATTACCTGGAATAGCCCACCTCTTCTTTTATACTGTGGTAAATATAATAACAGAAACATTGGGAGTTTCAGTCCAGACTCTGTGGCCCGGCACTTACTACAGCTTCTTACCAATTATTTCTCGCATTATATCAACACTGGGCACATATCAGCTTGTGATATTTAGAATCCCTGGACATATTTTAATAGCTTGGGCCCAGGAAACTTTTAACCTTCATGTTTCTGGAAATTACACTGAAAAAATCAAGTTAGAGCTCACTGATATTTACATTCCTTGGGCTATATATTTTTGTCAGCAAAAAGTACATAGTACCTTCTGTGAAACGGTTTGTTGATTGTGAGAACCATGGAATGATGGTAGAGCTGAAAGGTCCCAGATAGATCAAGTAGAAAATTCATCCTTCTAATTTTATAGTTGAGGAAACTAAGGCCCAAACCAATTCTTCAAGATTGTTTCGACCAGGCACGGTGGCTCACACCTGTAATCCTAGCACTCTGGGAGGCCAAGATGGGAGGATAGCTTGAGCTCAGGAGTTTGAGATCCTGTCTCTACTAAAAATAGAAAAAATTAGCTGGGCATGGTGGTGTGTGCCTGTAGTCTCAGCTACTCAGGAGGCTGAGGCAAGAGGATCGCTTGAGCCCAGGAGTCTGGGGTTGCTGTGAGCTAGGCTGATGCCATGGCACTCTAGCCCGGGCAACAGAGAGAGACTCTGTCCCACCCCCCCAAAAAAAGATTGTTTGGCTGCATACTATTAATAGCAACTCCAGGATTGAATGATTTAGTGGTTCTTTTCAATTTTCAGTTCTGTCTCTCTCAATGCATCAATTTTTCCCACCGACTCACTTACCTCATGTTAGGGAAGTAGCTGAAGCAGAACTGGGAATCACATCTAGATACAATAATGCCCCGTTGAAGAAGAGGAAGGTGTCTTTCTGTGTCTTATTTAAGAGTGGGAGAACATTTCCTAGAAGATTCCAGCAGATTTCTCATTTCCAACTGGCCTGATTTTGATTATGTGTCCTTTCTAAAACAATGACTAGCAAGTAAAGAAAGAGTGCTATAGGCCAATAAGGATTTGCCAAAAATCAGGCCAGCCTCCCTCAAATAGAGGGCCACATGGAGAAGGGTGGTTGCTTGGACAACATCAGGGGCATTTCAGCATGTGTGTGTAAAGAAACAGATGTTGGGTGGGCAACAGGAGAATCCTCTACAATCTATAAGGGGCCCAAAGCCCCAAGCAACAGCTGAAGATCACTGAAAATGACTTTTCAGAAACCTGTGGAACATTACTCAGCTGTCTCTTGCTCTACTGTAGCTATCTTTTTCTTTTTCTTCCCTGCCTGCTTTACCACCTTCTCCCTCCCTCTCCTTATCCTAAAGTGGCCAGAAATGGAAATTAGTCTACACCACTTTGAGGGCCTATTGCATGCAAAGCACCATACTAATATAACTTAATTTAAATCATGTTTATTAAAATTATATGGACTTTATTACTTAAAAGTCAGTTTATTATTTTACAAGTCAATTTCTAAACCAAATTGCTATTTAACACCAAAGTCTCATTTGTTTCTTTCTTTTTACCCTGGTAATCAATAATCTTTCATGGAAAAAAGATTTTTCCATTGAGAACTGACACCAAAATATATAAAAATCTCCATCAATTCATGGATTTTTCTTCTTAAGTGTTCATTATATCTCAAAATGCTGAAGAATATATTATTTTCTTCTCCTGGTCATTCTATTCCATATCAGAATTATATCCTCCACTAGTAGGAGGTCTTTTTTTCCTTAAAACACTTACTATTATAGCTGCTTGTCCCAAAAATCATATTGGCACCATTGTGGGAACTGACAAAGGTCAGTTTCTCTCTGTCCCAAAACTTGCTATAAATATTATTCTTTAGCTCAGAAATAATTTGATGTGAATCTTCATGAAATATGCTATGAATATATAAGGGATGACCACAAAGGAAGAAGGATGATTATTTCTTAATATAACAAACCTATATTAAAGATAGTTTGATTCTTTCACTGACCTGAAGAACATAGGAATGTACCTAGACCCTAGACTTTCAAGCAAAAAAAAAAAAAAAAAAA
>VBSM01002217.1:46427213-46444592 GCA_008086735.1 Cheirogaleus medius
AAAAAAAAAAAAAGTGCACATATTGTAAGTGGATTTTCACAAACTGAATACCAAAACCCAGATTAAAAAGATCTATTAAGCCAGCATTCAGATCAAGAAATAAATTATTACCAGCATTCAAAATGAGATACTTATTTTCATTCTTTAGTTCATTTTTTTCATTAATTTTTTTTATATTGTGACAATGCTTTATTAACATAAAGTCACATAAAATTTTATTCTTGTTACTATAGGTATTATATAAACTAATAATAATAATACAAGTTGATTCTTTTTCCTCAAAGGAAAAATATGGCAAAAGTTACATCTTGACTAAGGGATCCGAGGGTCAAAATTTTTATGAAAGTTAGCAAAATGTTATATTTAAAATTAATATACCCCAACTTTATTTATCTTTAAACTAAATGGTATATACTATCGAATGTCAAAAAGTATATATTAAATAGTACAATATAGTAACTATCTCATAACATTGTATTTAATATGGCTCAACTGTATAAAATATGGTAAATGATTCTACCTTCTAAGCAATTCTAGCCTGTGTTTTCCCTTAGTGCAGCAAATCAGAATGAGTAAGATTAAAGAATGCTACAAGTTCTTTTGGAGATATTTTAGGAGGCATCTTTGAGGAGAAAATGTAGAGAATTAGAGGTACTTAATTAAGAATTTTAGAACATAGAATTTTTTTCTTCTGCTCTCTTCCCATAAAAAATGAAAACAAAACAAAACAAAACAAAAACCATATTGGTAACTGCAGATGTTTATAAACATTTCACTGATTTTTTTTCTGTTGCAATTATCTTTTAAAATGAAATAACTGTCTATAAGCTATAGCAGCAAGTTTATGCAAGAGAGTATGAAAATATTTTTTCTATTAGTTAGAATCTATATCTACAGTGCATGATGTCTAGCAGCATTTTGTAATGTTTATATGCAATGTTGTTATTGCAATTATTCTGAAAAACCTGTAATGTTTTTTATATAGTAGGCTCTCAAATGCTGTTAGTATTAAACATTGGACACAAAACCATTCCTAAAAATGGAACCAGATTCCCTAGTGTTTTTAGTATTTGATTTCTAGGTGACTAGAAGACTGCCTTTAATATAATCTATGTGCTTTGGGATTTTTATGGTGATGAACAAAGTAAACATCTGAGCTGAAAATCACTGGAGGCATTTGAACCAGACAAAAGGGTAATAAAAAGTAAATCCATCCTTAACTTTAAAACCAAGCATGGGTTTTTCTGGTTAACTGGTGTATAGTTGAGAAAGCATTTTTCTCTAGAATTTTTCAGTTTCACTGACATGGAAGTCGTTTCTAGCACGATAACCTTTTTCTTAAATGATTTTAGACAAATTTAAAGGAAAATTTTGAGCCATTATAACACAAAGAAGAAGCTTCTTTGAGACGAAAGTTGTGTGCTTCAAATCCTACTTCCATCTCTTAAGACCATATGATCTTGGGCAATTTATTTTGCCTTGGCTGGCTCATTTTTAAAAATTTCTTATCTACAAAATAAAGGCACTAGTATCTGTCTATATCAAAGGATTCATTTAAAAATGAGAAAACCACCATTTTCTTGAAGTAGCTTTTCAAAACCACCAATAAATTAGTCTCAGAGCTGAATGAGGACTAGGTCTCCTAAATCTAAAACTTGATCTCCAATTGCAAGTATCCACTCAATCTCTTGAGGCAAGATGTGAAGAAGCTTGGGTAATTACTATGAAGTTTCAGCTAGCAGCTGGTATTAAAGTGGTCATTTTTGATCCCTGGCCAGATTGTAGCTTGGGTGTGAAAACCACCCAAAGTTCTGGTTAGAATGGTGACTCTCAGTCTTCTTTCCCTCTTTTCTAAATTTACTTTGCTTCCTGTCCAAAGCTGACATTTCCTGGAGCCATCTTGATTCAGCATTATTTATGCAACTCAAGAGTTTTCAGAAACTCAACAAAGCTAAGAAGTATTTCCCCAGTAAGAATCAAATAGGATGGTATAAGGTGGGCAGTGAGGTTTTTGACCAGACTGATGCTATTTGCTATTAAGAAGAATTAATCAGAGTCAGTTTTAATTTATATGCTGATAACTTTAAATCCCAATATGTATATAATGGGCTCAGAAGTATAAATGAAAATCATAAAACCTCAGTGCTTTGTGGGTTGCCAATACTTCCAAATGATTTCTATTCTTTCAAAATAGTCACCATTGAAAGCTCTGTGCTTTTTTTCAACAACTGCTGACACCATTTCAGATTTTTCTTTTCAAATTACCATCATAGTCAGTTTGGATCCCTCCTTTTCCTACCTGCTTTTTCATTTATCCTCTCTCATTCACACAAGTTCTTTATTACCCTATCAGTGACTTTGACCAAAAATGGATTATTTAAAATAATCAGTTACCTGTTCATCACATATGGCTCTGAATGCCTTTCTGCTATTTCAAAAACAAATTCTTTGTCTCCAGTTCTCAACTATCCTCAAAGAATGATGACCTGCCACCATGAAGATATATATGCTTTAAACATTCTGCATATTGTTAAGGATATTGCAAAGGAAAAGTCCAAAGACATTTTAAATAATATCAGCAGTGCTAAAATAAGTGAATAATTTCCAATAGTGAATACTTTCAAGGGAGAAAATTATTTTTGGTACATCATGCTAGTATGTTTGTTAAAAGAGAAACCAAATTAAATTATAACTATACTTTACATATGTATACACTCCATGCATGTGTTTGGGTGTGTATAATCTTAAATTCCCTTGCATATTTTTAAAAGGAAAGTTAAAATTCAAAGTCGGCAGAAGAAAAATCAGCATGTAAAATGCCATGGGAGGAAACATCTGCTGGGAAAACATAAATGTAAAAGAGAAATGACAGACTTCCTTCATAGCTTTACCCAGAAAAGCAGTAATATTTGGAAATAAGAATGTTGTGAAAAGGCAGTAGTATATCAATATTTTAATATATTTAAAGGCTCGGCTACATAGTCAACATGCCAAGACTCTAAAACCTGTAAGAGCATTTTGGTTTTTTAATAATCAATTTTAAAATACATTTTATTCTATTATTTTAGTTGTTTTAATTGGTAAAATTTTAGGAATAAGTTTTAACTTTACAACTTTAAATTTTATGTCTTAATGATATAGTATTCCCAAAGACTGCAGTTATGTTTTGTCTAGGTGTTTCATTTTGTTACATATCACTGAAAATTCAGGAATCATAAATGCACTAACCTTTTATTCCTAAAGCATGCACACAGGCAGTCTTTAATAATTCAAAGAGCTTTCTATAATGAAGAAGTCATACTGATGAACTCAATAGGAAAATACTAATACTATTAATATTAAATAAAACAAATAATTCATTGCAGAAACCAGGCATAATGGAGCAAGAAAAATAAATCCTAACTGCTCAAAATATTTTGCTTTTTCTTATGCCAGTTCATATTTCTTAAATCATAGTGACAGTTTTTCCTTCCTTTTGTTGGAGTACATGACAGCTATTCATATACTGGAGCAGGTGCAAAAGATAAATGGTTTCCCATTAAAGTCAAGAATGTCAGCATTCCATGTGCAATGATGGGCAGACCTCCATCATTTTTGCATAAGATGTCTCCTGGGAATGCTATTGCCAGACCTTATTACTACACTATCAACTTATTCTTATCTCAAATTGTGATTCTTCAAAGGCAGTCAGCTAAGTAGTACTTTACTTTTTAGATTCACCGATAGGTGATGAAAGAAAATAGAACAGAGAGCAAGGCTATTGATAATTTCATTCAACACCAAACAAATCCAAAATCTAATCTTTTGGGTATAGTAGTGTGCATTTTGGAACTATGATATATCAATAATTATTAAATATGACTATATAAAATAACATTTAAAAACTGGAAAAAAGTGAGTAAATTATTTTTATAATTTTATAGATTCATTTTAGAATCTACCATAGAATTATGGTAGATTCCAAAATGAAGTAATTAGAACCAGTCATGAAGAATTTAATTAAAAACATTATATTGTAATTAAAATAAAATAAAAGTTCTTATTATGGCTTATTTTTTTAAATTTCATTTGTTGTTTTTTTATAGAAACCCTTTTCTAGATGATTATAAATCAAAAGCCATACTCAGATTATAGCATTAAAGGATGATTTTTTTCCACAATTTATTAAAGGTGACACAACGACATGACATTTTATAGATGATAACACAGTGCCTATCTGAATTTTTTTGAGCTAAGATGCTAAATTGGAATTTATTTTGGTAAAAGGGGAAAAAAAATGAAATTCCCCTAAAACACCAATTAATGAGATTTTTGAAAGATGTGTGAAAATGGCCACATGTAGAAAATTAACAAAAACTGGATATACTTTAAACATTCTAAAAGTTAGCAAGCTTTTGAGATATGAATCCCTTTAATAAAAACATAAGATATATATAAACCTCACTTGGAGGCCATTATCCTAAGTGAAGTAACTCAGGAACAGAAAAATAAATGCCACATGTTCTCACTTGCAAGTGGCAGCTAAACTATGGCTACACAAGGGCATACAGAGTAGTATAATGGACTCACAAGGTGGGAGGAGGAAGGGGGTCAAGGATGAAAAATTACCTATGGTGGGTATTGTACACTACTAGGGTGATGGGTACACCAAAATCCCAGACTCCACCACCATACAATATATACATGTTACAGAATTCAACTTGTATCCCCTAAATCTATTAAAAATTCTTTAAAGAGGAAGAAAAGTAAGAAAGAAAAAACCCTGGCAATGGTAATCTTATAAATATTCAAAACAAGTATGCCATCTGGTTATTCTTCCTAATTTTTCTACATATAAGTATGCCATCTTTACCTAGAGTTATGAGATTAAAGTTCTAGTCTGTGGCAAGTTTAATAACACTTGAATTTCGTGGGCTCCATCTATCTATTCACTGTGTCTTAGTGCCATAGCACTATATTTCCAACCAAAGAATGAGGCTGATTGGATTTACATGGCATGTATATCCCCTAAGAATGCTACTGAAAAAAAAACTATCACCAAGAAAACCATAAAGGCAAATTGAGAGTACTATAAAACATTCTCCTTTCACAATGAGGTTCAGCATCATTTGTCCTCTAAAGTGAGGACAAACTCCAGGAAACAACTAAAGTGGAAAAAATAACTTGAGACAGGAGAGACAACCTCAGTTGACTAGATGGCTTATTACTTCCTGGGAGAAAAGGCAGAGGAAGTTCTGGGATTCTGGTGGAACAAAAGAGATTACTTATTTTCACATTGCTGTTTCAGTTCTTTACCCAAAATCAAAATTTATGCCTAGTAGAGAAATCAATCTTTGATCCAATCAAGATCTATCTTGCTGGAGTTGCAGCCACCTCAACTAAGACAAATTTAGCTTTTCCTAGTTCAAGTAATTCCAGCCTTAGTATCTTGGAGGAAACTCCTAAATATATACAGAATTAAGCTTCATTCATCTCCATTATGAAAATTGATATTTTTTCCCACAATTTTGATATCATACATACCCCCAAGTTCACCTGAAGCCATGTTAATTTTATATCTAAGTATTGCAAGTAACAACAATGTCAAATATATGTTTATACTTTCTTTTTCCAAATTCTGCCTAACAGGTGAAAGGTAAAAAGAAAGTTTGGTGAAACAATTATTAATTAATACATTAGAACATTACTGAATTTTAATGAAGAAAATACTTGGTATTGAAACAAATCTGGCTTAATTTTATTCTATTAAAAATCCTCAAATATCAATCATTACCTCAAATTTACAATTATAGGGAGTATTTTGAATAGTGAAAATTTTTGTAACAATAAATGTAAACAAAATTAGAATTAGAGTACTTATTTATTGTCTGGTAATATCGATGAGAAAATAATGTCAGGCATAATCATAGGGTATAGCCTTCAATCTTGGAATCTTATATAAATTTATATCTTAGGTACTTGAACATATATTTATGTCACTTTATGTTCAAAGGGAATCTACATATGAAGATTGTGAAACTAACTAGGAAGAAGATTATTCAAAAGTTCAAAAAAATTAACTGACCAGAAAATCTTATATAAAGAGCTTTTTCAACCCTTATGTTCTCAAATTATTGCACAAGTCGTAATGTAAAAGTAATGAAATACTCTACAAAAATGTTCAATAGAATTTAAAATTTTAACTTAAGGGAATTTGGAAGTTCAATCATTCTCAAAGAGGCTGTAAGGATGATTAAAATCCTGAAGGAAGCCTGAAAGAAAAAGGACACAGTCATTACTGGAAATATAATACAATGTTAACTCTCAAGTTTCACGTTTCAACTAGAAAGCTTAAGTTCAACGCCATTACACCAATTTTTATAGAAATGTTATGTTTTCCAACTCATAGTTCATTCCTTGAAAAGCTGTACATGAGTAATAATGATGATCAACTCAAATTAGTTACACACACTGGAGTAAATTGGAAATGAAAAGCTTCTTCAATTACCCAAACTAACATAAATGATTTATTTCCTTCAGCTGACATGAAAGGGAATGAGTTGAATGTTCATGAAGGATAGCATTTACCCACCCGACACTAAGGTTAGAGAGCTCACTCAGCACAAATATTCCCAGAAAGGGTTCAACTTGGCAGTAAAGAAACCATCTATTCCAAAAGGTCACCACATCAGTTCAACTTTTCATCTGCTAAGAAAAAAAATTCTGTCATAGTCCATCCCCATGAGGCAGCAGCTGTTCTGTGGAATTATGCCTTCCAAGGAGAATAGTGTCTCACATTCCCCATGCAACTCCTCCATTTCATCAGACTATTGTCTTCCCAGACACCATTCTTAGTCGCAACTCCGTGTCTTTGCTCTGCCATCTCAAATGTCAACTTCCAAATATATTTCTGTATTTTACATAGTCTTAAGCCCAGCTGAACATCACACCCTCTCAGGCAGGTCTAGTGCAACCCTTATAATAGCCTTAAAATCCCTACATAATCTGATCTCTATATATGTCTCCAGCCACACTGAACTTCCAGTTTCTCTAACACCCCACGCTCTGTGTCACCTTGGAGCCTCCACCTGCCTTGTTCCTTCCCCCTACCTTTCTCCTGTCCTACCCTTTTCATATTTTGGTCTTTGCTTAAACCACACACCCTCAAGGAGGCCCTCCCTATTTATGTCAAGTAGGTGTCCCACCCTTTCCCCCCATAGTTTCAGTCCCTTCTTTTCTTCCCAGTGCAAAATTTTTAATTATTTTCCATTGTTCCCCACTTTTCTTGTAACCACACTAGAATATAAGCACCTTAATGGCAGAAATCATTGACTGTCTTGTTCAAGTTGTCTCCCCAATTCCTGGCACAGGCACAAAACAAAAACTCCATAAATGTTCAATTAGTCAACTCCATTCTAACCCAATCTGTTTTTTCCTGATGCCCTTTATTTTATCAGATCCAGAGCAAGATGAACTCATTGTTTTCTCAATTTTATCATTACTATTCAAGCCAATATGTATACCTACTACATGCCAGGAACTATAAGGTGCTGCTATTGCAGCTATTTGTTACCAAGTGCTTATTAAGTGCTGAGCACCGCTATCAGTGCTTTATATAGGTTAGCTCGTTGTGTCACCACGACCATGTGAACAAGCAACTATTTTTAATCCCTATTTTGCAGATGAGGCAACTGAGACATAGAGAGGTTAATAATGTACCCAAGATATCATAAACAGTAAGTGATAGAGCTGAGATTCTACACTTCATTGAGTAAAACACAATTTCCACCTTAAGATGAGTACTAGGACAGAGAGGAAAGTAAAGTGAGCTGGAAATACAAAAGGAAAGAGATAACATCTGCTTAAGGGAGACTAAGAAAATTTGTTTGGAGATAGCAGTTAAGATAAGCTTTGGAAAAGGGGGTTTTGACAAATGAATACCGGGAATTTATGCAAGAGATCCTTATCAGAAATAAAATAGAACAAACATACATGAAGAAAAAGAGATACTAAGTATGCACAGGAAATAGTAATAGTAGAGTTATTACATAATACGTTGTCCCATGTTTTGAGCTCAAATTGTGAAGGTTCCAAATTGTGTTTATATGTCACTAGGGAATTTATCTGTGTCTGAAAAAGGAATGAACATGCAATCAAGTTTCTTTTTAATTACTGTGATAATTACTACAGACCTATTCTCTAAGTTACTAGAAACAATTTCTTTTTATTATCTATTCCTGGTGGCTGGATTTTAAGTTTTTTGATGGCTGGCACCAAACCTATACTTTCCTAAGAGTGGTTATGAAAGCTGACTCTTGGAAATGTCAGTTGGCAAGAAGTAGAAAAGTCAGAGAAGACAACTAGGGAGAGGCCAGGCATTGTGTCTGGTGATGTCAATGGTACAGTGACAAAATACTGCTCTTGCCCTTAAGAAGTTTATATTCTGATAGAGAGAAGACTGGTGTAAATTCTTACAATAGCGTAAATATAGAAGAAGAAATAAAAAGTTACAGCTCTCAATTTCGACAAGACAAAATTACATTATTTAAAAATTAACTTTAATAGGTATTTAAATTACAGTAGTATTTTCCAAAAGTATTTATGCACAGATTTTTCAAGATTAAAACCAGTAAATTTCTATGATGAGTACTTATAAAATAAAAGCTGCAACACAGTTATTTACATAGAACAATGGAGAGTCTCATCTAAAACTTTATTAATGTGGTTATCATAAATTTTCCTGAGTGAGTAATCCAACTCAGCATTGGCTGCTTATGTTCCCTGTCTGTGGCGTGCTAGTGTCAACATTCTTGAACTGGAGAAATTTAAATAACTTTTTTTTTCTTTCAGTAAGAAGCAATTACCTTCAATTCTCTTCACACATTCCTACAACACTTCTATTAGAATACACAGTCCCAAACAACTAAAGACACACACACACAAACACACCCCTAAAGCTTGTCTTAGGAAAGGCCTGAGTTAAAGGTGTGTGCATGACTCTCCCTTATTTATCCTGTTGAAGGCACATAATTTTTTTCATTCATTCACTCTAGAAAGCCTGACATTCAGGTTCATTTTATAAATCTAGGCACTGGAAAACTGTGCTACTATTAATACGAAATCATGAGGAGTCATTTGCTTCTCTTTGTTTCTTTCTTTCTCTTAGTTGATATGTATGATAAACTAGGTACTGAGAATCATAGAAATTTAGTTTTCACAGTACCTCAGAAAGCACCTAATGGAGAGAGGCCGGTTTAGGTAGTACCCCCACTCCTCCACACTGGGCAGCTATTTCTAGTAGATCACAGCGTTTCTTCCCACTGAGCCTGGGCACTGCTCAGATTACTTCTCTACATGATGCCCCAGGTAACCACTATCTTGTAAGATAGAACATTTATTGTGTATGACTCTCCAGTTAGTATATGAAATGTATCCTGCAATTCAAGGCACTTTAGAAAGTTACAATCTATTTTCAGCTACCACAGGACCTATTATTTAGCTAAGTGTTTCTTAGTACCTTGAAACATCCTAATAGTTTAAAAGCATTACTGCAGTTTATGAAATAGATGATGTACAGGAGCAGCTCTTGCTTGTGCCCTGCATTTGGGGCTCCTGAAGACGGTTATCCTACACCTCAGCACTGTGTGTCCTGGCTCACTTGCCCTGTGAGTCCTTTCTCCAGCTTCCTGGGGGACAACACAACCTCTTTCTATACTCTAGATTAAGGCTGTCCTGAAAGATCCCTTCTCGGCCTTCTGTTCTTGTCTATATATACACCACAATCACTCCCTCCCACGCTCATGGCCCCATGTAGACTGTTTCCCCATTTAGGTTTCTAGCCCAAACATCCCCAGGTCCAGATCCACAATCTCAACTCCTAGTTGGAGTTTCTACATGCATGTCTTGTTATTACCATGAATTTAACACGAAAACTTCATCTTTCTCTCCAAACTTTCTTGCCCTTCCTTCTGTTTTCTTTCTTTATGTTTACAGCATCACCATCTTCCAGTAGCCCAAGATGGAAACCTTGGAGTCTCTTCCCAGGGACTTTTTTCACTCCCTACTTCTAATGATCACTAGAGCTTGCCCATTCTAACTCTGAAATGCCATTCAAGTCTGTCACCTCCCAATTTCCAGTGCCATCATTTTTGTTTAGGCTTTCATCTGTGCACTCTCCTCCTGACTAGTCTTTCTGCCTGAATCTTCCCTTTCTAAACCCTACACCCAGTCTACTTTCTTGACCCTCTCAATAACACGATCAAGGTATGTTTCCTTAAAAGATGTGATTATCTTATCCCCCCACCCCACCTAAAATATGCCTCCACATTCCTTCAAAAGAAAGGCTAAGTCGCCACACTACCTTTAAAATAAAGTCCAGATTCCTAAGTGTAGATTTCAAAGTTCTCCACAAATAGGGACCAGGTGCCTTTCTCATCACATAGTGTTGTGATTGAAAGTGCAGACTCTGAAGCCAGATTGCCCAGATTGTGATGTCACGGCACATGCTTGTGTAGGCTGAGGGGTGGGTGTGGAAGTGTAGTCTACAAACCACTCACCAAGCTGTGTTTCAGCACAGGGCTACTATAGGGTAAGAGAAGTGGAACCATTTTCTGTTTTGTATAAAGGTAATATAAGGGCTTTGTTTCCTTGTCTATAAAGTGTGGTTAATACTAGGATTTACCTCAAGAGGTTTTTGTGAGGATTCAATAAATTAACTGGTGTAAAGCCCTTAAAACAGTGCCCAGAACATTATATGTGTCCAATAAGTGATAGCTGTTAATCCCTCATCTTGCATGTTCCTTATACTTTGAGTAGTACAATTTATTTACTAGTATTCATATATAATCTGTGCTTTTTCACTTTTGTGCTTCTAATTGCTTATTCTCTTCCCTGCAGAAAATTTCCTCCCCTAGCACCTTCAACCTCTGCCTGTTGATAAACTGCCCATTCCTCAAGCTCAGCTGGGAGGCCGTGATTACCTGCAGTAAGCCGTACTTGATCCGTACGTACCATACTATGTGAGTTCTCTAGACTAACTCAACTCTCGGGCACCTGTGGACCTCTCTTATAGAACTTACTGTATATACTGTATTTTATGCTGTCTAAACTTATACTTATTTCAAGGGCTTACCTTCCTTCAAAGATTTTAATTGTCCTATGATAACCTGTAAGTTTCCTCTTTATGTTCTCATAGTGCCTGTAGAATTACAGTGACATAATAGGCTCATAATAGGTAATAATAGAACTATTTACTGAGCACCTACTATGTGTCTGGGACCATACAAAGTGCTTTACATATGGTATTTAAGTTACTTCTCACACAACTTTTGTAGTGTGATTTCCCTTTTATACAGGGAGATTCAAGTAGTTTAACTAATGTGCTTAGTGTTAAACAGCTAAAAACTGGTGGGGCAGAGATAAGAATCCAAGACATTTCTGGCTCAGAGGTTGAGCTCTCTCTGCTTCATAGCAGTATCTTTTCAGGCTCCTTCCCCTGCCCAAGAGTTACCATTTATTTATTATACATTATATTCTAGAAGCTTTTCCTATGTTATTCCTAAATTTCCTAGCAAAGTATTAACAGTTATTATTATTCCTATTTAATATATTGCAGATGAAGAAATCAAGGCTCAGAGATGTTAAACAATTTACCTTAGATTTCACAGATAGTAGATTCCAGATACAAATTTTAAACTTGACTCCAGAACCCTCCTACCTCCCCCAAAAAGCTCTTGTCATATTTCAGAATTCCCTTGAGAAAAATGCTATTGTCATTACTATTATTATTATCATTCACAGGGCTTCATTTATGTGGTTTTATTTCATTTAGACACCTTTTTTGACGGAAATCATCACTACATATGCTCACAGAAAAAATGTTATCCCTGCATTATATTTTGGTAAACTTTTGTCTTTAGATATTGACTACTTAATTATTATAACTAACTTGGCGGGGAAAAAAATGCTGATCTTCCTGAGAATTTGATGGAGTTTTACATAAAAGTGATCTTGATATTGAAAGGATAAAAATTATTTATACAAACAATAGGTCAGGAATATATTGAGAAATCCATATTTAGTGCTGGCCATTATTAATTTCACTAGATCATTAAGTTTTGCCTGGTGTTTCTATTACATTCAAATTATTTAAAAGGTCAGGATAAAATAATACTCCTAGAGAAATAAGTAGGTACTGATATGAATACCAAAATGAATCTTGAATTAAATGCATGCACAGAGAACAGAAGGAAAAAAGGAAAGATTCAGGATCAGAATTAACCATTAGATTTTAAAATAATATAAGAATAGAAATTTGAAAAGAGAAATATTAGGGGGAGGAGTTACTGAAAACTAATTTGACTCAATTAAGAAAAAACAGCACTCAATACCAAACTGACATGTACACAGCAACTACACCAAGATAATTGAACAATACCTAAAATATATACATGATTTAAAGTTATATGACTTGAATGCTTGAATGTCATTATTCAATTTTACCAGTGCTATTAGCTTGGGAAAATTCTATTGGTTTTGAGGGAGAAAATGTACAAGTGAAAATAGAAAAAAATTAATAGGACCAAAATCTTCCCAAGCAAACAAATAACTCTTAAAGAGTATCCCTCATTATGAAAGTACAGTTTCAAGTTCCCAGAGGACTCTGAGTAAAACTAGAAACACTTGTGATGCATTATAAATGTGTAATTACCATTTAAATGGAGGGAGAAGAGCTGGTGAGTGAAATGAGAAAAAGGCATTTTCTTACAGCCAACCAGAAGCTGGCATTTCGGGCAACAATCATCTAATCTACAGTCCAGTTAACAAAGCTATTGTCATTCTGCCACTCATCCTCACTCTTAGCTGGCATTCTCCTCTGCCAGAAGGAAAGAGTAGGTTAAGTCTTTCTCTATGATTTTCGGTCACAATTTGCTCATTAGGCTCTGACATGCTCAATACATAATTTAACAGTGTATGTTTACCCAAAGATAGCCAAGAGACATAAAGGCTTCTCTTTAATTCTACCTTTTTAGTTATTTGGGCATCCAAATTATAAGATTAAATAAAATTTCAGAGTAAATTTCTATGGGTTGTGCAAGCATGATGATTAGAGATCATCTCATCTCACCTACAGTTCAACAAAGGCTTTCCCTAATAACATCCCTGTCTGTTGCTTTGTCTGGGCAACAAGTTGGATGTGGAAAATATTGGCTTATTATACAAAGGCATTGAACACCCTTTACAGATGAGGTTAAAATTTTATCATGTAGATTTCAAAACTCTGGAAGTGTCAAATGTGTTCTAATTGAATAGATGCATAATGAAGTATAGAAGGTAAAAGATTTGTCAAAACCGCACAAATTAAATGAAAAGTCCCCTTTCCCTGCCACGTGTGTATTTTGGAAGTCTAATCTCTTCCTTGTGGGTTGCTGCTATGTTTTTTATTATGAGATTAGCTAATTCTTATGATGTGTTTAGCAAAACCCATTGGAGTTCATCAGGGTGGCATATGTTAGCTGGATTAATTGCTGCTTCTATCTCAAAAAATTGAGTATTTCTGAAGTAAGAACATAAGTGTGAAGCATGAAAAGATTAATAAATCATGAAATGAAAGGCTGGGCATACATGATCAGCCATGTGACAAAAGCAATGCAGTTATGGATTTCATACTGGCTACATTATTCTAGCTTTCCTTTTGTATTTTCTTTTGGCTTTTTCATTTGCTATCTTTAAAAAATTCATTACAAATCAGTGTAACAAGTTAGGCAAACACTTTCTTGGCTAGTTAGCTAGCCATTTAGTGATCATTTACATCATGTAAACCCAAGGGGTCCACAAACTGGGCTTGAAGACCAAATTTGGCTTTCTGTATATTTTTGTATATAAAACTTTATCAAAACATAGCCACATACATTTATTTATGTATTGTCTATGGCTTTTTTTACACTAGAACAACAAAATAGTTGTGACAGGGATCAGAAGATCCCCAAAAGCCTAAAATATTTATTATCTGGTCGTTTATTGAGAATGTTTGCCAATCCCTGATCTAAAGTATCTCTTATTGTTCTAGGTGGAAATTATACTCTCTGGTACAACCTTCTACTCTTCCCCACTCTCTGTCCCATCTGCTTTTTACTACCTCACCAAGTACCACATTATTTCCATTAAGGGCATATCTCATTTTATTGCACTTTAATTTGTTGCACTTCACAGATGATGTGGTTTTTACAAATTTTACAAAATTTTACAAATTTTACAAAAGGTTTGTGGCAACCCCGCATTGAACCAAGTCTATTAGTACCATTTTTCCAATAGCATGTGCTCATTTCATGTCTCTGTGTCACATTTTGGTAATTCTGACAATATCTCAAGCTTTTTCATTATTATTATATCTGTTATGGTGATCTGTGATCATCAGTGAACTTTGATGTCACTATTATGATCGTTTTGAGCACCACAAAACACACCCATGGAAGACAGCAAACTAAAATGTATGTATTCCAACTGCTCCACTTACTGGCTATTCCCCCACCTCTTTCTCTCTCCCCACCAGCCTCCCTGTTCCCTAAGACACAGCAATATTGAAATGAAGTCAATTAATAACCCTACAATAGTCTCTAAGTGTTCAAATGAAAGGAAGAGTCACACATCTCTCACTTACAACCAAAAGATAGAAAGGATTAAACTTAATGAGAATGGATTGTCAAAAGCCTAGATAAGCCAAAAACTAGGCCTCTTGTGCCATATAGTCAGCTAAATTGTTAATGCAAAGAAAAAATATATATATATATATTTTTTGAGACAGAGTCTCACTCTGTTGCCTGGGCTAGAGTGCCGTGGCGTCAGCCTCGCTCACAGCAACCTCAAACTCCTGGGCTCAAGCAATTCTTCTGCCTCAGCCTCCCAAGTAGCTGGGACTACAGGCATGTGCCACCATGCCTGGCTAATTTTTTTTCCTATATATATTTTTAGTTGTCTAATTAATATCTTTCTATTTTTTAGTAGAGACGAGGTCTCACTCTTGCTCAGGCTCAGGCTGGTTTCGAACTCCTGACCTTGAGCGATCCTCCTGCCTCGGCCTCCCAGAGTGCTAGGATTATAGGCATGAGCCACCGCGCCTGGCCCAAAGAAAATATTTTTGAAGGAAATTAAAAGTGCTACTCCAGTGAACACATGAATGATAAGAAAGTGCAAGAACCTTATTGCTGACAGGGAGAAAGTTTTAGTGGTCTGGATAGAAGATCAAACCAGCCACAACATTCTCTTAAGCCAAAACCTAATCCAGAGCAAAGCCCTAACTCTCTTCAATTCTATGAAGGCTGAGAAGTGAGGATGCTGCAGAAGAAAAGTTTAGAACTGGCATAGGTTGGTTCATGAGGTTGAAAGAAAAAAGTCAACTCTATAACATAAAAGTGCAAGGTTTGCAAGTATTGATGTAGAAGCTGTAGTAAGTTAGCCAGATGATCTAGCTAAGATCATTGTTGAAGGTGGATACACAAAACAACAGATTTTCAATGTGGGGACAAAGCAGCCTTCTGTTAGAAGAAGATGCCATCTATGACTCTTATACCTAGAGAGAAGTCAATGTGTGGCTTCAAAGCTTCAAAGAACAGGCCAACTCTCTTGTTAGGGGCTAATGCAGCTGGTGATTTTAAGTTGAAGCCAATGATCATTTACCATTCTGAAAAGCCCAAAGCCTTTAGGAATTATGCCAAATCTACTCTGCCTGTGCTTTATAAATGGAACAACAAAGCCCAGATAACAGCACATCTGTTTACAGCATGGTTTATTAAATAATTTCAACCTACTGAAATAGGAGTAAAATTAAGAAAAAATGGAAACAAAAAAAGTAACACAAGGTATAATTTATAATCTTCCATAATTAAATAATTATGGTATTAGGAAATGATTAGCCAGACCAATAAGAGTATTAAAATATACTCAAATGTGAATGGAAATTTTTTTATAGTTTTCTTTTTAGTTTTTGACTTAAAGTCCATTTTGTGTGATGTAAGTATAGCTACCCCTGCCTACTTTAGTTTCCATTTGCATGAAATATCTTTTTCCATCCCTCTACTTTCAGTTTATGTGTGTCCTTAAGGTGATGAAGTGAGTTTCCTCATAAAGGTGGCATGTAGTTGGGTCTTATTTTTTAATCCATTCAGCCACTCCATGTCTTTTGATTGGAGAATTTAACCTGTTTACATTCAAGGTGATTATTGATAGGTAAGGATCTACTTACTACTGTCATTTTATGGTCACTATATAGTGATAAAAGGTTCAAATCATCAAAAACATATAATAATTATAAATATATATGTACCCAACATTGGAACAACAAAATATATAAAGTGAATATTAACAGATCTGATGGGAGAGATAGACAATAATAGAATAATAGTAGGGAACTTCAATAACCCACTTTCAACAATGAATAGATCATCCACATAGAAAATCAATAAGGAAACATATGACTTGAACTATACTTTGGACCTAAAGGACCCAATAGTCATATACAGAGCATTCTTCCCAATGGCAACAGAATACATATTCTTCTCAAGTGCTCATGGAACATTCTCAGGATGAACCATATGTTAGGCCACAAAACAGGTTTTAAATTTAAGAAGATTGAATTGTATCAAGTATCTTTTCTGATCACAATGGTAAGAAACTAGAAATCAATAACAGGAGGAAATTTGGAAAATTCACAAATACATGGAAATTAAACAACATGCTTCTGAACAACCAATGGGTCAAAGAAAAAATTAAAAGTGAAATAAAAAGAATCCTGAAATAAACTAAAATGAACATAGAATATACCAAAACTTATAGGATGAAGCAAAAGCAGTTCTAAGACGGAAGTTTATAGCTATAAATGCCTACATTAAGAAACTAGCACTTTGGGAGGCCAAAGCAGGAAGATTGCTTGAGGTCAGGAATTCAAGACCAGCCTGAGCAAGAGCGAGACCCCGTCTCTACTAAGAAAAGAAAAAATTAGCCAGGTGTAGTGGTGCATGTCTGTAGTCCCAGCTACTTAAGAGGCTGAGACAGAAGGATCACTTGAGCCCAGGAGTTTGAGGTTGCTGTGAGCTATGATGATGGCACCATGGCACTCTAGCCTGGGCGATAGAGCTAGACTCTGTCTCCAAAATAAACAAAGTAAGAAGGAAGAAAGATCTCAAATAAGCAGACTAACATTGTACCTCAAAGAACTAGAAAAAGAAGAACAAACTAAGCCCAAAGTTAGCAGAAGGAAGGAAATAATCAAGCTCAGAGAAGAAATAAATGAAATAGAGACTAGAAAAACAACTAGAAAAGATCTAGACTAGAAAAGATCAACAAAACTAATGGTTGGTTTTTGTGAAAAGAAAAACAAAATTATTTTATTTTTCAATAACTGGG
>VBSM01002217.1:46444692-46510629 GCA_008086735.1 Cheirogaleus medius
CGGCCTCCCAGAGTGCTAGGATTACAGGCGTGAGCCACCACGCCCGGCCTATAACTGTTTCAGTTCCAAATTAATTGACAAACCTTTAACTTGACTAAAAAAAAGAGAAGACTCAAATAAATAAAATCAGAAATGAAAGAGGAAACATTACAACTGATACCACAGAAATACAAAGGATCATGAGTCTACTACAACCAAACACACACCATAAATAGGATAACCTAGAAGAAATGGATACATTCCCAGAAACATACATCCCACCAAGATTAAATCATGAAGAAACAGAAAATCTGAACAGACCAATAATGAGTAAGGAGATTGAATCAGAAGAAAAGGTCTCCAGGAGTGGTAGTGCACACCTGTAGTCCCAGCTACTCAGTAGGCTGAGGCAGGAGGATCGCTTGAGCCCAGGAGAAAAGCAATCAAAGAAAAGACCAGGACCTGATGGCTTTATTACTGAATTCCACCAAACATTAAAAGAAGACCTAATACCAATCCTCTCAAATTCTTCCAAAAAATCAAAGAAGAGGGAATACTTCCAAACTCATTTTAGGAAGCCAGTATTACCCTAAAACCAAAGCCAGGCAAAGACAATACAAGAAAAGAAAATTACAGGCCAATATCCCTGATAAACATAGAGCAAAAATCATCAAAAAAATATTAGCAAACTGAATTCAACAGCACATTAAAAGAACCATTTCTATAAGGGGGAAAAATACCTCTAATAATGCAGTTATCAGGTCAAAAAATACTCCCCCAAGCCCTAAATTTTAATAGATATTGAAAGATCACCTTTTAAAAAGTTTTTAAAGATGCCTGATCCTGACAACAACAAAAGCACACATTTCCCTCACAACACTGCGTGTTAACCATCACGACTTCTTGTGCTTGTTTGCCCAGGAAGCCCTGGTTTATACCTGTTCTCCCACCATAAGCATTAATAGTGCCCCTTTCACTTTTAAAATGGTCCCAGTTTGGATGATATATGGTCGCCTTAGTGTTAATGAATTTTAAATTGATTATGTTTTCTCTTCTCTGGCACACAGTCTAGCCTCTAGAGGGCCTGGTAAGCTTCTGGAAGGTTCTGGCATTCTCCTTCCACTCCCTCATGGTTAACCTACCCTGACTACTTCAGAAGCCATAGAAATATGGAACATGCCTCTAGCTAGGGACCTCCTTCCTGTGCAGATAGATACAGAACATGGTAATAAAAGTATGCCTGTGTGTTTAACCTTGCTGAAAGACAAGCATGCACCCATACACATACACACACAAAGCCAAATTTGTAACTATGTTGTAATCCAAGTGACAGTCCCTAGCTGTCCATCATCTAATATGCCATGGATGTTGATAAGAGGATCCTAGTCCTGGGAGAGGTGTTGGGCAGGAAGAACTTTGAGCACCTTCAATGTTGAGATTCTGAGATTACAGCAGTAATAATAACAGACATTTATTATTTACTGAGGACTTACTGAGCATCAGGGACAATTCTAAAATTTTACCTATAAAATCTTATTTTGTTCTTAGAGTCACCCAAACAATAATTTAGCCACTATGATTAGATAATATTAACAAATGAGGAAACTAAGGCACAAACAGATGAAGTTAGTTGCCCAATATGTCATACACAGTAAATGGAGAAGCCCAGATTTCACCTAAGGTAATCTGACTCAGGAGCTGTTACATCTCCATTCTCTGCTGCCTTCTATTACATGTTTTCAAGCATTGAAAATCAGAATACATTTTAGATTTAATTTCCATTTCTTTCTTAATCATTCTGATTACATTCCTGAAAAGTTGCTTAATGGGAAAGGGAAAAAGTCACACAGAAAATTCACGCAATATAATTTGAAATCTTACCATTGAAGAAACTTCCTCCTTCTTACTCTGGAAGATCTGTCTTTTTGGTTACCCCTCATATGCTATGAGAAGAGAAAATAAATTTACCTTTTCAAATTCTTTCTAAGAAAAGTCAATGAAGACTTACCTAATCTTTAAAAATGTTAAACATAAAATATTCATGAATAATCACAGGATTTCTATTCTGAGATTTTAATATTACTGCTATTTTAATATTTAGGGCTCAAGTGGCTTAAGGTAGTACCAACTTGAGTATTAATTTGACAAAGAAGAAAAGATAAAATATTTGATGGTTACCACAAGACTAGTTTTCTCCAGTGACAGAAAACCTGTGGATGCTTAATGAATCCCTGATCCCAGCAAATAATCTCTGATTCATTTTCTAGGAAAGAAAGAAGTGTGGACCAAGAAGGGCACTATTACTACCACTCCTGGAAAATAACTTCACAGGTAAGGAGCATTGTGGTAAAGTGACACACAGTATATTTAACATTTTATAGGCTCCATATTTTCTTATTCCACAAGTCAGAAATCTTCTTATTCTATGCCTTGTATAAACACTCTTAAGACTACCATAGATAAATAGGTTACCAAAAATCTCCTAATTTGTAAGTCCAGAGGACACTCATGAACCTCTCTATCTTCATACTAAGACCCTCCTCTCTTGATCTCTATGACACCACTGTCTCCTGTTTTTTCATCTTCTTCTCAGTTCCTTTTGCAGAACCCTGTTTCCCTTACTCAACCCTTCAATGTAGGCATTCCCCTTGGACTCTCTCCTGGGTGGAAAAGAATCCTGCCTTGTGAATTTGATTACATTTTATACTCTGCAATAAACCTAATTATTTTCAATCTGTAAATAGATAACTTTTTCTACCTAAAATAAATAAATACCTACTCCTGTACTCTATTCAAAGTATTCCTCCTGGGCCAATGTGCTGTCAAATTTAAAATGGACGGAGAAAAATTATAATGCAGCATCATTCTCTGCAGTCCCCTGGTTTGATTTCAACCCTAGGAAAAAGCAGCAATTGCCCTGTATATTAGATCCCTTGCTGAAACAGCTTTTTGAAATACCTCATGATCCTATTACCACCAAAACAATTTCTACATAACAAGGTCCAAAGCTGGCAATGGGAGGCGTATGTGCTTAACAGTTCATCTTTGTCCTTATGAGGTTTACCCTGCTTCTCGTTCAGATTTTGTAATGTGAAAGTATGGTTCCCAGGCTTTTCTACATTCCCTATCATTATGCCCCTGTGGCCCAGAGCACCACAATAATCTGGATGCCTCCCTTCCCTGTAAAATTTTATTTTTAATGGTAATTATAAAGGACTTTGCAGTACCCTTTCCTTAGCCATATTATTTGGATCTAAAATTTTCTGTGGTCCAATTATTTAGGTGAAGAAGGGATCATGGTTTTGACCTCCACGATCCAGGCCTGGGCAGAACACTGGTAGTGCCTGCCCAGGAACTGTAGGTGATGAGCCGAGGAAAGCCTGACTTGAGTCCTAGATGAGGGGGAGCCTCATAAGGAAAGAGAGTTTAAAGAATCAAGGTGAGAAGAGTGGATAGAAGGTCAGCTGAGGAACTAGGTAAAATGAAGTGAGTTACTCTGGGAAAGCCTACAAGGATTCCTTAAGGCAAAGGTCATCTTTTGTTAAGTTGCTTTTGTGGAGTGGGAGTTGGAAGAAATAGGGAAACTATTAATATCCCCAATACGGTTGGAAATATTTAATTCTTCTCTGTTAATATTGTGTTTTTATCAATACTAGCTTAGTTATTGAGGTTACCAAAATGTGTCTTAGAAATGAGAACAATGAAATCTGTTGTCATGTGTCCTACTCATACTTTAATTTTGATGCTTAGAACAAATATGGGGACGATTTCCAGCTGTTACTGAAAGAGTCTGACCATTCTATCAAATAAATAAAAACACTTGCCAGAAGCATTCCAGTGGTGAACAGGAATTGTTCCGCCTCTTCCATACATATAGACTTGACGTCTGTTCAAAATGATAGTGAATTTAGAATTAGATTTCTTTTCAGAATAGTTAAGGTGAAGTTGGAGTGCTTTAATTAGATAGAATATATTTGTACAATACTTTATCATTGCTTTATTAAATTAAATTCTCCTTTCAGCTATCCACCAGGAGAATTAAAGCATTCACTAAAAAACAATTAAAATAAATGGAATATCATTTAAAATATCAATAACTTAGTGATAGAACTAACAATTGCAACATGGCTAGGAAGTCCACAGGGCTGGGGAAAGAGAAAGGATTTCAAAGACCTCCATCCTCTCTTATCAAAGTGAGACAGGGAATATGCCCACAAACACAGTTTACCACTGCTACAGCCTACAAAGAGCTAGCAACTGAGAAAACCACCACACTAAGGACATCTATAACCATGGCATTTATCCAGAACCTAGATCATCATCAAAGCACCCACAAACAAAGCCAAATATTCTTACCCAACATATGCTACAAATACACCCATATGATGGGGGCAGGGTATTCAAATCAGGAAAGAGTAGGTCAAACTATAGCTTTTTTGCTGATGATATGATCTTTTATCTAGAAAACTCCAAAGATTCCACCAAGAGACTCTGGAATTGGTAAATAAATTCAGCAAAGTCTCAGATTACAAAATCAATGTACACAAATTAGTAGCATTCCTATAAAACAATAATAGTCAAGCTGAGAGTGAAATCAAAGACTCAATGTCATTCATGATAGCTACAAAGAAAATAAAATACCTAGGAATATACTTAACCACAGAGTTGAAAGATCTCTACAAAGAGAAGTATGAAACACTGAAGAAAGAAATTGCAGATGATATAAACACATGGAAAAACATATCTTTATCATGGATTGGTATAATCAATATTGTTAAAATTTCTATACTACCCAAAGTAATTTACACATTCAGTGCAATCTCCATTACACATTCAGTGCAATCCCCATCAAATATGACCAACGTCATATTACACAGATCTAGAAAAAATAATTCTATGCTTTGTTTGGAATCAATAAAGAGCCCAAATAGTCAAAGCAATCTTAAGCAAAAGGAACAAATCTGGAAGCATCACATCACCAGACTTCAAACTATACTACAAGGCTCTAGTAACTAAAATAGCATCATATTGGCACAAAAATAGAGACATAGACCAATGAATGGAACAGAACAGAAAACTCAGATATAAAACCAGCCACATACAACCAATTGTTCTTTGACAAAGCACACAACAATATACATGGGGGAAAAGAATCCCTATTCCATAAATGGTGCTGGGAAAATTGGATAGCCATATGCAGAATGATGAAACAGGATCCATATCTCTTACCACTCATAAAAATTAATTCAAGATGGATAAAAGACTTAAATGTAAGTCATGAAACCATAAAAATTCTAGAAGAAAATGTTAGAAAAACTCTTCTAGATATTGGCCTAGGCAAAGAATTTATGAAGAAGACCCAAATGGCAATCAAAGCAAAAACAAAAATAAATAAATGGGATTTGATTAAATTAAAAGGCTTCTGCACAGCCAAGGAAATAATCAACAGAGCAAATATACAACCTACAGAATAAGAGAAGATATTTGCAAACTATACATCCCTCAAAGGATTAATAACCAGAATCTAAAAGGACTCAAGCAAATCAGCAATAAAAAAATCAAACAACCCCATCAAAAAGTGGGCAAAAGACGTGAACAGAAACTTTTCAAAAGAAGATAAACAAATGGCCAATAAATGTCACTAATCATCAGGAAAATGTAAATTATAATAAAACCATAATGAGATATCATCTTATCCCTGTTAGAATGGCTTTTATTAAAAAGTCTAAAAATAATAGATGCTGACGTGGATACAGAGAGAAAGGAATGCTTTTACACTGTTGGTGGGACTGCAAATTAGCACAACCTCTATGGAAAACAGTATGGAGATACCTCACAGAATTAAAAGTAGACCTACCATTTGATCCAGCAATCCCACTACTAGGTATTTACCCAGAGGAAAAGAAGTCATTTTATCAAAAAGAGACCTGCATTCAAATGTTTATTGCGGCACAATTCACAATTGCAGATATGTGGAATCAACCCAAGTGCCCATCAATTCATGAGTGGATTAACAAAATGTGGTATACACACACACACACACACACACACACCATAGAATATTACTCAGCCACAAAGAAGGATGACTTAATGCCTTTTGCAACAATTTAGATGCAAGTGGAGACCATTATCTTAAGTGAGGTATCTAAAGAATGGAAAACAAACACCACATGTACTCACTATTACATTGGAACTAATCAATGAGCACACATGTGCACAAAGGAAAGTAAAACTCAGTAGAAATCAAGCAGGGGGTAGGGGATGGGTAATAAGCTACTTAACAGGTAGAATGAACACTATTTGGGTGACAGGCACACTTATAACCATGGCTCAAGCTTTATAAAAGTGATCCATGCAACCAAAATTATTTGTACCCCCATAATACTTTGAAATACCCCCTTAAAATCCTAATTGCTTATTTATTTTCTGTGTCCCCTTAATAGAATATAAGCTCCATGAAAGTAAAGATCGGACCTTTCTTGTTTACCGTTATTTCCCTAATGACAATGACACTGCCTAGTGTATAATAAATACTCAATAAATATTTTCTAAAACAATAAATGAGCATCAGGAGGCATTAAGTACATAGGCAATCAAAGGTTTATATTCTCTAACATTTAGAACTTTTAAAAGTGCTTTAATTCGGTGGGTGTGGTAGGTCACATCTGCAATCCCAGCACTCTGGGAGGCTGAGGCGGGGAGGATTACTTGAGCAGAGGAGTTCCAGACCAGCCTGAGCAAGAACGAGATCCCGTCTCTACTAACAATAGAAAATTAGCCCGACTCAGGAGGTTGAGACAGGAGGATGGCTTGAGCCCAGGAGTTTGAGGTTGCTGTGAGCTATGATGATGCCACTGCACTCCACCCGGGGTGACAGAGCAAGACTCTTGTCTCAAAAGAAAAAGAAAATGCTTTAATTTTTATGATCATGTCTGCTGGGTAACAAAAATATTAGATCAAATGTAGCAATCAATATTTGATGTTTCATTGGTCATTCAAGGATATTTTTAAAAAGAAAGACTGATGTATCTAGAACCCAACCAGGATCTTTGGATTGTAAAGTGCAGTAAGTCCTTAATAAGATAAATTCCTCTAACAGAATACAGTACTAATAGAATTAACCAGGTCTAGAAGATCTCTAGAAGAAATTCAAAACGAAGTGATGGTGGATAAATAGCAGAGTTAAACCAGAACTGAGTACAATTGTTAAACCACATTTGCAGAGAGGCGTCAGTGTTTTTCAATTGAACTGTAGATAAAAGAAGCTTCAGGGATGAATGTTTGTCAGGCCCCTACTCTTATGGGCATAATTTGGCACTTTACTCACAAGCACTATACAAAAAAGTGATTACACTTACAAGAAGACGGGAGAAGAAAATATAAAAAAGAAGAAAATCCACAAAACAGCCTCTTCCCATGCTATAACGTCCGCTATTGGTTCTTTCTCCTTGATTTTTTTTTTTTTGGCTTATTTTAGAGGTTATGAATAAGGAATATTCCATTCTATCCTGTCTTGTCCTTGTATGTTAACAAGAAAGGGACATAGTCTTGAAGCCAGAAAAATACGAAGTTCTAGACAAAGTGGAGGTCTTAAGTAAGCAAACATAACATTTGGCCAACCCTTATATTTTTATTAATATTATTATAAGCACATTTTACTTACAGATGGGCCTATTAGTGTGCATCTATCTTATCTTTGGGTCTGCCTATCTTATCTATGGATCCTTCTTATAAAAGGTGTACAATCTGAAGAAAGAAAATAATACCATGCTGGGTTGAAGGAGAATGGGGAATAAACAAATTTGTTGACATGTATGGATTACGTAAATACTTTCCAAACCTTTTGTGAACTTCCTTTTAAAAAATTACTTGAGGATGTATTCCAGCAAAAGAAAAAAATATGAATCCTAAATATGAGGAAGATATGGGATCCAAAAAATCCTCTTAATTCAGTAGAGTAGTAAAAAGAAACTAATTTTTATAAATAACAATAATATTATTTGAGATGGAGTCTCACTCTGTCACCCAGGCCAGAGTACTGTGGCATCAGCCTAGCTCACAGCAACCTCAAACTCCTGGGCTCAAGTGATTCTCCTGCTTCAGCCTCCTGCATTGCTGGGACTACAGGCATGTGTTACCATATCTGGCTAATTTTTCTATTATTAGTAGAGACGGGGTCTGACTCTTGCTCAGGCTGGTCTCGAACTCCTAACCTCAAGCAATCCTCCTACCTCAGAGTCCCAGAGTGCTAGGATTACAGGTGTGAGCCACCATGCCCAGCCTAATTTTTGTAAATTAGAACAGGAAGTCAGAAGATTTTGAGAAGAATGTATATAGGAAAAATGAATATATCTTAGCAAATATAAAAATGAGTGATGACAGCAATGAGTATAAAGATATATGTGTTTTTGTTAACAAGAAATAATAAAGATGATTAAAAACTCTGGAAAATAAGAAAGCTGTATAGGAAAGTCACAATGCAAACATGAAGTAAACTGAAACGTAGTATGATTTTAAGAAAGAGAGTAAGGAAAGAGAATCTATTTGATCTTCATACTTGATAATTCTTTTTCATGCAATACAGGGTGGTGGCATAGAATTATATTTCCTACTTATACTTTGGTTCTTTAGTGAACAATATATAATCATAATATGTTTTATTTTTTTACTAAAAATTTAAAAGTTTTAAAAGTTTAAAATTTAAAATTAAAAAATTTAAAAAGTTTAAAAATTTTAGACTTAAATTATAGAGTAAGCATTTCAAGATATCATAGCCACAGAATGGAATGTAAATATTACCCACTTGACAAGGTCAAATTAATAAGAAAGCTGATAGAGTTTAGGAGATAGAGAGAGGAGAGGATAGATAGAAGGAAGTATAGGAATCCAAATTTTCTCATCTCAAATAATAGGAGAAAGATTAAAATATAGAAACAAAAGATTAAACAGATTATTCAAAATCAAAATATAACCAACAGTTATAAGTTGTAAGTTATAAGTTAAGATCAGTAATTTTAAAATTTAATAACTAAAAATAATCAAAAACAATAGTAATAAAACAAAACAACAGTAATAATCCAAAACAAAAGAATATAACAAAACAATAATATCTACTAACAGCAAAATAACAAAAAATATGGATAGCGCAAGATAAATTTTTCAGTTTGCATAATAAGTAGTCAATAGTTAACAGGTAAAGTTAATAAATTGCCAGACATGGTAGGTAATGCCTGCAATCCCAGTGCTTTGTGAGGCTGAGGCAGGAGGATTTTTTGAGGTCAGGAATTGGAGAACAGCCTGGGCAACAATAGCGAGACCCCATCTCTACCCCCCCCAAAATTTTTTTAATCAGCCAGGCATGGTGGCACACGCCTGTAGTCCCAGCAACTCGGGAGGCTGAGGCAGGAGGATCAGTTGAGTTTAAGGTTTAGTGAGCTATCATGACACCACTGCATTCTAACCTGGCTGACAGTGTAGAGTGAAACTCTGTCTCTAAAAACAAATAAACAGAAAAACTCCAAAAAACATGAAAAGGGGATATAACCATCTAATTCAAATATATGGAAGTAACCAACAGAAGAACTACAAATAGAAGTGTTAGAGATGGAGTGGGGGATGAGAAAGTTACACTCTTTCTTTTCATTTTACAATTTTCTGTACTTTTTGAACTTTTTTCCTTACCATGTGGATATACTATTTTTATTACATAAAAAAGGTGAAACATTTCCTGATGACTAGTTAGCATTCTCATCAATGATATTATCCCAAAGTGCATTCTTACTAAGGATAAAATGAACATACTCATGCAGGAAAAAGTACAAGGCGCAGCAATACCAAATGAACGCTGTAGTTATTATTGCAATGAGTAGAAGCATCATCATTCCAAACATGTCAACTGAAATATATGAAAAAATATATTTTAAGTTAACAGAAGGTCAATAATTTCTCATATTTTAGTATGAGATCTTTAGTATTAGATCATAATACTAATCTTATTTAGTATTATGCAGTCTGATTCTTAAATACAAATTCACAAATCATTATTTAAAAATAATGATACAATAACACATCACATATTTCAATAAAACTACCATTAACACAAAATCACTAACATTTTTAAATAAAATGGGTGGTTAAAGAAAGTAATATTTGATTTCTTTGTGAATTGGTAAGCTATTAGGCTACCAATTTTGGGCTTATCTTTTCTTTTATTTTACTTCTAAACTCATTTCTGGTACTATCTCAACAGATAAAACAACAAATTTCTCATGTTATTATTTCTATTAATATAAAGATACATATAGATAGCAGGGGATGGTTTGTTGTTTGGGTTTCAGCAGTTCATTTTTAAAGAGACAACCAATGCTCACTGGGAAAGAAAATTTCTAGTACTGGTAAAATTTTTTCCTTTTTTTTTTTTTGCCCTCAGTACTATGTGGCTTATTAGCCTGGTATACTGTAAAATGAAACTAGAAGGGCAAACATGAAATAGGAGACTAGTTTCTGTTTATACTAAGTATTAACACATGAAGTGTTACTTTGCTATAAGCTACAAACACATATAATTTAAATATACCTAATAGTACCTGAAGGAAACACAGATTTGAAGGCAAATTTTATATCTGTTTCTTCAATTAAGAAGAAAACAGACAACTGGTTGTTCTAGATTGGGTTTTCTCATATAGTTAGGATTCATTTGGAAAGCCTTTTGTTTCAACTTTTTTTAGAAAACTCCTTGAAAGATACTGGTACATGTTCTTACCTTGGTAAATACCATACAATATGTCAAAAGTCCAACATTACAGCTATAATTTAACTCTAATTTAAAGATTCTTCCATGATTGAGATGTATTCAGTCCTAGGGAATCATCATTCTGAATAGCAATTCTCAGTCTAGAATACATTAGCTGAGGAAATATAAGTCACAGTAATGCTACTAGACTCAATATATCCTCATCCTGGGACTAGCTTATAAGAATACAAACATCCCTTAACTGGGTTATGGGTATCATATACCATAGATTATTAGAAATGGAAAGTTAAAGTATTTAGTACTGGTATGGCAAGGCATCCACCAATCAGAATGAATACTGACAATTTGAACCAACACTGTCTGGAAACAGCCAATAAGCCTGTATAGGGAAACACCAATGAACTGCTCTGGACTATCTATATTTTAATATGCAAAACAAATATAATAATTTATAATCTTTCAAATGTAGCAAATGAATAGTATTTGCAAGACAATTGAAATAAAATACATAAACATTTAAATAAGGACAACTTACCTGTACAGTTTAACCAAAATGCAGAAGTGAATGGACATCCGAAATATGGAAAACAATATTTTTTGCAAATCCTTTCTTCACTGCACCAAATACACTATATTTGGAAAGGAAAAAAATTAAATCAGTGTTCAAGTATAATAACCACAATCCCTTAGTAAGTTTTTAGTGCTAATTCAATAAGTATTCAATAAATAATAGCCATCATCATCCTTACTATTTTATAATTATTATTTGTAGTAGATGTCCTTAGTGGCTGCCCTGGATCCCCCTTAGCTGCAGTGAGTATTGGCCACAAATGGCTCACAGCCTCCTCTCCTTTTTTTTTTTTTGAGACAGAGTCTCACTCTGTTCCTCAGGCTAGATGGCCGTGACATCAGCCTAGCTCACAGCAACCTCAAACTCCTGGGCTCAAGCAATCCTCCTGCCTCAGCCATCCTCCTGCCTCAGCCTCCCAAGTAGCTGGGACTAAGGCATGCACCACCATGCCCAGCTAATTATATATATATATTTTTTTTAGTTGTCCAGCTAATTTCTTTCTATTGTTTTAGTAGAGACGGGGTCTCGCTCTTGCTCAGGCTTGTCTCGAACTCCTGACCTCAAACCATCTGCCCGCCTCGGTCTCCCAGAGTGCTAGGATTACAGGCGTGAGCCACCACACCTGGCCACCTCTTCTTGATTGCCTGCAGTGGATGGGAGCCACCTAGCCCATGAGGTTATTATTTCCCTAGGCCAGTGACTGACTGACACAGGTTTCCAAACAGTGGCATCCTTGCTACATGATTTTTTGCTCAAGGGCTGCCCATGTTTCAGGCCAAGTATAGGCTTTAGCCAAGACCTCATCTTTTCTTGGCTCTTGTCCTTTATCCTCCCTGAGACTCTCGTTCCTTCATAGGATTTTGCTGAAGAGCAGTCACTCAAAAATCACATGCACCTGAATCGCTTTCTCAGACTCTGTTTTTAAGGAACTAAAGAAAGACAGTATTTCACAAAGTAGTAATAAGAACTTCAGTAGATAGTTTTTTAAATCTCTCCTACACCGTTTCCCACTCCCCTTGTCTGCAGCACCCCCTCTTTCCTCTGGGCTTCCTCCTCTGTTACACGTGGCCCTCGTGGTGCTATCAACAGGCCTTACCTTACTCGCCTTTGCTCATATAATCACATGGAAATAGAAACACTGAATTCCAAGTCACTTGTTGAAGTAAGCAAAAGCACAAAGGTGAAAACCATTGTGGCAGTTAAGACTAGAACCTGGAAGAGTCAAAACATGCAGACAGAGTGGTAAAAACTGGCTGTCACTTACATAGGGCCTACCATGTGACAGGTCCTGTTCTAAGCCCTTGGTATGTATATTAACTCATTTCATCCTTATGAAAACCCTGTGAGCTAGGTACTGTTACGTCCACTTTACAGATGAGAACAATAGGGCACAGAATAGTTAAATGACTTACATAAGGCCACACACCTAGCAAACAGGGGAGCCTGGATTCTAACCTAAGCAGCCAGGTTCTGTGCTGGTAACCAATCCTATAAGATTGATCCCAGACCCCTCCCAATCACTTCTTGTTATACATCCTGAGACCAGCAGAGGTAATAATTTGCCCCAATGTATAGAACCACCCCTTAGACACTGCCTGAGAGCAGGACGTATATTCCAGGCCAGCTTTTCTTTCACATTGGCCAGGACTGAAGGCCAAGTCAAGCCATTAGGCAAATCTAAGATGGAAGATGCTTATGCTAAATGAGTCCTGTCCTTCTAGACTGTTGCTGAAAGACCAGAATGACAAAGATAAGGCCTGGATTCAAGGATTACAGCCCACAAAGACTTCTGGCATTGGTTTATTAGTACTGAGAGTTTCTAGGAATCGAGTCCATGCCATCTAGGAGGATTTTAATGAGGACAAATTGCCAGGAAAAAACCTGACAGTGGCAGAGAAAAGCTGTGGTTACTTAAGTGCTAAATTGATTCCTGGCCCCAGTAACCAAGCCTGCAGCAGGTGAGCTCCTAAGGCAGTGTAGTTCCCAGAAGAGACATTCTCCCCTATGCCCATCTCTGGTGGGGGCTCAGAGAACAGTGGAAAAGGGAGCTCCTTAGGGCAAAACCTGGGGCAGCCAGATTGGTGACCAACAACTCACTGTTCAGGCAGGAAAACTCAATATATATTATAGGACTCTCTTTTCTAAATGAGAGTTTTTACTGTTGTTATCCTGTTTTCGGTCTTCTGTTGAATAGTGGGTCTTTGGGAGTTGGTTTAATCGATTGTATAGCTGACTTGCAGGAGGAGGATGATGAAGAGTAACGCACATCTCTCTGAGATTCCAGATCTAGAGCTGAGGCAGTAGCTGACCGACTCTGGGCAAGTACAGTCAATTGAGGTTTAGTTGCATTATTTTGCCAGGAGCATTATTTAAAATATGGGGATGGATAAAATAGAATATGCCTGTCCTGAAATGTCAAGGGTAAAATACAGTACACTGAAGAAATTAACTTTTTTAATCCCTGTCTGTTCACCTGGCATCCCCATTTTTCTTATGGTAATCACACCCTCTTTCTTTTGTGGACTCCCTTCCCCAATCCTGTGTAGTGTAGCCCTGCAGCTGTCAATCATCTTTGCCCCACATTTTCCCTACTACTGGAGTGGTTCTTTGATCCAGGCAGTGGCCCAGTAACTAGTACTGGACCAGACATGAATACCAAGTAGGGCCAATCAGAATCTTCTTTGGAATTGTATATAGACATTGGGAGAAATCTCCTGGCAGCCAACCTCTTCCCCAGCTGTATGGAGAATTAACCATAGGAGAAAATGAAGACAGTACACAAAAGGAGGCAGAGCTGAGAGATGAAAGGAAGGAGAGAAATGAGAATGACATTCTTTGGATTCAGCTGTGCATTAAGCCAATGCCACGCCCCAATTTCCCAATTTTGTGAGCCAATGAATTCCCCTTTTTATTAAACTAGTTTGAGTTGGGTTTCTGTCACTACAAAAAGATATGACTAATATCTTAACTAAGTCTAAAACGTTATCAAAGTCCAGAACTTCACATTGTCCAGAGTAACAGTATAATATATTCAACATCTCTAAATTGGTAATGTATAATTTAAAACAAATTACATGGATTTTTTTCTTGTAGCTAAGGAAGATGACCCATGTAAATACGAAGCCATGCCAATGTCAGCCTTTTAGGAATGAATGTGACAACTGAGAAGCCGGCTACAAGGCTTTACAGTGATGGTTACTATTGTTCCATGAGAAAACTAGAGTACACATTTTAGGCTAGAGCTCTGTTTTATGAAGCTTATATGGACATCTAAATTGCTATTTTTATAAGCAAAAATCATTAAAATAAAAAAAATAGAAAGTGGGAAGGTATATAATAATGTTTAGTGGTTTGTTAACATTGTATAAAACAAATGGCTTAATATTACACTGGCAAAAAATAGAAAATAAGTGTTATTGTGCAAAGGGGGATTTTAAAGTAGTGGACATGTAGAGGATCAAAAGAGCATTTATGAGGTATTTACGAGCAAATGTTAGATAAACAGAGGTTATATGGATATATAAGGCAATATTTTTGCTTTCTGGAGGATAACAATTTAATCGGTAGGTACACTATGTACACACTTTACAAAGAAAAATATAAATCTCTAAATGGAAGAATATTATAATTTTAAAATGAGTGGAACAGATATAAAATGTAATAGGAGCTAAGAAAAGAAAGTACTTCCAGTTAGAATGACTAGATAGGGGTTCTTTCAGGGAACAGGCAGAATTTAGCTTAGGCCTTGAGGAACAGATAAAATCTATATAGAAAATAGGAGGGTCTTAGACACAGAAGCTATGGGAATATGAAAGGGCAAGTATTCGTGGTGGCAGGAGTGAAAATCTGTCCTGGTGGTATTTTGTGGAATAATTAGAAAAGGTAAACTATCAGATTGTGATGGGTTCTTGATGCCAGACTAAGAGTTTATGTTTTGTGTTTGACCTTAACAATGGGGATTCAACTGAATTATTTGGAGCTAAAAGGTGATGTGATAAAAATACTAATTTAAGATAATGAACAAAGCATCAGGAAAGACTCGAGGGACCAGGTTGGGAAGGGGGTGGTGTGGGAAATCTAGGATTGTTCCAGTTGAAAGAAAAGAATGGACAGCAGATGGAGAAAAAGGAAGAGAAAGGAGCCAAAGATTTCTAAAATTATGAGTCAGGAGAATAGTATCAGAAATAAAGATGTAAAGAAAATGAGCTTCCTTGGGGAAAGCAAAAAGGTAAATTTAGTTATAGAAATATGAGCCTGAAGTGTTCAAAACTATCAGAAGAAATGTCAATTAAGCACCTGTGAGTGTGACAATTAGGGAGTTATTAGGTCTATAGATTTGATTTTGGGATTCCTTTATGTGCAGGTTATGGTAGAGGCTGGGACTATAAGTGAGATAGCACAGAGGTGAGATCACAGTAAGAGATGTTCTTGTTGAGGAATGTGAAGAGGAGGAGTTGGTAAAGGAAACAGAATGGTGAGGGAAGGAGCAGGGCCGTGTACAAAGCTGAGATCACCAAGGAAGTTTCCAGAAGGAATGAGTGAGTAATTTGAAAGGTCATTGTATGTGGTTATGGGGGAGTCTTCTGCAACTTCTAAACCGGTTTGCTAAGAATTAAATCACACTGTGTGATAAGGAAGCAATGGTAGAATAAGTACTTTCACTACTAGAAAGAAACACTAAGAAGGTTGGGTTTTGTTTATTTTTTCCATTTTGTCTGAACTCAGAAGGAAGCCAATGCACAGAAATAGATTGGATTTGTCATAGAGGGAACAAGGAAATTAGAAAGGTTCTGGGTTTGTGAATGTGCATGTATTTCTGAATATGACGCATCCACAGAGGCAAAGACTAAGGGATTAGCTTTAGAAATGAGAACAGACTTCTCAAGGGGAAAGACAGTGTGAGAGGAAAGACACTGACTGGATTCAGATAAAAAATCAGGGAACTTGAACCTGACAGATAGCCTTAAACTTCTCGAGGAAAATCAAACTATGAAAGGGGGGGTCATGCCAAGAGCAGGTAAAATGTTGGGAATAGTTGCCATGGAAAATAATCCGTGATACTGGTTGTCTGTATTTTTTTTTTTTCAGCTGAAGGACTCTTGACAGGCGATATCCACATTCACATGTTCGCTGGCATACCCAGATTCAGACCCATCACCATGTCCACTCCCCACTCCATCCCCCCTACACACACACGCTTTTTCAGAAAAACAAATATAAAAGTGGGCATCTTTGTGGGGTGTGAGGTATGGTATTTATAAATGCACTTTACAAGCATGTGAGTAATGATCATTTCCTATAAACTGTGCAATAGACAGTGGGAGATTCAACAAATCCTTTTGGGCTTGTTGTAACTTTATTCCTTTTTGTCCCAACTAATAATCAATATCAGGACACAATGAATGAGAAAGAGGTGATTATGGAGAATCCCTAGAATCTACTCTGATTTGTTTTTTTAAAGTCAATTACAAAAGTCAGTCTTATAACTTTCATGAGTAAAAAAAAAATATCACTTAGGACAAGTCGCACCATTGTGCCACCATGATTGAGAACTATCATTCCAAGGATTCAACAGTGAGCATAATGACTGAATAGCAATAAAAGCACATATAAAGAAATGTTTAGCTTTTTTTAGTTAGCATTATTTTTGAAATTTTATTTCTAATGGAAGAGGAGATAACAAAAGTATAATATGTTTTGATTATGCTATGTTTGAGTTGTGTGTTGAGGGTTAGTATTGTAAATGGGTTGCTTTTTATGGATTGGTTTTTGGTAATAATGTTTTCTAACTTTAGGAAGGCTAGTCCTATTCTATTGAATCACAAAGAAATACTTCAGATAGAATCTAGAAAGATTCCTTTACAGTTAAGGATAAACATGTAATTTATCATCTATCCAAACAGGAATATTTTGGGAAATGGAAAGGAATTGGTATGTGTAATTTCTCCAGGTCAAGGGAGCAATAGGCATGAAGTAGGACAGTCCCAAGTATACCAGGACATCTGTTCATCCTCCTTTTAGTCCAAGAACTCAGATATTCTTGGTTGCTTCATGAATTGCCGCCTATAATCTTTGGCACTTTCTCTGTAAATATGGGAGGCAGCAGAAACTCTCATTGAAAGCCTGTGTCCTTCCAATGTCTGGGAGGGCAGGGGGTCTTTTTCCAAAATATGACACCCTAATTCTATGTCATATGGAATTATCCTTTAGTTAATTTCTATGAGGTACTGGAAATATTTTTTAAATTATACTCAAATACACATATTCCCAGAATTACCATAATGGCTAACGTTTGGAAATTTTTAAAATAAAATTTTCTAATTTGCTACATTATACAGTGTATTGAGTAATAATTTAACCTTCTTCTAATGGCTCAGGAGTTAATTCAATAGTTAGTGAATGATTGTCATGTGCTGGGAAATGTATGCGGTGTTAGAGATGCAAAGATGAATAAAAAACGGAGTCTGCCCTCAGGGAACTGAGAATGGGGGAAAGTAAACATAAAAACAATTTATATTATATAGGTTGCAATTTAAAAAAGGATATGTTCGAGTTCAAAAGAGAGGGGAATTTGAGGAGGCATTCTTCCTCTAAGAGGAAGGGTAAGAATGGGGAATGATGGATAAAAATGACAGCTATTTTATCAGTTTGGGGAGGGAAGTTTACACCTAGAGCTTCTATTTTTATCCATAAAATCAGAGACAAAGTCACCTGTTAAAATAGATGGAGTATGGGAATTGCTGCTGTGGAGAATTTTAGGAAATGTTGCTAATCAAAAGCAAATATTCGGTAATATTTGGGAGCCAGTGAAATCACAAATTGTGACTTTGTGATCGTACAAAGGCAGACTTTGATGCAATATGCTTGAGCAACAATCAGCTAATAATGCACAACAAATGAAAAGATAAACCAAAAGAGCACTCAGAGCTGCAGAATGTAGATCCAGCACAGAAAAATAAGAGGGCAAAACCATTACAGTAGTGGTGGTTTTTGCAACTCCCATGGAAATAGTGGGTCTAGGCAAGGATCATCAGTGGCTGCTAACATCACCAAATGCTAGACAACAGATCTTGTTTACCTCCTAATGAAGGTTGTCAGCATGAAGTATACCTACCAAAACATTAAACGGAATCCGATCAAGCCTATATACCTAAGTATCAGTTTATAAGACCAGAAGAACAGGCAAAAGAGGAACATGATAAAGTATATCAGGGGGATGTGCCCAGCAAAATACAGACTGTGAAAACTCAGTAGAACAAACAATCCAGCTTTTTGCAACAAATAAATTGCAGTAAAGAAAAAAGAGAGGGAGAAGGAATACATGGATTAAAAGAGATTTAGGGTATATATCAGCCAATTGCAATGTATGGATCTGATTCAAACAAACAAAAATATGAAACAATAAGACAAATTGATTATTTCCTAGGTGCTTGATAATATTAAGTTACTGTTAATTTTAGGTATGATCATGGACTTGTGATATATTTAAGTAAATTATCTATTAGAGATTTATACTGAAGTATTTATAAATAAAATGATATGGTATAAAAACATCCTATTGAGGCAGGGAGAGCATACATGAAATAAAGTTAATCAAGATGTCCCATTACTAGGCATCTACCCAAAAGAATAAAAGACATTCTGTAAAAAAGACAACTGCACTTGAATGTTTATGGGAGCACAATTCACAGTTGCAAAGATGTGGAATCAACCCAAGTGCCCATCAATACATGAGTGGATTCATAAAATGTGGTATATGTACACCATGGAGTTCTACTCAGCCACAAAAAACATTTATGATCTAGCACCTCTTGTATTGTCCTGGATAGAGCTGGAGCCCATTCTACTAAGTGAAATATCACAAGAATGGAAAAATAAGCACCACATGTACTCACCATCAAATTGGTACTAACTAATCAACACTTAAGTGCACATATAGTAATAACATTCATCGAGTGTCAGGGCAGATGGGAGGGGGGAGAAGGGGATAGGTATATACACACCTAATGGGAGCAGTGTGCACCGTCTGGGGGATAACGTGCTTGAAGTTCTGACTCAGGTGGGGCAAAGACAATATACGTAACCTAAACATTTGTACCCTCATAGTATACTGAAATAAAAAGAAGTCGGCCAAGGTGGATATTTGGGGTATAAAATTTTATTATAATGCTTTCTCTATTTTTATATTTGAAAATTTCCATTGTAAAACATTTAGCCACAAAAAATTAGAAGGAAGGGAATCGTAGGAGAGGGTCAGTAAGCTGAAGGTAAAGTGAGGGTGTTAATGGACTGGGAGGTGGTCTTGTCTTATTGAAGCCAAAGAGTAGGTTCAGTGTAAGGGATTGAGAGCGTAAGAGCTAATATCTATTGTGCAGGGTTCAGGTGCGCCACGGAAGTGATGTCTTAGTGTCCGGGCCATTGCTGGCTGTGGAAAGCATGTAAAGTGATTGTAGGAACTGTGTGGAGAATTCCATGAGCCAGGAACTCAGATCCTCATTAAGGTGGAAAATAAGAAGAGGCAGAGGGGGGTATATCCAGATCACTATGACAGATACCAATTACAAGAGTGTGCCCTTTTCTAATTAGTGACATTGCATCTCTGTCTTTGGTGTTGTCAGTTCTCCAATACAGGTTAGACTAGAATGGTTTTATTAGGGTTGCTGTGAATCTGTGTGTGGCACAAAGTGGCTATTTCCCTCATTACTTACTGGCATTTCTGTTTTCTTCCATATCTGAAGTGAAGAATAATGGTTTCAGACATTTAATCATTAGAGAAGGGGACCTTAGCTACATTGTGGTTAAGGAATGGTGTGTCATTATCTTTCTAGTCTTTAGAGATTAGAAGTGGCATGGAAGTTGTCACTGTATCTCAAAAGACATGTCTTTTCCTTTACTTACAAAAAATTATTCCAAAATTTTGGTATAATGTTTTTTAAAGCGGAGTTCTTTTCTCTTTGAAATATAATTTTCCAGACAGAAGTACATTTGTACTAAATTATTTCCATTGTTTATTTATATATCCTCAAAGAATGGTGTGAAATGCAGAAATAGATCTTAATGACTGTTATTAGTCATTCCTGTTACAAAAAATTGTGTAAAACAAAGTTTAGCATATCTTTTAAATGATAATTGTAAATTGTGTGATTTTATAACATTCATAAGGTAATTTCCTCATCAGAAAATTAACTTACTGCCTTATTTTCTGTACATGACTCACAATTCTTCTTTTCAGCACATGCTATAAGAAAAAAAAATTAAGTACAAAATGTAAGTCCAAAGCCTATTTATTGCTCAATTTTATATTAAAATGCATTTTATTTAGTCATTCCTGTTTCAAGCCATATTCATCCATACTCTAGCATTTTACTTCATTATTTTCATGTATCTAGACACTTTTCCCACTAATAGTATTTAAATATATACAAACATAATGAGTGAGATGTGCAACTTTTGGGGGATGGTCATGCTTGAGGCTCTGCCTCGAGGGGGGAGGGGGGTCATGGGCAATATACATAACCGTAATATTTGTACCCCCATAATATGCTGAAATAAAAAAATAAATTAAAAAAAAGATAGAAAAAAAAATAAATCTGAACTCTTATCTTCATCCTAAATCTTTTCTCCTGTTACTTGGGAAAACATGAAATGGCATCATCCAACTTTAACAAGCCAAGTTCTAAAAAACAACTTTCAAAACACAGTAAGGAAAAACAAATTGGCAACATCACTGTATATTTATTATAGAACATCATATTTTAAAAACCTCTTTTAGTAAACACCTTTGCAATTCAGCATGGTTTTGACAAGATATTCCTAGTTAACTAATTAGTCCTTCAAATATTAAAAAAGTAATTTCCTGTCCTGTTTTGCCACAAGCTTTAAAAACTTAACCCTACAAAATGATTTTCATTCCTCTTGTTTTGCGAAAAAATAAGCAGTATGACTTATATCTGAAAGTTCTAGAATAAAAACTATGAGTTTGGAAAGAAGCATTTTGATGACTCAACTTATTACTACAAAATCGCCTTTAAAAAGGGGTCTGGAGAATTAATGTCTTAGTTGTTTTGTGATACAGTATGGGAAAGATCAGACCTTTCTTTTTAATTTCAAGCTGTTTGATTGGATGCAGATCTGATTGTGGAAAGAACTTACAATTCAGTTTTCAAATTAAGTCCTATTGAATGTTACTTCCTCCTACCCAAAAGTATCTCTGAAGTACCCATGGGAAAGTTGAGTGAAAGAAAAGGCAAGGTAAATGGGAAAGATTCCACTGCCTCAGATATGTCAAGGACAGCTGGCCTCAGGCTTCCTTCAGGAGGCAGGAGCAGGGAAACAAAAGGCACATGGCTTGGCCACCATTCTCCAAACTCTACTTGCTTCCCACAGATTTTTTTGTAAACTGAAGTTTTTATTTTAGAATAATTTCAGATTTATAGAAAAACTGTGAAGATTATACAGGGAGTTCCTGAATATCCCTCACTCAGTTTCCCCATTGGCTAATATCTTATACTACCATGGTACATTCATCAAAACTAAGAAACTAACATTGGCAGATTTTATTATGATTTCACCAGTTTTGATACTAATGTCCTTTTCTTATTATTTCAGAATATTACAAGGGGTACAAATGTTTTGGCTACATGAATTACTTTTGTACAGTTTGAGTCAAAGTTATAAGTGTACCTATCACCAGATAGTGTACACTGTACCAGTTAGGTGTGATTTTACTCATCCCTTCCTCCACCCTCCCACCTGCTTGATTACAAGAGGTTTACTTCTGTATGTGCACATGAGTGTTGATGTCCTTTTTCTGTTCCGAGATCCCATCCAGGATGCCACATGTTTTCCCTGGTCTCTGACAGTTTCTCAGTCTTTCCTCTTTTTCATGACCTTGACAGTTTTGAGGAGTACTGGTCAGAAATTTTGTAGAATACCCCTCAGTTTGGATTTGTCTTATGTTTTCCCTCATGATCAGACTAGGGATATGAGTTTTGGCAAAGAACACTGCCCAGGTGAAGTTCCCTCCTCCTACACATTATGACAGTGAATGGCCTGATCTAGTTCCATAGCAGAGGTTTAGATGGAGCATTTGTATAACTAACTAGCAATCTCTTTAATAGTTATTCTTGCCTTTATTAGAAAACCATTGTGCTACATGAATCAGTAGGTTCTTTTTTTTTTTTCCATTCTATTCCCAAAGAAAGAAGTATTATACTAGCTATTTCCATGGCATTATCAGGTACCAGATTCTTTACCTAATGGCCTAGTGTTTGTGTGTTTGTTGTCTATCTGTTCCTTCCTTCCTCTTGATTACATTTTTTCATGACTTTTGCAGGATCATTCATTCTCTCCTAGTTCTCTTGGAACATCTCTGGCCATTCTTGTTGAGTTTCCTTGACTAGTTCCACTTCTACCAGCGTGTAAAATGTTGTTACTCCATAAAGTCCATCCATGATCCTCTTCTCTTCTCCCATGAAGGATCACAATTTCAAATGCCTACAGATGACTGGTATCAAAATATATTATACCAGATATCAAAACAAAACTTTCTTTTTGATTGGCATTGTAATGAATTAATAAATTTATAAAATAAACTTTATCTGGATGAGAAAGTTTTTCAAGAACAGCTAAGAGAAAAAAATAGTGGGGAGTGGATAACAACATTATATATTAAAATTATCTATGCTGTATCTTTATTTGATCTGTGTATTTTTGATGTAAGCATGTAAAGTAAGTCCATGTGGTTTTAAATTTGTCAAATGCTTTTTTGATTTCTATCAGCTTTTACTTTAGCATTTATTTTAAAACTATGTTGTTAGGTGAATAAAGGTTCATAATATGTCATGTTGGTGTGTTGTACTATATGTCAATATGGAATATCACTTATTCTTCTACTTAATGATTTTTTACTTGAATTCCATTTTATATATCAATATTGCTACACTTGCTTTCTTTTTCAGTAGCATTTGCAATGTATACCTTATTCTATCAATTTATTCATTGTTCCTTCATTTCCTCTATTGGTTTCAAAGACATATGTCCTATTTCTATTTTTGAACTGTTACTTTAAAAATTTTGAGAGATATTTTATGTGCATTTTTCTGTCATCATCTAATCAGGATCTACATTATTTACCTACACAAGGATCCTAATATGTTTTTACTCTCCTCTCCCTCCTCATGCCATGAAACTATTAAATAGTAATAATTATTAGACTTACTATATTTAAATTGCTATTGACTTATTTAATTATTTAGAATGAACTCTAGTTTTACTAATTTCTTTGTTTACTACTCTTTCTTGAAACCAGTATTTTTTTCCCTAGATTCATTTTTCATTTTGCTTGATGAAATCCTTGAGTATTTCTTTCAGATGTCTGTGAGTAATAAACACTACTCTTTAGGTATCCAAATGTTTTTATTTTACATACTTTCTAGAGCATAGTTTGTTTAATCTATTTATATGTTCTAATTTCAAACCCATTTTCTGTAAATCTTTCTTTCATGATTTTCTCTCTTCCTTTTCTCTCCTCTCTCCTCCTGAAACTCCTGTCACACTGTTGGCATGAACTCTTCTCTCTTTTTTCTACATACTCTATATATCTTGTTCTTCTGTATTGCATTCTGTAAGAATTCCATGGCTCAATCATTGAGCTTGCTAATTCACTCTTTAGCTATGTTCATCTTGATTATGTTTTTAATTTCCAAGATCCTTAATCTTTTTTATAATCGGTTCTTATTTCATGGGCATTTCTATGAAAATTGTCTGACACATTTCTCAGAACTTATCCCTATCATTAAGTGACACATGACTGTATAATGTTTATTGGACACTTACCACATACCAGGCAATATTCTGCATGTATAAAATATATTAACTCATTTTATCCTGACAACAACCATTTGAGGAAGATACTATTTTATTCTTATTTTATTGATAAGGAAACTGTGATACAGTAAGTAAGAGCCTAGGAAGTAACAGAGCTGGGAGGTAAGTTCAGGCAGTCTGAGCTTGCTGCCCTTGATATCTGTGTTCCTTTGCTTCTCAGATGATATACGTACTGTCAGAGAGGCACAGCTAAGTATAGAAGCAACTATTCACTTGGATGGGGTGGATTAAGGAATGCATCATAGAAGAGGTAGAATTTGACCTTGGCCCCTTGATATCAGAATTCAGTTTTAGATTATAATTCAGCATAATTCCAAATCCCTTATTTCTGGTAGTGGCAGAAAACCTTAAACCTGTAAATTCAAGTTCAGTCAATAATCTCAGTCTCCTTTACGTAAATATTTAGCTAAATTTGGGGTTTACTCCTTCCTCCATTTTAGGGGATGCTCTACTCTCCTGGAGAATGAAGGTTATGTATTGCCTGGTATCAGAGGTGACTGACCTGAGTCCCTTCGTCCTCCCTTGATAGCCTCCATTGTGCTGAATCTCATCTTGCCCGTTCCTTATGAGTGTTGTGTGCTATCATCTGTGGGCCTGCTGTGGCTTTTAGAAATGAGATCCACATATTCTCTTGGAATGGCTTGTCATCTTCAACTTTGCCAGCTCTTACGAGAGCTGCCCTACCTGTACCCCACCAACTATCTTGGGAATTTTAGAGCTTTCTACCCCTTTCCCTACAAAATTTTCATGTTCAAGGGACTCTGTGAAGCAGTCCTGGGGTCCATCTGCTAAGATACTTGTTCCTGCTACTGTTACCTACTGTTTGAGAGCCATGTTAGCCTCATACTATCTATGACACTGGTGGTTTCTTAGAGTAATCTCTAGAAAGTGAGTCACAAGTTCCTAATGTTTTTAGATTCTCCTTCAAAGTGTCTCAGTTTTTTTGTTTGTATGTTTGTTTGTTTTAAATCATCTCACCCTTCCTTTACCTCAGCCAGAATTGGGGAACCAGGTTTCCCTTCTGGGTTCCCAACAGCATTTAAATGTTAGTGTCATTCACTCTAACCCTCCTACTACATTTCTACTGGTCAAAATCTTACAGTGCTTTTTGTCTTGAAGATGGCTGTATCAGGATTCAACAGGAAAACAGAAATCACTCCGAGTATATATAACATTGGAAACTTAATACAGAGAATTGGGTATGCAGGTGATGGGGGAGATTGAGAAGTTTACCAGGGGAAAGAAAGTGAAATCTCACTTCCTCCCAGGTAATAGCACCCCCTAGGCCTGAGAACAGAGGGAAGAGGCAGCTATTAGAGCCCAATACAATAAGTATACTTAGAGTGCACATGACAAATATTTTTGGTGTATTTACCATTAGGAGAAATAAACAAGTGAAGAAAGAAAACTTGGAAGCCTTGCCTCATATTCAAATTATGTGGCCTTCAATTATTTCCTTGGAGCAATCTGCCTTTTCATTTCATTCTGATATCTTATTATCTTGACTTTGAGGCTTGTTTCACTGAATCTATTTCTCAATTTTATTTTTCTCTATCTAAAAGCACTTGCAGAAAAATTCTCATCAACTTCTTGAGTCATGTTTTCTTCTAGGGTAGATTATTTGTTTTCTTTGTATGCTATCATATACTCCTTTATTTCATTATTTTGTTATGAAGTGTTTGCATAGTTGCTCTATTATTTTCATCTTATTAACGCTTGGATAGCTCTATTCAGACTTTTCATTTGTTCTGACATGGTGTAGGTGAGATCTTAACAACCTTACCAATATCCTTGAGATTTTTTTTTTCAAGAAACTTCAGTTTATGTTCTATTCACTCGATTGTTTTCAGCATTTGACAGGAGGGTAGAACTCAGGTAAGGCTGTGCAGGCTTTGCTAGAATATCTGGCTCTACTCCCTCTTCTGAGGTTTTGTCATTTTCTAATGCCAGGTTTGCTCTAGCTCATTAAAGCTGTTTCCCATTTCAGTGAAGGAGATATCTGTAGACTCTAGATCTGCCCCCAAATCCAGCTTGTGTGTAGCTCAGAAACCTGTGTTTCCATCAGAGTCAGGCCTTCTCTTCAGGTTCTCATTCCACTTATTTCTCCTCTGTAGCCATTTCCCCTTTTCATCAGAACAGGGTAAAGAACCGGACACCTACTCAGTTTGCTCCTCTCCAAATTTGGGAGTAGTAACACAAATTCTTGGAGTTGAGTAACTCACTAGTTACTTCTAATGGGTGGTGGTAGTATTTGGAGCCTTGCCATGCTATGATATTTTGTTCTGATCCATTTTCCATTTCTTTTTTTAGTTGCTACTTATTTTTTGGACTATACCCCTTTGTTGTCTAGTTACTTCTGGTAAAAAAGTTTCTCTAGATTTCAGTACATTTTTTATTCATTCATTAGATATCGGGGAAGAAGATTTAATACCAAAGTTTCATTGAGCGCAAACTGTATTTTCTTGGGATATTACTTACTAAGTTCTCAAAATGTAAATTAGCATCAGAGTTAAAAGCCCTGAGAATCAAAACAATCTGCTTGATGTCCATCCTTTGCAAAGTGCTACCTATTGTCTGTCATCCAGGGCGTACATGGGGATATAGGTGAGGATCTCAGAGGGGGTTAGAATCCTTTTCTCAGTTTTAGAAGTGAAAAGCATGGTGATCTTTAAGAAAACATATCCTTGTTGGATGGTAAAATTGAATGCAAGCACTAAGGGGAACTTGCCCAAAGTTAAGAAGCAAACACTCAGGGGAAGCTAATGACAGGTAGAGCCAGGCTTCCCAGGCAAAGGCAAACCTGTTTCCTCAGAAACATGGACCTGGGTTGGCCAGCCCTATAAGTGAGTTGGCTAGAATGAGAAACTTCAGTCTTTGAAGACCATCCTATGTTATCTGTGATTCTATATTGTTTTGTTTGTTTGTTTGCTTTTTTTTGGTTCTTCATAAGCATTTTAATGAAGTCTTTTGAAAAATTCCCATATGACTCCATCTTGCTAGGGAACAAATGGAAGGGTTTGTTTTTATGCTTGGACCTATGGTTTTAAGTATTGTTTGTGGGGAAAAGGAGCCAGGATGACATTGGAACACCGTTTCTCCTGGAGTATGTATGGGGGTGACCAAGAGGTTAAAAAAGAGAGAAATCTATGGGAAAGATGAGACCAAAGAAAACAATTCCATAAATGGTGCTGGGAAAATTGGATAGCCACATGTAGAAGACTGAAACAGGATCTGTATCTCACACCACTCACAAAAATTAATTCAGGATGGATAACAGACTTAAACCTAAGGTATGAAACTATAAGAATTCTACAAGAAAATGTTGAAAAAACTCTTATAGACATCAGCCTAGGCAAAGAAGTTATGAAGATGACCCCAAAGCAATCACAGCATCAACAAAAATAAATAAATGGGACCTGATCAAATTAAAAAGCTTCTGCACAGTTGAGGAAACAATCAATAGATCAAACAGACAACCTACAGGACAGGAGAAACTATTTGCATGGCATATATCTGATAAAGGGCTGATAACCAGAACCTACAAAGAATTCAAGAAAATTAGCAAGAAAAAAATCAAACAACCCCATTAAAAAAGTGGGCAAAAGACATGAACAGAAAATTTTCAAAAGAAGACAGAGTAATGGCCAAGAAACATATGAAAAAATGCTCAACATCTGTAATCATCAGGGAAATGCAAATCAAAACCACAATGAGATATCATTTAACTCCAGTGAGAAAGGCTTTTATCAAAAAATCCCCAAACAACAAATGCTGGTGTGGATGCAGAGAGATAGAAACACTTATACAATGTTGGTAGGATTGCAAACTAGTACAACCTCTATGGAAAGTAGTATGGAGATATCTCAAAGAACTAAAAATAGATCTACCATTTGATCTAGGAACCCCATTACTGGGTATTTACCCAAAGGAAAAAAGCACATTTTATCAAAGAGACATCTGCACCCGATTGTTTACAGCAGCACAATTTTACAATTGCAGTGATGTGGAAACAACTCAAGTGCCATCAATATATGAGTAGATGAATAAAATGTGGTGTCTGTATACCAAGGAGTACTACTCAGCCATAAAAAATGATGAACTAATATCTCTTATATTAAACTGGATGGAACTGAAGACCATTATTCTAAGTGAAGTATCACAAGAATGGAAAAACAAACACCACATGTACTCACTAATAAATTAGAACTAATCAAACAATACTTACGTGCACATATGGAAATAAAACTCATTGGAAATCAAGAAGGTGGAAAAGGAGAGGAGGGGATGAGTAAATTCACACCCAAAGGGTACAATGCACACTATCTGGGTAACGGGCACACTTAGAACTTTGACTCAAACTGTATAAAAGCATTTTATGTAACCAAAATGTTTGTACCCCCATAATACCCCCATACAGAGGTAACTATTCTGTCTTATAGTCTTCATAAAAATGGCAATCTTGGCTTTACAGGACATTTTCTGAGTAATTCAAATTCTGTCCCTTATTCTATCTATACAATTCCAAGTTAGGATACTAAATACCTTATTTCCAGGTTCATGAAGTCAACTCAGCATGACTTTTAACATTTCAAAATTTCTTCCTTTGGGGAGGGAAATCAAGGGAAGCTTCCAAATTGAAGTAATTAGGTCTTTAAAAACTTAAGCAATTTATTAACCAAGACCTTAAAACACTAATAAAGGGGAGCTATGACCATTGGGTAGGGTCTGACTAGAACAAAACCCAACAGCTTATTTGCAGCATAAAGATTATTATGCTATATAAGTCATGGCAAAAGTGAGGGGGAAAGACATGTATTCCCCAAATTTAAAAACTGTTTTCATTCACTTTTCACATTTTAGATAAAGCAAATTAATTTGAGTTCAATGTAACTGGGTTTCACCAAAAACACCATGACCCTTTAGAAATGTTTTCCCACCAACACCAAATGGCAACTTTTGAGATGAGAATTTCAGTACACCAGGATGGCACAACTGAAAAGTAAAACAATGGCAGTGGAGCACCTGCCTCTGGGCTTTGGATCACTCACCCTCTGCAGTCCCTTGTTTTGGTCTCTCACGGTTCCTGGAATTGTAGATTTCGGAAAAACCATTCTCTGAGTAGTTGATAAGCAACTGGATGAGAAAGAGGGAAAGGAAAACCGGCAGGAGGATCTGGCCCCATGCCCGCAGCCAGCACATCGCTCCTCCCGCCTGGCAACCTCCACCAGTGGGAATGTGGCAGGCACCAGATACCAGGTTGCACAGTTGCACCCCGCTCAGGGACTGTGACCCATCGCAACCCCGGGTGCTGAGGCCACCGCTGCCGAGCCCTGGACCCAAGCATAATTAGAAGAACCTTAGAACCCTTGATGTTCCAGCCAGAATGTGGAATGTTCGGAAGGCAATCCTTGTTGGCGCTGGGATCCAGCTTCCTGGGCCCTGAATACCACCTACAATGTGTCCACCGGACTTGACTGAGGTCTAGTTCCCTCCAAAACCCATACCTTTTGCCCGCTACACTGTTGTTTTTGGAGAAAGACCTGAAATCTAATTTCTACCACTGCATAGCACGTCAAGCAGTTGCACCTTTCTGTGCGGCCACTCCTCAGATGTGAAAGAACCTACCATCCACTCCAGCCGGTGGGAGTGGTTGTGCGACTGATAAGTGATGAGGCCCTGAAACTCACAGCTCTGTAAATCCTCCCTCTTGTCCTTCATTAGCCTGGTGATCCTCTTGGCCAGCTCTGATGTGGCTTAACAAAATATGGTGTATTTTAGGTGGTATCCAGATATCTTTTATTTTCATAGTTATGAATTTATTTTAATGTGTATTGGAAAAATATAATTAGTATTTACAATGATATAACAGCAACAATATAGACTTTTAAAATAAATCTATGCAAAAAGGTTAATGTTTGGAAATATAAATAGCAGTACACAACTTAAAGAAAATGGCAAAAAATTGAGAAAGTGATTTTAGAATGACAGAGACTTGTGCAATATTGCCCCAATGTATATGTGGGAAGGGACAGAGGTGGGTGATGGAAACTTGTCCTCAACTAGGGCTTATTTTGTTTTGTTTTCCAAAAATGAATGATGGAGTTACTGCATGGCATTCCTGGCATATTGAACCAGACTGCACCCTGAGGACGATGGATCTAGTCCTGACAACAGAGATGGAGAAGGAGAAGACATGTGCTCCAAGAATACATGTCTTCTCCAAGATGGAGAAGACAGCAGCTCCAAGCTGCTTTCTCCTTTCCCAATTGCAATGCAGAGAATAGAGGGCTATTAGCTATAATATGAAAAGTGCTCTTATAAACTGACAAGAAAGGACAAAACAAAAATAGGACAATGGAAAAGGATGTGGAGAGTCCATCTACAGAAAAGCAAATCCAAGTTGCCAGTGAATATGTGAAAAAAAAACATTTAAAACACTAGTACTGGCCAGGCGCGGTGGCTCACACCTGTAATCCTAGCACTCTGGGAGGCCGAGGTGGGTGGATCGCTCAAGGTCAGGAGTTCGAAACCAGCCTGAGCAAGAGCTAGATCCGTTTCTACTAAAAAAATAGAAACAAATTAATTGGCCAACTAAAAATATATAGAAAAAATTAGTCAGGCATGGTGGTGTGTGTCTGTAGTCCCAGCTACTCGGGAGGCTGAGACAGGAGGATCACTGGAGCTCAGGAGTTTGAGGTTGCTGTGAGCTAGGCTGACACCATGGCACTCTAGCCGGGGCAACAGAGTGAGACTCTGTCTCAAAAAAAAAAACGCCACTAGTACTAGGAAATTCTATATTAAAGTAATAATGACCTATCACTTTCTACCCATCAGATAGCAAATATTTAAAAAGAAAAGTAATACATATTGCTGGTGAAGATGTTGGGGGGAAAGTACCATTATACCCTTTGGTGGAACTATGAATTGCTACAGTGTCTTTGGAAAGCAATCTTGCAACGGCTATTAAAATTAAAAATAAAAGGACATAAACAGAAAATTTTCAAAAGATGACAGACTAATGGTCAAGAAACATATGAAAAATGCTCAACATCTCTAATCATCAGGGAAATGCAAATCAAAACCACAATGAGTTATCACTTAACTCCACTAAGAATGGCTTTTATCAAAAAGTCCCAAAACAATAAATGCTGGTGTGGATATGGAGAGTTAGGAACACTCATACACTGCTGGTGGGACCGCAAACTAGTATAACCTCTGTGGAAAGTACTATGGAGATACCTCAAAGAGCTAAAGGTAGAACTACCATTTGATCCAGCAATCCCATTACTAGGTATCTACCCAAAGGAAAAGAAGACATTCTATAAAAAAGATATCTGCACTCAAATGTTTATAGCAGCACAATTCACAATTGTAAAGATGTGGAAATAACTCAAGTGCCCATCAATACATGAATGGATTAAGAAAATGTAGTATATGTATACCATGGAGCTCTACTCAGCCACAAAAATCAATGGTGATCTAGCACCTCTTGTATTATCCTGGGTAGAGCTGGTACCCATTCTACTAAGTGAAGTATCACAAGAATGGAAAAACAAGCACTACATGCACTCACCATCAAATTGGTATTAACTGATCAACACTTATGTGCACACATAGGAATAGCATTCATTGGGTGTTGGGCAGGTGGGAAGGAGAAGAAGGGGATGAGTATTTCACACCTAGTGGGTGCGGTGTGCACCATCTGGGGATGGACACGCTTGAAGCTCCGACTTGGGTGGGGCAAAGGCAATATATGTAACCTAAACATTTATACCCCTATAAGATGCTGAAATAAAAACAAACAAACAAACAAACAATAAGTTATTGGTTAAAAAAATTAAATTAAATTAAAAACACATATATTCTATATGTGCGTATTTTGCTTGGAAATCTGCCCCTTGCTGCCTCTCAGTTCTCATGGTATGGGTGGGGTTCCAACTCCTATCCTGGAGGTAGAGCATGAAAACTAGACCTTAGAAAATCAGAGAATGAAATTTCCCTGGCTACCATGACTGGCTCAGTGGTGGGCGTGTGACCTATGCTGGTCCAATCCAAGTCAATCTCAGGGCTTTTGCTGGGACAATGATGCCTGTCCTCCTCTGGATTCAAACTTGGAGGGATTTAATTCCCTTACCTGCTAAAAACCATCTTCAAACTATGTGGAATATGGCCATGAAAATATCCATATCAAAGCATAATTGACTGAGCTCAGCTGCTGTCCCTCAGATTTCTCCACCATATTCATGCCAGGGCCATGCTTCCTATAAGCTACCCTCAGTCAAGACTAACCATGGCAGGAGTACCAATGTGGGATGCCTTCAATGGGAGATTTTGGCTTGTGTACTACCCATCAATCTGGTTGAACCTTTCACAGAACTGAGCTTCACTGTGAAACTCTAACAACTGAATTCTCCTTCCTTCTGCTCCCCTTCACAGGTATCAGACCTGCAACTCTGTTTGAAAGTTTTCCTCAATTTCACTAACTCCCTCCCCTTTATCTTTTTCAACTGTTTCCCCAATAAACCTCTTGTACTTCTAATTCCATCTTGGCAGATGACTCTTGAAGGACCCAAGCTAACACAAATGCTGTTGGAACTGTTCTGAGAGAACAGGGAGTAAGATAAAACTTTGAGACTTGTTTCTTCACATTGGGTAAAGAAGACGCCATCCTGAGCAGTATGTGGAGTATGGATAGTCCGTAGAAAGAGATGGCCACTGAATTGCTAAAGATTTCACTGGTGATAACACGTTTTTCAACTAGGAAAGCAAACTGGGGAAAGGGAATGCCCTGGTAGGTGTAATAGTGTAAGCATTCGAAAGATATAGGGGAACAGTGCCTGCAAGGACAACAGAGTTGGTTGGTTACAGAGTTGTACTGATGCCTTGCAGAGGGACAATGAGAAACTGAGGGCCCCTGATGAGCAGTTAAAGGCTAAGTATGAAAGTGAGAGGACTTTTTTGGTAGCCCTTATACCTTGCAGTAGAAGAATGGACATAGCTAAGCAGTAGACTGAGGACCATTTACTAGGGTGGCTATACACTAGGAAAAGAGAAACACATGGATACAGGGCCTGAATTGACATTGATACATGGAGACCCAAATCATCAGCATGTCTAATCATGGCACCTGCTTCTCAGAGGACTCAACCTCATAAGGAGAGAGTCAGCATGAGAATGGAATTGTTTCAGAAGAAACAGGTTCCTGATGATCCATCTGGATACTGGATCTGACAGTGCCTGGGGTCAGATTGTTCCATTATCCAAGTCAGTAAATTTACCTTTTGCTTAAGCCAGCTTGAATTATGTTTCCTGTCTCTTGAGCAGCCCTTGACAGTAACATATCAAGATTCATGATAGGAAGGAAAAATGGTGGTAACAGATTTGTGATTATGGTTCTTGAGCAAGGTCGCTGCGTCCCTTCTTAGAGGAAGGGGAAGATGTAAGTCTACAAATCCAATGAATAAAGCCCCTTTTTTACATAAATTCGATTTTCTCTCTTGCTCTACCTATAAATACTTTTCCACATGTGTGTATGTATGTATATATATGCACACATAGACATATATACACACACATATACACATTTGCAAAATAAACAAATCTATCTATGAAAGATAAGGGGAAAGCTTTTTGACATTGTTCCTAACTAAGCACAGAAAATTGTGATTATTGTCTGTTACCGTAGACAATGCCCAGAGTAGAACAGTAGAAAAGATAAGGACACTCCCTTCCTTTGAACATCACCCTGCTATGCCTACTGCTGCCTCCCCTGGCCCAGTTGTGTGCCTCACCAGCTCTGGGTCCCTGAATCGGTTCAGGTACTTGCAACATCCCACCTCAGGCAGAGAGTTGAGAAAGTGATGTTACCACCCATGATGCCTAAAATCCTTGGTCTGGCCTGAGTTTCTTGGTGCCTTATGAGTGAGGTTTCATTGCTTCATCAAAAGTACCACCTTGCCCAGAGAGGGAAGGCAGTCCAACTCTGGCTGACTTGGAACCAGCAATCTCACACTTCCCAACAATACAACTGCCACTTACTTGTCGCCCTTCCAGACCAGTCTTGGATGATGATCTTATTTACTACCTCAGAGAAAATGGAACCAGTCAGAAAGAAATTTCCCGACTCCAGCTCCATATTTACCCTGGTGTCGGCACTCACATCTCTGCTCCTATTCAAAGCCAAACCTCCCCCAGGGGCACTACATCTCACCCTCATCTCCCCAGCAGCTCTGCTCCAGCAACTCTCCTCTTGCTCTTCTGCATCATTCATTTTTCAGCCTCTACTGGATCATTCCCAATAGTATATCCACATGATCTTATTGACCCTGTCTTTTTAGCATCTGTTTCTATAGCCTGGAGTAGTTCCTGAGAAGTTCCTGGATGACAGCATGGGGGACAATCTCCCATGAACCTAGCCCAAAATCATATCTTGAGGGCAAGGTCACTTTATCCCTAAAGCAAAGGGAATGGATGCAGTAGTTTCACACAGCAGATTCCATTTTCTGCTTGCGTTCAAGAAGAAGAGAAGGAGCAGATACGGCAATTTACAACATTAACTATTTTTCTCTTTGTTCCCATAAAAGCAGCAAGCCACTTGGCCTAGCTGCTTTCATCTCCCTTCTCTTTCTTTGAGATGCCACACCATCTCTCTCTCTCTCTCTCTCCCTCCCTCCCTTTTTCTTTCTTTCTTTCTTTCTCTGTCCTTCTAAAAGGATAAAATAAACTCTTTTATATATTTAAAAAAACACACATATAAACCTTGTCCTAATGCCACTTCCTTAATGAGCTATCACTTCATTGTTGCCCTCGGCAGAAAATATTTCAAGAGAATTATTGAATATTGACTTCAGTACTCATCCGACCGTCCCTTAAATTCTGTTCAAGCAGATTTTCTTCCCACTGCTCCACCAAAACAGCTCTTGTTACGGACATTAAAGACCTCCATATGCTAAATGCAATGATCAAATCTCAGCCCTCATCTTCTTTGACTTATTACTGGCATTTGGTGCAGTTGATCACACCATCTTTCTTGGTACCTTTTTCACTTGGCTTCCAGTTCACAATGCTCTTTTGAATCTCCTCCTACCTCTCTGATTGCTCTTGCTCAGTGGTCTTTTTTGGATGCTCCTTATCTGTGAGACCTGTTAATATTGGAGTGACCTAGGCTGAATCTTTGAGTTTTCTTTTCTAAGTACATTCATTCTCTTGGTAATCTTATCCAGTGATATGACTGTAACTACCACTCATGTGCTGCTCACTCCCAAATTTATACCTTCAGCATGAACCTCTCTCCCAAACTCCAGTCAAAGATAACAAAATGCCTATTCAACATTTCCAAATAGATGGTAAACAAACATCTCATCTCAACATGTTCAAAAGTTATGATCTTTCTTTCATCCATTTTTCTATCTTTCTTGTTTTTCAGTCCAAAAATCTTAGGGTCATTCTTGATTCCTTTTATCATCTGAAATTCCATATATAGCCCATTAGTCAATCACCTCTACCTTCAAATTAGCAAACTTCTACCTTCTCTTCTGTTACTGCAACAGTCTCTTAACTGGTCTCCCTGCTCCCACCCTTGTCCTGCCCTCCTCACACGGCCTGTTGTTAACACAGCAGCCAGTAATTCTCCTAAAATGAAAGTCAGACCAGGTAACATCTCTATTCAGAACCTTCCATCTCAGAGGAAGGTTACTCAGAGTAATATCCACAAGGCTGTGCCTGTGTGATCTGACACTTCCCGACCTTGCCCCTCTGGCATCATCCACTATTACTCTCCTCTTCTTTCATTAGGGTATAGCCTAGCTGGAACCTTTGCTGTCTCTCAAATACACTAGGCATGCTGTCACTTCAGGGCCTTTACAGCATTTGTTCCCTCTGCCTGGAACACACTTCCTTCATATAACCCCGTGGCTAACTCCCCAATCTTCAAGTTTTTGCTCAAATAGCATCTTTTCAATAAGACCTAACTTGAATGACCTTAGAAAATATTACAACCTGCACCCTGCCCCCCCTCACCAGCATTCCCAAATCCCTTGTCATGCTATATTGTTCTAAGGCATTGTATTGTGTTCTAAAATGCTAGATAATTTACTTGTTATGTTATTGCTTTTTTCTTTCTACTATCCACTAAAATTTCAGCTCCACAGGATAAGTGTTTTTGTCTCTTTTGTTCACTGATGTAACTCAGACATTAGAACAGTGCCTAGTACATTGTAGGTGTTCAAAACATATGTTTTAATTGAATCTATATCCCCAAATCATTTATCACCTTAGTATTCATCTTATATTCCAAGTTCTTTTTAGAAATCTCTACTTAAATGTCCTTCAGTATAAGTCAGACTTACTCTTCCTGTCAAATTTATTCTTCCTCCTGTTTTTCTAATTTGATTTAAAGCATCAATATCCATGCAGTCACCTAAGGGAGAAGCCTCAGGGTCATTCCTCATTTTAAGTTTTGGAACAAGTTCCTAGTCCTCTTCTAATGCTAACAGGCATTTGGTATTAATATTAATCCTTTAGCCACACTTGCAAATATTTTTTTTCATTGCCTCAGTCACTTGTCTTAGTCTCTTATGGATTATTATCCATTGGTTAGTATATTAGTCTGCTAGGCATGCCATAACAAAATGTGACAGATTGGGTGGCTTCAATTACAGAAATTTATTTCTCGAAGTTCTGAAGGCTAAAAGTCCAAGAGCAAGTTGCCAGTAGGATTGGTTTCTCCTGAGGCTTCTCTCCTTGGTTTGTAGATGGCCACCTTCTCACTGTGAACTCACATGGCCTTTCCTCTTCCCATAAGGATACCAGTTCTTTTAGATTAGGGCCCCACTCTTATGACCTCATTTAACTTTAATTACCTCCTCAAAGATGCTATCTCCAAATACAGTCACATAAGGGGTTAGGACTTTAACATAAATTTGGGGAGACAAAATTCAGTCCATCACAGTTAGGCACAGCACTTTTCTGTTGTTATGTGTCTTATGCTTTACCCTTCAAAATTATTCCTGTCCAAAAAAAAAATCATCCCTTGTGTACATGCAATTTCCATCTTTTTTCAAATAATCTCTATTCTTGTCTTTATCATAAGCAAATATACGTTTATTAAAATAGTTTTTAAAACACTTTTACTGTTTTGCATTTATCAGGTATGGATAGAGTTAATATTTGTAAAACATTTTTAAAATAGAGAAAAATAGCCAACAGACTCAAGAAAACACCTCATGGCCCTAAATGACTAAGCACAATTGCTAATGCCATCTGTTGGTGGCAACAGAAATGCAAGTTTTTAGTCTGGATAGTAGCTTTGCTCAGATCTATCAAAGTCCATGTGCTGAAAATCTGAAGGCAAAGAAACCCTTGTATTGATGGGCATTTGTGTTGTTTCCACATCTTTGCAATTGTGAATTGTGCTGCTATAAACATTTGAGGACAGATGTCTTTTTTATAGAATGTCTTTTTTTCCTTTAGGTAGATACCCAGTAGTAGGATTGCTGGATCAAATGGTAGTTCTACTTCTAATTCTTTGAGGTATCTCCATACTATTTTCCATAGAGGTTGTACTAGCTTGCAGTCCCAACAGCAGTGTAGGAGTATACCTATTTCTCCTCATCCACGCCAACATTTGTTGTTTTGGGACTTTTTGATAAAAGCCCTTTCACTGGAGTTAAGTGATATCTCATTGTGGTTTCAATGTGGTTTCTAATCTGATGATTAGAGATGTTGAGCATTTTTTCATATGTTTGTTGGCCATTAGTCTATCTTCTTTTGAAAAGTTTCTGTTCATTTCCTTTGCCCACTTTTTAATGGGGTTGTTTGATTTTTTTTCTTGCTGATATTCCTGAGTTCTCTATAGATTCTAGTTATTAGCCCTTTATGGGATATATAGCATACAAATATTTTCTCCTATTCTGTAGGCTGTCTATTCACTCTAGTGATAGTTTCTTTGGCTGTGCAGAAGCTTTTTAATTTTATCAGGTCCCATTAATTTATTTTTGTTGATGCTGTGATTGCTTTTGGGGTCTTCTTCATAAATTCATGAGTGGATTAACAAAACAGCAGGACAGTTAATGGAAGAGAATTCAATGGAGGGACTAAATACAAAGGTGTGGCAAGAAGAAGAAGAAGAAGAAAGGATGATAAAGCACCCAGGGACTAACAACAAAGGAAAGATATTATCATCCCTGGAACTTAAGGGACAAAGCAGGGAGTGGAGAGGCTGAAACCAGAGAGAACTGAAGAAGAGCTAACCCGTAGAAGCTATAGTCATAAGGCAGAGGAAATATCCTGGATCTGGTTTGGTGTCTTAAAAAACAACAACAACAACAAATAAAAATAAAAAAAATAAAACACCAAAAAAAAAAAAAAAACCCAGAAAAACAAAACCAAAAATAAGGTAGAGGAAATGTAGTTTGGCTGAGGGAATAGGAGGAATAAATACCCTAACTGTTCTCTTCTCCTATGATCTATCCTCCCAAAGCCAGGAGGGCAAAGAAACTCAGGTAATATAATCTGTAAAGGTCAAGACAGAGCAGAGAAGGATAGAGAAGAGATTTGAAGTGTTAGCCAGTGTCTTGGTCCATTTTGTGCTGCTAAAATAAAATATCTTAGACTGGATAATTTATAATGAACAGAAATTTATTTGGCTCACAGTTCTGGAAGCTGAGAATCCAAGGTTGAGGGGCCTGCATCTGGTACGGACCTTCTTGCTGTGTCATTCCATGGCAGAAGGCAGAAGGGCAAGAAAGCATGCACAAGAGAGAGGGAAGGGAGCCAAACTCATCCTTTTCATCAGGAACCCACTCCCATAATAACTAACCCACTTTCTTAATAATCACATTAATCCATTCATGAAGGCAGAGCCCTCATGACCTAATCACCTTTTAAAGGTTCCACTTCTCAACACTGTTCCATTAGGATTACATTTGCAACTCATAAACTTTGGGGGACACATTCAAATTATAGCAGCGAGTGGATACCTAATACCTTCCCTTCACAAAATGAATTGCCCTCTCCTCTATGTTATATCTCTCTACATAAAATAAATATATATAAAATCACCTTGTGTTATGGACATTTATTTTACATGGTTGGCTCCCTAAATTAATCAAGATTGAGTTCTTAAATGTCTCATTAATGGTGGGAAGTATTCTAGCACCCATTATAGGAGAAACTCATAAACAAATATTTTTGAATAAATAATTGAATGAGTGAACACTCATTATTTATCCCCATGACTTAAAATCTTGTGTAGGAAAAAAAGGCAAATGTACTCTATTTTATGTTATGTCTTATGCCCAGTGAATTCCATCTGGAATTCAATACATTCAATTCCAATCCTGAATATAATAAATACATCAATAAAGCAAACAATATCATTTTTCCTGATTCCCGGCTATATGTTTATGTGAGGAACAAATTAAAATAACAGAATTCTAAGAAAGCTTTCTCCACAGCTTGGCTTTAAAAATAAAATTTGCAGTCTATTTTAAAAATAAAAATAAAAATAATACTAGCTCACTTATCTTTGCTTCTGGCTTTAAAAGTTCACATAAAGGCTTTAAATGGAAATGAAGAGTTGAGTTTATCTCCAAAAAAAGTATTAAATTCAACACTGAAAGCATTCGAATATAGTCTAAGAATTGAACTTAAGTAAGCCTGTCAAAGAGAAGCTGAAAAAAGTCTCCAGTATATTACAGGTTAACTAGTGAGCACTGTTACAGGCAGGGTCTATATCTTCTGTCCCAAAACACACAGAGAAATTGTTTATGATGACCGATATCCCTTTATTCGGAACAGTGTAACTGTCGATCACTGAACTAAGGAAGTTGTCTGATATGACATTTAAGACAAACATACAAATGTACTCATAATGGCTGTCTAATTACTACTGTTGGCTTAATGACAGGGTTGCATCAATTTTTTAGTAGTACTATCAATCTCTAAATCCTAAAGCAGATAGTTCTCCATATGTCATATTCCCTTGTATATTCTCAACTAAGAGAAAGACAACACGATGAAGATTGTTTTCTTGGTATTTTGTTGTTATTGAAAAAAGACTATTTATAATCTATTAGAAATTTTTGAGAGCACGTATAACATGAAAAGGAAATTTCAATGGAAAATGTACATTTTGGTTCGTTATTATTGCTAAGTGCATTGTTCAGCAAATGTTCCACTATATTGAGTTTCAGGCATCAGTTGAATTATATTATGGTGAGATTTGTGATTAAGGTAAGCTAACTCAAAATGACAAGCCAAGGGCTTTTAAAACCCACATTTCAATGAAATCTGGCAGCACAAAAACAGCTGCTCTAAGTCTGCTCCTCTAGTATTTCAAAGGAAGAATAGCAATGGATTTCTGATACCACATGTGCCAACTGCAGAAATTCTAGAACAGCCTGAGAGACCATGGGTGAAAGGTCACACTCTGCCTTTTACAGATGGTGTGTTTAATTATTAAAGAGCAATTTTAATCATTTAATCATTTCAGACCCTGAAATGAAAGGTCTTCTCGAGTATCGTGAAGCTTGTTGAAACTTAAATTCTGCTGTCAAACTTCTATGAAGCCAGCAAGTAGCATATGTGATTTCATATCCTAAGCTGATTTACATTCCTCATGTGAGTTGAGTTTGTTTTGCAGGCTCTAAAAGACATTTCTTGGGGGAAAAAATTGAAGGTCATGATTTTTGGCAGATAATTTAAAATTAAATCTAAATCCTCAGTCTCAAATTCCTCAGTAGGATGGCTAAATGGCTGTTTTTTTCAGCAGAATTGTTTGCAGTTCTGCTGAAAAATTTTGCATCTAGCCTGAAAAATATTTTCAGGAATAGTCTCTTTAGCTTTTGTCCATTACAAAAAACAAACAACACCAGAAAACTGTCTGTTATGTAATATTCAGTAAATGTTAGGTCCTCCTCTCATCCTTTCATCAAATGCATTCATGCACATATTTGCATGCATACATTGGAATTCATGCTTATGTGATTTTGTAAGAACAAGTGGAATAAAATCAAGGATAGTTCAACCATTCTTTAAAAGCAAAATCAAATACAAAGCTTAGAATCAGTATGTTTTTAGATGAAGAAAATACTACTACTATAACTGACTTAATAATAAATAATAGTCCACAGACTCCCTTTACTTCCATTCTATTTAAACAAAGTGTTTAAAACAGTTAAAAATAAATAAATAATATTGAGCAACTGACATCAGCAAGATGGCAGAATAAGACTTTCCAGTGCTTGTCCCCCCATGCACAAAAATACCTTCACAAGAGATGAAGGTTAAAAGACAAAGCTATTAAAAATAGTAATATCTACAATAATCTCTTAAGAGATACACAGATAAAAAGATGTACATTGTGACATTAAAAACATAAAACATGGTGGCAAGTAGAGTAAAAGTATAGTTTCTGTATGTGATCAAAGTTGTTACCATCTTAAAATAGACTTTTATAACTATAAAATATCAGTCTCATGGTAACTACAAAGCAAAAACCTATAGATGATACATAAAAGATAAAAAGCAAGGAATCAAAGCATACCACTGGGGAAAAAAAATCACCTAATCACAAAGTAAGTCAGCAAGAGACATCACAGCAACTGAATATAGAAAGCAAATATTAGGCCAGGCGCGGTGGCTCACGCCTGTAATCCTAGCAATCTGGGAGGCTGAGGCGGGTGGATCGCTCAAGGTCAGGAGTTCGAAACCAGCTGAGCAAGAGCAAGACCCCATCTCTACTAAAAATAGAAAGAAATTAATTGACCAACTAAAAATATATATACAAAAAATTAGCCGGGCACGGTGGCGTATGCCTGTAGTCCCAGCTACTCGGGAGGCTGAGGCAGGAAGATTGCTTGAGCCCAGGAGTTTGAGGTTGCTATGAGCTAGGCTGACGCCACAGCACTCTAATCCGGGCAACAGAGTGAGACTCTGACTCAAAAAAAAAAAAAAAAAAGCAAATATTAATAAATATGACAGGAGAGATAGACAGTAATACAGTAATAGTAGGGGCCTTCAATAACCCACTTTCAATAATTGACAGATCATCCAGACAGAAAATCAATAAAGAATATAAGGCTTAAACTATACTCTAGACAAAATGGACTTAACAAATATATACAGAATATTACAGACAATAGCAGCAGAATACATATTCTTTTCAAGTATACACAGAACATTCTCCAGGATATCATATGTTAGGCCAGAAAACAAACCTTAACAAATTTAAGAAGATTGAAATTATATCAAGTATCTTTCCCAATCAAAATGGTATGTAACTAGAAATCAATAACAAGAGGAAATTTGGAAAATTCACAAAAACATGGAAATTAAACAACATGCTCCTGAACAAACAGTGGGTCAAAGAAAAAATTAAAAGGGAAATCAGAAAATATCCTAAAACAAACTAAAGTAAACACATAACAGAGCAAAACTCATGGGATAAAGCAAAAGCAGTTCTAAGAGGGAAGTTTATACCAATAAATCCCTACATCAAAAAGGATCTCAAATAAACAGCCTAACATTACACCTCAAAGAACTAGAAAAAGAACAGTTAGTAGAAAGAAGAAATAATAAGGATTAGAGCAGAAATACATGAAATAAAGACTAGAAAACCAATACTAGAAAAGATTAAAAACTAAAAGTTATTTATTTGAAAAAAATAACCAAAACTGACAAACCTTCCCACCTCCAGATCCCCAAGTATACCCCCTCAACCGAATCCAAACTTCATAGATAAATCTCTTTCTTAAAAAGATTTGTTCTAGAGGGGAAGGGAATGCCTCTAACCCTCACTAGGGAGAGGCAAAGACATAAAATGTAACCAAAATGTTTGTACACTCATAATACCCTGAAATAAAAAAATAAAAAATATAAAAATAAAAGGATTTGTTCTGTAAAATTTGGATTCAGTCCAAGGCTGCACTCAAGGATCCAGAAGGCCACATGTGGTCCCACGGCTGCAGGTTCCCCACCCCTCTGCTAGACTAAGAAAAAAAGAGAAAAGACTTAAATAAATAAAATCAGAAATAAAGAAGAGACATTAAAACTGATAACACAGAAATACAAAGGATTATAAGAGACTACAATGAACAGTTATACACCAACAAATAGCATAGCCTGGAAGAAAGAAATTCCCAGAAACATGCAACCTACCAAGACCGAATTATGAAGAAATAGAAAATCTGAACAGACCCATAATGAGTAAAGAGACGGAATCTGTAATCAAAAATATCCCATCAAAGAAAAGCCCAAGATCTAATAGCTTCACTCTGAATTCTACCCAACATTTAAAGAAGAGTTAATACCAACCCTTCTCAAGTTCTTCCAAAATTCAAGAAGAGGGAATAATTCCAAACTCATTTTATGAGGCCAGCATTACCCTGATAACAAAGGCAGACAAGAAAAGAAAATTACAAGCCAATATTCCTAATATTTCTGATATACATAGATGCAAAAATCCTCAACAAAATACTAGCAAACTGAATTTGATGCACATTAAAAGGATCATTCATCATGATCAAGTGGGGTTTATTCCTAGGATGCAAGGATGGTTCAACATATGCAAATCTATAAATACGATACACCACATTAACAGAATGTTTATTCCACATAAAATATATATGAAATAAGTCATATGTGAAGAAGAAATCTAAGGATTAAGTTTTCCATGACTGAAATTTGGTGAAAGAAATAACTTTCATATCAGGTATTTTTGTATCCAGTTATCTTCTGGTTCCATGAACCAGAAATCTCTCCTTTTAAAGGTATTGATGAAGTATAACTTCTTATTTTATAAGAAATCCATGATGAATCAAACTTTGTAAGGATGGAATAGGTCATTGGAGGGAGGAAAAGAGAGAAGGGCAGTGCTAGGCGTTTGGGTAGTAAAACATAAGCTACATGAAATTACAATATATATCTTGCAGAAATATATAAATGGAAATTCATAAGTCCTGTTGTAAATTTTTAAAACTTTTTCTGATCACAAAAATATGTGCCCACTGTACTTATAAAATCGAGAGTAGTGCAAAAGAAAACAATAGAAATCACTCAAATCCTTCCACTCTGAAATTACTGTTAATATTTTAGTGTATAGCCACCCAATCTTTTTTCTTTGCATAGATATTCTTTTATTTTCTAAAGTGAGATCATATTTTTGTTTTAAAATTTGCTTTTCTAGTTTACTATAGATCCTAAATATCTTCCCATGTTATTATTCTTCAATAAATAATTTTATAACATAAGTAATGCATGTTCATGGTATTACATTCAAATAATAGAGAACTATATAGAGGTAAAAGTAAAATTCTGCTTATCTTGCAAATATCTCATATGTTAAGAGTTGTGTGTGTGCACAAGCATATGTGTGTGTGTGTATTTATTCTTTCAGATATTTTCTGTGCCTTTGTAGAGAAATAACTTTTCTACATAAATGGAATTATATTATCAATATTGTTCTACTCTTTGCATATTTTTGACATCTTTTCTTATCGGTAGAGATATCTTCCTCAATCTTTTTAATAGTTATACTTAAATTTACCAATCTCCTTTACATTATTAGGGGGAAAATAAAATTGGATTCCTATATACCCTGTTTCCTTAAAATAGCAGATAGATGAAGGACTAAAATAAAACTATTAATAACATACATGATTATGTTACATATAATAAATAAACATATGATTTTTACTTTTTATCCTTTGGGAGAGGAGATGGCCATTTTAAATATGGCACGAAAATAAAATTGTAAAGGAAAATACTGATATACCTGATTACATAAAAATTTAAAACTTTACAAAGCAAAGAAAAATCACAAAGCATAAACAGTAAATGACAAACTAGAAAAAAAATATTTTCAATGCAAATGACAAATTTCTTCAATATGCAAAAATATGCACAAATAAAAAACAGATGCTTATGAACCAGTAAATCTTCTAAAAATGAGATAAAGACGTAGGTTGGCATTTCACTGATAAAGAGATACAAATGGCCAAAAAACACAAAATAAATATGAAGAAAGTAAGAAGGAAAAAGAAAGGGGAAAAGCCTAAAAAGATGAAATTCCTCATTTGTAAAAAAAAAAAAAAATTAACATGTTTGATAATATTCATTGTTGGGATGATGTGAAGAACTATTCTTAATCACAGAAATACAAATTGGTGCACCCTTCTTTGGAAGATGAATTGGCAATATCAATATTCTATTAATATATATACATATTCTTTCACTCAGAAATTTTGCTTCTCAGTATTTATCTCATATAATTAAGAATGTAAATACATATGTACAAAGATATTTATTACAGTATTATTTGAATAGTAAGTTCTCATATTTAAATGAATTTAGCTAAGGAAAATAGTATATGAAGCCATTCCTTGGAATTATTACTTAGACTCGCCACTAGATGTCATGATTATCCCACAGAAATAAAGCTCTAGCCAAGTGGCGCAAAGAATTTCGAAGTTGGAAAGAACTCCAGATTTGTAAGTTCCTTGTTTTAAAGTAGTGGTGCTATATACACACCTAATGGGTGTGGTACGCACCATCTGGGGGATGGACAGGCTTGAAACTCTGACTCGGGTGGGGCAAAGGCAATATACGTAACCTAAGCATTTGTATCCCTGTAATATGCTGAAATTTAAAAAAAAAAAATTAAAAAAAAAAAGAAAATATTCAGGGAAAAAACAATAAAACAATAAAAACAATACAAATTTAAAAAATAAAATAGTGGTGCTTATACATGCCACCCAGTGCAATTCTAAAACAAGAAAAATTGCCACATCATAAAGTACTTTGCAAAACATCATTTTACAAAATGATCTTCAAAATATCTTTTCAAAAAAGTTTGTCTCATAAAAAAGTTCAGTAGGTTTTTATATGATTTTATGAGACATTAGCCTAAAAGCACTAAAATTAGGTAGGCTCATATGGTATGCCTTAGATACTTCCAGGAGACTCAGGCTTCAGAGAATCTCACCTCTAATGTGCTTGTCACCTGAAATTCCACCAGTGAATATTCATTTTGGGGAGCTTAAGGTTTACCTCCATCTGGGGGTATGCTGGTGAATAGTTTCAAAGAATCATTGGGTTTTAAATAAGAACAAAGTCCACTGTGAATGAAACATAAGACAGATGCCCAGGAAAAGGGATGGGTTGGGTGACAGCACATTAGGACAACGTGGGTCTTAACCTGGGCTCCACATGTCCACTCTATTGTCCTTTAAGCTAAATATGATGCAACTCAGTGAGATCTTACTATTGAGAAGTGTGAATACATTAGGAAATCTAAGATCCCAGATAACATTCAGCTTATCAAAATCCATATTGTCACAGATATTTCCTGATGCTCTGATATGAAGCTGCATACTAGAGTTCCAAATATAAAAAAATGCATGTAGACAAAGGGTTAAATGGATGTTTGGCCATAAAATAAGAATTTATTAATCAAATAAAGAGGCAGGAGATACAGATTAAACAGGAAAGTAAATCAATAGTATTAGGTGATAACATTAGAAATAGCTACTTATTAATTTAGTTTGATATCAAGATAAAATAAAATTATAATAATGAACAGGCCTGTGAAAAGTTAATCTTGGCAAAACAAAATGTGGAATACCAAACCTGAAGAAATGGCTGCTTTACAGACATCTTTCATTTGAAAGGAATCATATTAACAGAGTGACATTTTTAGTAATATGTTTAGTTATGGACTCCAGTCAATTCCTAATAGCTTCTATCCATGGAATATTCTACAATGTTCAAAGTAGGTTTACATACATTATTTTATTTTATTTTCTCTGGAAGAATTATTTTTTTCCATTGATATAAAAAATACTGGCAGCCTCATATCAATTTTCTTTAGCCTATCTATAGGTTCAACTAAATTAAATATTCTTTAACTTGAGGCATCTCAAAATGAGGAAAGTCAGTCTGATGATTTTGTGGACAAATTTCTATCTAAAAAGATAGAAATGGCATCAGTGCCCTGTGCCTTTTCTCCCTACTCCTGGCCTCACAATAGAACACCCCCAGCTCTGGTACATGTCTCCTTAGGGTGGACATGGCCAACAACTGATGAAGTATGAATGGTTCTTCCTGGACCATGCCCCACATATATACATTCCATATTTCCTGCCCTAGAACTAAAAGATTTGGGCTACTTAACATAGAATGGTATAGAAGCTCCAGGCTGGCTGAGGGCTGGGTCTTTTTATAGCTTCTCTTTCACCTACCCTAACTCTTATCCATCACGATGGAGCCAACTTTTCACTGGGCCCTTCCTCCAAGGCTGTTGCATCAGAAGTTGTGTTACTTCTCATTCTCATTTTCTCCTTAAAATCCTAGCATAAGTGGGGGTAGGCCTTAAAACTACTGACTCAATTACTTTATCTTACTTACAATGGCCAGTTTAACCAGAAAATGCTATGGTTGTAGTCTATTCCCTTGGATTTATAATACATTTTGAATGAAAACATACTCATTATCCAAATCCAAACATTAGCATGGACTTGGCATCTGTTTTTTTGGGGGGAGACAAACTAGCTACAAAGGAAGATTCTGATACACAATATGACACCTGATTCACCTTCTTCAATCCCAGCCCTAACATTAAGTAACAGCCAGAACTTAAAGAAAATCCACAGCACCCTCACAACCACACTTTGAAAGAAGTAAGACAAATATTATTGGTCTCGACTAACAGATGTGGAAACTAAGAAAAAGGAGCAGGAAGTTTCAGGCACTTACCTAAGTTGCCCAGCTGGTAAGACAACCTGAAACTACAGAGATCTCAATTCTCCCAACTCTATGTGCTTTAACTGCATTCTGCTTGAAAATGAGATCTATGTGCATCTCTTAACCAATTTTGCATTAATTTTCTCTTCAAGTCCTCTAAGGTAATTGAATCATACCCTCTCAACTTCTGTATACAATTGATCCTCATTATTTGTGGATTCCATATTTGCAAATTTTCCTGTTCATTAAAATTTATTTGTAACCCCAAAAGCAATACTCACTGTGCTTTCATGGCCACTCTTGGATATGCACAGAGCTGCAAAAAACTTGAATGGCCCAATATGCATGTTCCCAGTTGAGGTCTAAGAAGGTGATGCCCTGACTTCTTGATTCAGCTCTCATACTGGAAACAAGTATCCTTTCTGTGGTCTATTTAGTGACACATTTTTCATGCTTTTATACTTTTTGTTGGAGATTTGCTGTAAAATGGCCCACAAGCATAGTTTGGAAGTGCTGTCTAGTGTTCCCGAGCAGGAAAAGGCTGTGATGTGCCCTATGGGGGAAAATGTCATTAGATAAGCTTCCTTTCGGCATGAGTTATAGTGGTCTTGGTTATGAACTCAATGTTAATGCATCTACGATATTAAATATCTTTAAGCAGAAACACACACAAAACAAGATTATGTCCTGATCGATTAATGAAAATGTTGTGACCAGTGTCTGTGACATAACCCTGTACTTTCTCTAAGAGTAGTGGTTCAGTATTTGCTAATTTAGTGTTCAAGAGGACTTTATAGAAAATAACTACAGTGAATAATGAGAAAAGCCTGTATTTATAAACAATGTCATGTGTGTTGGTTTGTACCTCATCTCAACCCTGGGTGATGTCAGAGCCTATCTTGGCTCCCTGTCCTCTTCCCACAGTAGAGACCTCTTGAGCCCATCAAGATAGCACTTAAGATTTGGTTTGGGTCTGGTGAATCGGTGCTCCAATGTCATTCTTTCTTGGAAAATAATAAATAAGGAAGTATGTTTCTCTGATTGCAGCTATTTTGTGGCTGGTAGAAAAGAGAATAGATTGCTGCTTTGATAGTGAGAACAGTGTGTGTGTGTGTGTGTGTATATATATATATATATGCATATATATATATATACACATTTAAATTTTATATTCTAGTCACCTTCATATCTCCTTAAAGAATCAGAGAAACACTGACTTCCTTGTTTCTGGTATGGTATTATGAAAAACATAACTGCTTTACAAGAAGTAGCTAACATTTAACAGCATTGTTAATTTTCTTAGTCTCTAGTATGGATGCAAAGGCAGTAATAAGAAACCATGAGGATCCTGGCAAAAGCAAGAGTAGTAGCAATGTAAGTCTTTAGCTTCCTGTAAAATGTAAAATAGCAATTTACTTTTCTACAGATACTTATTTTTACATGATCTGCACTAACATCAACTGGGATGCAATACATGGACTGGGCTTTTATGAATAATAATTTGTAGTGAAATCAAGTATACTGTTCTGGGTGCTTTACCTGCATTCCTTCACAACAATGTCTAATCTTCACCATGATAACCCTAATAGAAAGATGGCATTGTCTTCGGTACAGATGAAAATCTGAGGTTCAGAGGATAAGTAATTTTTCCACTATGTGGCATGTAAGAGGCATTTTGGACAGAATCCCTTACCTGCCTGCCTCCAAAGCTGGAGTACTGCCTTCTCCAGAGTACTCTGACACAGGATGGGCTACATAATTTGTAGGGCCCACTGCAAAAAAATAAAAAAATAAAAAAAAATAAAAAAGCAGGGTCCCTTGTTCAAAAATTAAAAATTTCTAGACAGCAACCACAGAATATCAAAATGAGGGCAGAGCCCTTCTGAGCACAGGGTTCTCTGTGACCACACAGGCCTTGTGCCCATGAAGCCTACCCTGCCATCGAATCCCAATGCCTGCTAAAAGCAGGAGTTGGGGCAGTATGCAGGGGGTGCTTCCATTTGTCCTTGGTATGATTCATGTCTATGCCATGGTGGAAGCATCACTCATTTCACTTGGCAGTCTGAGTGCCTTTGCTTTTGACAAAGATTTCAGAGACATCTGTGGAAACAAAAATAAATACATAAACATAGAAAGACAGGCTGCCAATCTCTTGATAAGTGACTGACCATGGCAGGGTTTTTAAGCAAAAAATAAAAGACAATTTTCTTTCTTCTTTGCCATTTTTCTCTTTGAAACATCTTTAAATATGTGACTCTTTTATTTCTGTAACACTCACATACCTTTGTTCTCTTAATAAACCGAATTTTTGTTCAACTTTCTTTCACTGTATCCCTTCTAAGAGCACAGAATTTCACTGACTTGAACTACAGATACCTCCCATTTACCACATGCTGTTAGGACTTCCTGAATTCCTGCTCTGTTCTCTGTAAAAGCTAGCTTAAGTCCACTGCATTGTGGTTTCAATTATGAGCCCCCTAGACCAGTACTGGTCTGTGGCCTGTTAGGAACTAGGCCACACAGCAGGTGAGCAGCGAGTGAGTTGAGTGAATCTTCATCTGTATTTATAACTGCTCCTCATCGCTCAAATCACTGCATGAGCTCCACCTCCAGTCAGATCAGCAGCAGCATTAGATTCTCATAGGAGCATGAATCCTACTGTAAACTGCACATGCGAGGGATCTAGGTTGCCAGGGATCTAGGCTGCATACTCCTTATGGGATTCTAATGCCTGATGATCTGAGGTGGAGCTGAGGCAGTGATGCTGGGGCGTGGCCACAAATATTGATTATCATTATCAGAGAGGCTTGACTGCACAATAAATGTAATGCACTTAAATCATCCTGAAACCATCCCTCCGCCATCACCAGTCCATGGAAAAATCATTTTCCATGAAACCAGTCCCTGATGCCAAAAAGGGTGAGGACCACTGCTGTAGCAGAAGAAATAAGTTCTAGTGTTCTACTGCTATTTGTTTTATTAGAGAGAGGCATCACTTTGACTCAACTGCCTAATGAATTTTAGAATAAGCTATTTCCTTTCTCCTTTTGCAATATCTCTTCTGCTATTAATTCTGGGAAACTATCATCTTCCTAAAGGGCTGATTTTAGATTACAATTGGTTATATAAAAACAAACAAATGATGTATTTTCTTATAGGAATGGTTTGTTTGTTTCTGGTAACCATATAATAACATAACCACTATGTATATCAGATTAATTTGACTGTAAATGTATTTAACTTCTATTCCAAACTCCATGTACAATCAGTGTTCAGTTTATTGCTTTGGTAACAAGAGCAGCGGCTCATATCTAACCAAAATTAGAAAGAACTCTGCTAATCTAAGCACTGATCTTCCCCCTCTCCCTACCTTCAGATTAGGCTGTTTCAACACATTTTGGCAATAAATATTCAGCACTTTGCAAGGGAATCTGAGATCATGAGAAGGAGCTTTTCTGATATGGAACAAGGAAAGCTCACAATACCTCATAGCATAGAAACAAATATTCCTCAAGATTGATCCTCTGCATTTATTTGCTCTTTGCTCTTTGTATTAGTTATCTATTGATGCATAACAAAGCATTTCAAATTTAGCAGCTTAAAACAACAATAAGCACTGTTTCACTCAATTGGTATGAGTCAGGAAGTTGGGGAGAGCTTGGCTGTGTGATTTTGGCTCAGAGTCTCTCAATGTGGTTGCATCCAAGATGTTGCAAGGGCTGCAGTCATCAAAAGGTCTGTCTGAGGTTGGGGAAATACAAGATGGCTCTCTTACATGGCTGGCAAATTGGAATTGGTTGTTGGCAGAAGGCCTCAGTTCCTCCTATGTTAATCCTACAGCCCTGCATGTCCTCGTAACATTGTGGCTGGCTTCCCCCAGAGTAAGTGATCCAAGAGAGAACAAAGCAGAAGCTACAATGTCTTTCATGACCTATAACCTCAGAAGTTACATACCATCATTTCTGCAAAATCCTATTGGTAACACAGGTCAAAGGGGGAGGAGTATTCAAGGGTATAAATACCAGGAAGCAGGATCATTGGGGGCCATCACAGAGGCTAGCTACCACATTCATCACGCTACTTTCTATCATATGGGAAACAGATATTCCTTGAATAAGGAATGTGACCGCTTGAGAAAAGGGATATTCCCCATTATTATTGAATTTACATTATGTTTTTACACATTAGACTTGTGAAATATTGTTAGTGTCAATGATCACTAAAAGTTCGATCAGCTCTGGGCACAGTGAAAAAATTCTCCTTGTAGACAACTCTTGTCTCTGTGCTACGCCAGGTAGTTTGCTTTTCCCTATATTCTTTGATGTACTCCGGTGGGTAATACTGTACAAGACCTTCTATTCAGATTTAAAGCAAGAGCTTTGACTGTTCTGAGAGGCAAATGCTGAATTATTTTAAGTATGGGAAAGACTAAGTCCTAGTTTCATTTTATTAGGATCATTCTGCTGCCTGTGTACAGGATGGACTTGTGGTCGGGAGACAGAGAGACCTGTTTAGAGGCTATTTCAGGTAGTCCCTTTTATCACAGATAAAATTTTACAACTCATGGTATTTGCTGTGATTCCTCATTAACTAACCTGAAACTCAACAAACTAATCTCTCCTAAGCAGTGGTGTGCTGGTAAATGTTTAACAATCAGCTCTCAGGGAAAAGCAAAGCAAAGCCCAAATTCGTAGCATTTACCAATTTCTGGGACATAAGCACTCCAATTTCAAGCTACCAACATGATGTCACTGGACAGGGAGTTGGGAAGATATGTACACAATTGGTCCTTGTGGATAGTACCTGGCTGGAGCCAGGTGGGCTCCAGCACTCCACTGCTACCTTTAAGCTCTTAAAGCAGAAGCAGCCAGAGGTTAGAAGTTCAGGAATGCAAGGGACCAGATGAGTCTAGGCCCTTGTCCACATGGCCAGCAAGGGTGAAGACAGGTTTCCGAGGCACCTGGTGCACCCTGGAGAAGGTGGCCAGGACCTAGGGGTCCTCACTACCTGCAGCAGCCTCCTAGTGCTAAAACCCCCAGCTGGACCTTCCATACCACAAAATTTTCTTCTGAGAGTGAGGGCAAGAACATGGGCATAAGGAGAGAGACAAAAAATATTTAATTATTTAAGTGGGTTATTTAGATTAATATTTACTAGAGGTATCCTTTCAAACTGTTGAGAGTGAATTTTGAGGCAAGGCCACTAGAAACAGGGCAGTTAAAGTATCAATAACATATTTTCTTGTAATGAAAAGCTATAATCTTTTTTTATAAAGCAAAATCCTGGAGATATGAATATATAATCTTTCTAAAAAGGATTTTGTTGAATAAGCACTACCCCATAATCATGATTACTAGACTCTAACAGGCCCAATCACACTGGGTTTTTCATACAAAATAAGAAAAATGTTCTTTCCTTCTCATCCACATCTTTCTTCCCCAAAATTTGCTGAATAAATATTTTTATAGAACAGTCTGAAAAGTGGGCATATTTCCAAACAAAATACAACCAACCCAACTCTCCCATTTATTAATGGGATTTGGATATGAATACCAGGCAGGCTATAGATGTGCTTTTCTCCCCAAGTTCCACAGTTCTGCAGTGAGGGTTCAGGGCTCTTACAAGCTATGGCACTGACACAGAACCCTCTTGGGCTGGAGGGTGGTGAGACAAGTACAGGACAATGACCCTCCCCTTGGACTCCAGTGTCAGGGGGAGGAAGCAAGCAGGGAGAGAAAGAGCCCCCTTAGGCTAACCTGTTAGTGTATGATTTAGGATTGAAGATATCACTAAACAAATGGAAATGGAACAGCTAATTAAGATCTCACCCAGTCCTGTGGTTTTGTGACTTTGATTTATAACTTTTTTTTTGAAGAGACAAGGTCTCACTCTGTTGCCCAGGCTAGAGTGCAGTGGTGCGATCATAGCTCACTGCGGCCTCAAACTGCTGTGCTCAAGTGATCCTCCTGCCTCAGCCTCCTGAGTAGCTGGGACTACAGGCACATGCCACTGTGCCTGACTTGATTTATAACTCTTCTGCAGGGACTTTTCCTTTTTAGTTTTTCAGGACAGATGATCTGACACAAATTCTTTAAAATCCCTCCTAAAATAGTCATAAGATATTTTGGAGATAACTTAGACTAAGTTTTTATGCATTTTTATAAAAATGAAATGTAATGAGAAGGAAACAAAAAGCAAAACTAGGACCAATGACTGCACATATTACCTCAAGATTAGACTCAGGTTATACATTGTTAGTGGAAATACCACAGAAGCAAGATTGTAGCCTCCTCATTGCATTCTATCAGGAGGTATATGATACTGCTTTGTCTCATTATTGGTGATAAATTTGATCAGTTAAGGTTGTGTCTGCCAAGTTTATCCACTATAATTATTTTCCCCTCTGAAATTAACAAGCTATTTTGTACTTGGTGACGAAGTAAATATCCTGTTTCTCATCAGTATTTCACCAACTAGTTTAAACTCCATTTATGTTTTTATATACTTATTACTTGGTATTTTACTAAAAGAGTTTTCCTTTCTTCCCCATTTATATCAGTACGGACACATGGATTTTTATTTTATTCAATGAGTTATACCCATTACTATTATTTTGATGTTTAAGTTGTCCCAGATTTGGCCAGTGGGGGCTCCATCAAGCTAGCTCCTGTGTAATTTGATAAGCTCCCATGATTCTCGAACATTTCCTCCCTTTCTTGCAAAAAAATATGCGCTGAGCTTATCTTGTACTGTATCTCAGTATTAGAAGCAGTCTTTTCTCCAAGGAGCTCTATGTAGGGTGTATATTTTAGAACAGGTCTTGGATAATGGTTGCAAATAATGCGTATTTCTCACTTCTTGTTGGTAAATCAGTCTCTTGTGAATTTGGTTAGCAAGAAGATTTCTCTATTTAGTCCCCCTCAGTGAACCTGAAGAAGTGTGGGGCAGACTCTGGATTGTTGTGCTGTAGTGTAACCACTGAGGACGTCCAGCTTGAAGTAGCTTCTGATTTCCAGTGCAACATACGGCTCTGCCATTTAACATGCTATCACAGAGCCATGGGTTTCAGTAAAAAGTGTATATAAGAACCGTCCTTAGACTGCTGTGATCCAAAACTGCAAGCTCATCACAGGTTTCAGAAATTTTGAGATAACTTGCCTGCCAGGATCACCTCTCCAGTAACCTCATGCTTTGAAGAGTAAGGAAAGATTCTGCTGCTTGACCATTTGAGAACTCCTAAATCTCCAAGATCACAGATCATGAGAAAACTCCATTGATGAGGTAAATCTGGCCCACGACTTCATTCAGTGTTTCTTTGTGGACTATTAAAACAGCCCAGTGATCTCCTAGGACTACCTTAGAAACGGATGAAGAATTTGACACTTCTTGAGAAACATTTTTCAAAATATTTCACATTAAAGCTCTAAGAAAATAACAGAAGCAGAAACTTATAAAAATACATCTTTTAATAAACATCAAGAAGTACAGTGCACTTTTATTGAGGTTTTACATTGCAGTTTACAGTAAACATACTATCCATTATAGTGTTTATGTACAAGTAAAGTAAACTCAGTTTCATTTTTGTTTCTCCCATGGCTGGATAAACCAAATCTGGTGCATCATACCACATTTAAGTTTGTTTTCCAAATTGGCTTCTGTAAAAGGCCTTTAACGTTAATAGGCTTTTAACAACAACAACCAAGTTATCACCCCCAACACAATGATAGCCTGATGAGTCCTCAAAAGTGACTAAAAGGAATGGTAAATACTTGCTTTCCTTTGATGGCTTTAAAAAATAGCTACTGATGGAAAATCACAAACACTAAAGAAACAAGACAATAATGAAACAGCTGTTTCTTTTGCCTAGTGAATCAATAAATACTAATTTGAGGCTACAGATTATAAGGCCAAAAGATTCTTGTAGGAAAGCTTAATGTTTACATTTATAATCCCTCGGACTAAAAACTGTCTAGTATCTTAATGGCTCAGTCTATATTTCTTTAACATTGTTTATACAAAAACCAAGGGAATAGTGGAATTCTTGATCCTTCTGGACAAAAGTTCGGTGAGACAGGGGACTGAAATTAACTAGCAAAGGGGAAAGATTAACCTCAAAATTCCACCTGCCATTGTCTTGGAATGATCAAGATTTGGCTATATCCAAGAAGAATGAAAGGATCAGAACTGAAAGAAGCCACCAGCTGTGGTGGCTCACACCTACAGTCCCAGCTATTTGGGAGGCTGAGGCGGGAAGATCACTTGAACCAGGAGTGACCTATGATCATGCCACTAAACTCTAGCCTGGGAGACAGAGTGAGACCCTGTATCTAAAAAATAAAATTAAATTAAAAAATAAAAGAAGAACTGAAAGGAATCAGAAGCCAAAACTAAAAACCCATAGTCTCGCATACTTTCTACTGATGGCATTTTAAAAATTATACAACTGGATTTGCTATATACATCAACTAGTATTGGAATTAGGGAGAAAAAAAGGTACCAACTATATCATCTACACAAATACCAGAATCATACTCAGATTTGCAAAAAGGCATAATAATCTGTTTACCATACAACTAGCTGTTTGTAAAATCTGTAATGGTTAATAAAACAAAATCCTTAGGAACATAGTGCTAAGCAAATTACACTAGTTAAATAAGCAGCTCAAATTCATATGGCTAAAGACGAATATCCCTGAATTTCTAAGTGTTCATCTCAGTTTTAACATGGTTTTATCCAACTGTTACCTCACCAGAAGAGAGATTTTAAAAACTCCTCCCTCCTTAATACATCATCATACTTTCAGAGATGGAAAGGAAACAATTTCTCTACCAGTTTTGCCCATTTTCATGAATCTGGTAAAAGTGTTATTACAACATCTATGCTAAGATAGGTGCCCTAAGGATCCAATGGATTGAAGTAACAGAATTGCTAGGTCCAGGATATTGGTGTTGTACAATTATTGTGTCTGCCAGGAATTCATGTCTCTGATGAATATATTCTTGGATCAATGATTGAAAAGTTAAGGCCAGCTGCCAATGAAGTCAGACTGTTCCCTGACTGTCAAGTAACAGTCTAATCTTCTCTATTAGATTAAAATATCTTAGTGGATGGGACCAGGTCTAATACTTTTCAAGTATCCTCTGTAGCACCTACTAAAGTGTTGGGCACAGATATGCTCAAGGAAATATCAGTGATACATGCAGGAAATGAATCGAGGGTGAACGTGGTCATGGTAAACCACACCTTCCTGCATCCATCACTCAAAAGGCAGTCAAAAGAGTCAGTCTCTGATGCTGTCACTGAAGAACAGACTCTTGTCCCCTACACTTATGTCTGAAAGAGAACAAACCATTATGGCCCTTTTTTTTACTTCTCTTAGTCACTAATAGATTGTGTATGGATATAAGTACAGCTTCGTGAATGATGCCTGGGAACTGATTTCTGCCTTAAGGAAACACGAACCTGTCATATGGCATATTTTAACTCCAATAATACAATTCATGGAATCATTAACTTTAAAAGCGTGTTAAATGTTATCCATAAGTAGCAGATATTTAGAATGTTATTCTGACATCATTTAAAATGCATTTCATTTCTAAACACTTACATGAGGTAGAAGGAATTCACAAAAGAAAGTAATCTTCAACCTACTGATGCCTATTCATACAATTAGCCCCAAGAGAAAAGTTAGTCTTAAACTGGTAGATTATTGACTATTGTTAAAATATTACCCCCTTATCTGAAAGAAATTTCTTATATTTAAAATTGCCTTTTTTTTCCAGTTTAAGGTATTATAAAAAAAGGACAATACACACTGTGAAATATTTATAAAGATTGTATACAACAGCTTCTCTGAGCCATCATTCTTTAACATGTTGCTCTAAATCACCTCAATTGTGACAGAGGTCCTTTCTACTTAAAGAATTGATCACATGTCAATATGAAGGCTAAAAATCCTTCTAGTAAAAGATAAAAGGAATGATTCACATTTAAAATAATGTACTTCTCATAAAAACCAGCAGCACTTCATTCTACCGTGACATAAAAATTTGGCTTCACTGACTGGTCAGAAACAAAGGAAAATGTACATAGGGCCAAAGAGCTCCTTGCACAAGAGGAATGTGAGGCTACAAGTTTTCTCTAACACCCATTAGGTGGCGTGTGAAACTACTGGAATGTCAATTTCAATGGCAGAGAGGCGGGAGCGTGCAGAATAGGGCTGAGAATAAGTATGCATACTGGGAGGATGGGAGTACAGTGGCTGCCAGAAAGGAGAAGGCAAAGATTTGCATGCACAATACCAAATAAACAGCAGAAGGGAAGTCATAAACAGGCCCCCAGCACTGGCAATAGTGACATACACTGCATAGTCAAACGCAAAGACTGGCTCGAACTTCTTGTTCAGATGGACGTTATAAAAGAAGACCCAGATGCATGGGGAGAGGCTCACGGTACCTGCCAGGAAAAACAGCAGCCCGGCCACCAGATGGCAACCTGCACTATTGACCAGACACTTGGCCAGTTTGATGTTGGGGACCGAGGACCTGAAGGCAGTGTTGCACATTCCAATCAGGCAAAGCAGCAGGGCACCCATTGCAATCAGGATGCTGAGGGGCAGGGCAAACTGGAGGACACGTAAGTCCAGCTGGTCAACTGACGAGTACCAAGTAGTGTCGTACATCAGGCAGTCACTGCTCCCGTCGTACCGAGCACATTTTACCCAAAGGCCTGTGTAAACAGTGAGGTTCTTCTCGTTTCTGTTGAACGTGATCAATCGTAATTTTCTCCAGTTGGGAAGCAGAGTCCCTGCAAAGAGGCCTGCTACCGAGGCAATTCCACAAAGGAAGGACAGGACTGTGGCTGCGTGGACATCCCGACAGCCCATGGCAGGCAGGCTTGTGCAGTACTGTCAGACTAAGGGGTGACACACAAGAGGACAAATCATGAGGGGCAATAAAACAGAGCAGGCAAGGTGGTTCCAACTAGCAACACATCTAGTGATGAAATGTCAATGCAAAGAGGAAAACTTTTGTTCCCTCTCTCTGTATAATATAAATGCATACAAATGCATGTGTGTGTGACCTCACAGCACAGGTACACACACGTTTGGCTATCACTGACTAGGTCGTGGAGCAACTAAAATCTTTAGCCATCAGTATTTTTCTTCATAGTTCATTAGAGGAAAAACCAAAATAATGTCAAATTCTCTTAACATCACACTTTAAATTCTCTTGGTTGTCAATAATCATTCTTTCAACACATGTATATCAAGAACTTTTTAAGTGTCAGGCACTCATATACAGCAAGGGCCAGAGTACTCATCAACAAACACCACAAATTCAGCCTCAAATGTTCATGCAACAGAGGTGAAGGCAGCTCACAAAAGGCTAAGGTGTGGGCAAATAAACACTACAGGACAGCAGTGGTTGAGGGCTGACTCAGAGGCAGACTGCATGGACTCTAATCCCTATCTCCTTACTTACTAGCCAAGTGGCCTTGGGCCAGCTACAGAACTTCCCTGTGCCTCATTTTCCTCATCTGTAAAATGGAAAAAACAAGTGCCTACCTCACAGAGTTGTTCTATGGATTCAGTGAGATAATATAATATCGAATGCTTAAAACACATCTGGAATACTGTAAGTGCTATGCCAAGTGCTAATTGCTTCTTAGAACTCAGCGACCAACTCAATGTTTGGCACACCAGAGCAGTTCAAAGAACATTTGTTGAATGAATGTTAAATAAGAAAAAGCAAACCGATTTCATTCTTATGTACTAGGCACAGCGGGAAATTACAAAAAGCAAATGGACTCATCTCCAATGAGTTAGTCAAATGAAAAGATGAGAACAAAGGTCACTGAAATTATTCCATCCAACTACTTCCTGGCTGATTCAAGATGACCCAGTGCTTTTCAGAGAAATCTACAGCACATGTTGGTTATTACACTATTACCTGTTCATATAAGATGAATGCAAAGATTTTTGAAGTAACTTATCTCTTTTAATGCTATTATAAGAAAAACTATAGCCAGGCCTTTCTCTCATCTCAAATTAAAGGCTACCTTCTTCTTCTATATATGACAAACTATAAAGACCAGTATCTTATTCAGCTTTAACTTCTTCAAGGGTTTGAAACTCACTCTCAAAACACCATTCAAATGTATTTTCTCTGCTTTCTATAATGTCCTCTATGAGGCAACAGAGCAGACTAATGAGGCAGCATATTTACTTTTTTTGGTCAGAGCATGATAAAGGTATAAAGTTGAGAATAATTTTATTTCTGGATTCAGTATAGTGGTGTTTAGAGAATCCATCATCCTTTCTAAAACCAAATATTTGCTGAGATGGTGCAGTAGCATTCTCAGGAGTTCTGTATGAGAAAGATGACTATGATCAAAATGCTAGGAAACTGGCTTAGGATGTGATTCTAATATGTATTCCTGTGGGAGGGTAAAATGTTTTTTAGAAAACAATGTTATTTGTACATTTAATCAAATTATATAATCTAGGAGCAATTTTACTGGCAAAAAATATGCCTGTATATATATACATATATATGCATATATATACATATGCATACACACAGTATACATAAGTGTACAATATAAAATCAGAGTTTCAGCACTTGAGGACTTTTTTTAGAAGTCCTCAAGTTAAACATGGTTAGTTCTATAAGTTTTTCCATTAATATTAGTTTACCACTTGTCTATTATGTTGCCTTTTGTCAGTATTATCAGAAGTAGCAATTGTTTAGGAAAATTTTATGGGTGAAAAGGCTTAAAGAAATTATAGTCTTATTTTTTTCATGCAATTTGGGAAAAAATTGTCTTGTTTAATGTTAACAACTCAACACCTTGGTCCATACATGGGAACTCTAGTGCAGATTTGAGAATGTTTACATAGGAAAGGGCTACTAAGGATGCCAAGCTCCAGAATTCAGCTCCCTGTTGGTTTGTGCCCATTCACCTGTCTGTCTCCCCATACACTGCCAGCAACTTGCACAGTGCCTGGCACACAAGTTGTTCTATGATTATTTAAATAAATGAGTAGTGCGCTCTGTACAAAGACACAGTAACTCTCAAAGGTAGACCACTGGTAATGGAGAACTAGAAGAGGAAATAGCTATTACTAAGCAATCATTCATTCAACATGTATTTATGTTGTGCCAAGTGTCTAGCATATGCAAAACACTCTGTTAGGCCCTGGGAGGACATCAAGACCACCAAGATCTGGACCTTGCTCCCACTGTGTTTACAATCAGACTTATGGAAAGAACAGGCTGTTTTGTGCAAACTAAAAAGGCTGACAGTGAAGCAAATGTATGATAACTACATATAAAGTGATTTTCGTTAGGTGTTAAACAAAGTGAATAAGGTACCTCTTCATAAAAATTTATCATCCAGAGTTAGAGAAAGACTGAGCAATGAAGGAGAATAAGGATTTGATTAAAATTGTTAAGACTTAAGAAAAAGGTTCTCTGTTTCTTTTTTTTTTTTTTTTTGAGACAGAGTCTCACTTTGTTGTCCAGGCTAGAGTGAATGCTGTGGCGTTAGCTCACAGCAACCTCAAACTCCTGGGCTCAAGTGATCCTACTGCCTCAGCCTCCCGAGTAGTTGGGACTACAGGCATGCACCACCATGCCAGGCTAATTTTTTCTATATATTTTTAGTTGGCCAATTAATTTCTTTCTATTTTAGTAGAGACGGGGTCTCACTCTTGCTCAGGCTGGTTTCGAACTCCTGACCTTGAGCGATCCTCCCGCCTCGGCCTCCCAGAGTGTTAGGATTACAGGCATGAGCCACCGCGCCCGGCCCACTCTCTGTTTCTTGAAAAGCTTCAGAACTCCAGATAACTCAAAATCTTAACCCAATCACAATTCCTTCTTGCCCTCAGAGGTAGGTTGGAATTTCAATGTAACTGAGATTTCTCCAATCAAGCTGCCCTGTACCACTGATTCCTACAATGCAAATGGAATGAGAAACAAAGATAAGGATGTATAACTTCATTATTAATAAATTCTGTAATTCTTTGCCTACAGACTATCAAATGACATTAATGAACAGAGGTGGGTCAGTATTTATTTCAGTATTAAGTACATTTAACTAGATCCTGAATCAAACCAATACAAGTGTTATATCAATCCTCTAAACTTGCTTTTGATGAAGCATTCTTAGCTCAGATCTTAGGGACTGACTATAAGTCCTACTTAGAGTCAACAAAGACACCATGGCATTTTTTCAGAGGGGAAATACTATTAACCTCAATTCTTAAGCTAAATTTCAACCTTGGTGCTGGCATTATGTCTAGCTCCTTATAACTTCCTTTGGCTACTTTACCTTTTATGTCCTGTTCTTAATTCCACATACCTATGATTTGATAAGTCATGTATCCCTTGAGAGTGATAAAGTAACATTTTATAGTATAGCTGAGGGAAGCAATATGTTTAATGTTTTAAAACTGAAAGATAATGCTGACTTCCAGATCAGAATTTGTTCATGCTTGAGGGTAAAAAGACTTCTACTCTTGTGTATGTCAATTATGCTGAATCCAGAATAATTTTTTTCAAATGCAAATCTGATCCTGTCACTCCATTTCTTACCATTCAATTAACTTCCCATTTCCCACAGAATAAAGTTTCTAAATTTTCAAATCCTCCCCATGGATTACACCATTTGATTCCTGCCAAATTCTCAACCTCCTTATGTGCCATTCTTTCACCTTACTACAGTCTATGTAGCCGTACCACTTTTAATTTCCCAAATTTACCACTTTCTAATTTGGTTAACACATTGACTGCTACACACACACAAAACCCAGAAACTTTTCCTTGGGGCCACAGTGTTTTATTACAAAAATAGAATAAAAACTTTGAGTGTAATTTAAAGGTAAACATAAATAGAAAAATGAAAGTTCTATTCATTTAATCCATGTTTTTAGAATTAAATTATCACTATTAATTGTAACAATAAGAACATCAGGTTTTATATTTGCTTCACACAGCCCTAGGGTCAAAACTAGAGTGAGTTAAATACAACTCTCATGACAGTTAATGTGTTAAGGGCTTTCTCTCATGCTGTTCTTTCTCCTAGAATTTTCCTAATTTCAAGCCATTCTTTGCTTAGCTAATAATATCTAGTCATCTTTCTAGTTTCCAGGAAGGGTTTCCCTAAACCTTCCCTCTGCCCCTGGTTATATGCTCTGGTAGCACCTTTGCACTTTTTTTTGGTAGCAGTGACCATGCTTATAATTCCTTATTTAGTGTTTTTCTTTCCCATCAAACTGAGTTCCAGGTCAAAGATCCCAGAATAGAAGGATCTTTGGATATATTCAATATGTCCAATACTGGCACATAAAAGGCACTCAATTATTTGTTGAATGAATGAACAAACAGAGGGTCTGATATGACTACAGTCAGGATACAGACAGAAAGTAAAAATTTAGTACCCATTCCATTCATTTAATTTGGAGCAATCCACACCATCCTGTGTTCTGAAGCATTCAGGCTGCTTCTAGACTGTGCCCCTGCTTTCCATTCCTTATTGGTCAAAAGTTCATTTTCTTCCCCCAGAAACTTTTGATCAGGAAAGATGAGGCCATTCCCAGGTACTTACATAAAGACTGTGCTTCTAGAAATACGTATCTAAGTTTGGCAATACTGGTTCACTTCAACAGTGGTTAGAAAGTCAATTATTCCTGTGTTGATTCTTCTGTCTTCAACTTATTAGGTATATTACGAATTCGATGTACTTCTCTTAGTTAAGAGTGACTAATATCAAATTAATATTTGTTTATCAAAGCTAAACAATTATACTTATATATACATTTTTAACAGAAATGGGAAAAAAACATCTTTTTGCCAGATGAAAGCCCCTAATTAGGGACTGTGGGAAATGTGTAAGGCTAAGAACACTTTAACAAATGTGACAAGCAGTCATGAACACTAGCTGAGTGACAGCTTTGAGCTGGGTCACATATACAGATGAGTAGGTTTGTTGTTTCCATCTGGAAGACAGCTTGGTATTGTTGTCCAGGAGACCAAAGGCCCAAATACCAGTCATAACCTATCATTTACAAACTGGACAAGTCACATATGTCCTCTGAACCTCAAATTTCTATAAAATGTCCCAGAAGATAGTTGTGAGATCATAAATAGCAAAGACCTTTTTAAACCAGAATATGGTCAGAAATTTAAGTTTTAATGATTATTAGTAGGCTTATTTACTTTCTTCAACTAGAAGCATGTTTTTCTTCTGGACTCTCAGCAAACAACCACAGATGATTACAACCATAAAACAAGAATGACAGAACATTCTCTTTGGAGTATTTTCTGACCAAATCTAGACCCTGTTTCAAAACAACCATTTCATATTTGTCATTTGACTATCTTTTCCACAGTCACTTTCAGAGAAGGAGACAGATAAAATTTAGTACATAATTAAATGTTATCAAAGACATCATTTAAAATAAAAATATTTTTTAAATGATATACTTAATTTTGAACAGGGTTCAAAGAAGGCTGGAGCAAGAATAGTGGCTAAAAGCTTTAGGACTTCATAGATCCATTGCTATTTTTTCAGGGACAACTCTGAGGAACAGCCATAAGAGAACACATGTCTAATAGCAGTTAATTTTTTTGTTTTTGTTTTTTGGTACAGGGTCTCACTCTGTCGCCCTGGGTACAGCACAGTGGTGTCATCATAGTTCACTGCAACCTCAAACTCCTGGGCTCAAGCAATCCTTCCGCCTCAGCATCCTGACTAGCTAGGACTACAGGTGCATGCCACCACACCTAATTATTCTATTTTTGGTAGAGACAGGGTCTCACTCTTCCTCAGGCTGGTCTCAAACTCCTGACCTCAAGCAAACTTCCCACCTCAGCGTCCCAGAGTCCTAGGATTACAGGTGTGAGCCACCACACCCAGCCCCAGCTGAATTAATTCTTGATGTTATGTAACACTGGCAGTCCCTTCTACCTATAACTTGGGTTTTCTTAGAAATTGTAAGTCATCAATTATTGCACTTTCAAGAAAGCTCTTTCCTATACCTTTGTTTTGTGGAAGTAGAGAAAAAAGTGTCATTATTGGCTGATATATGGTAATAAGAGGAAGGGAAATGAGACATAATCAAAGATGTACTTACCTGCTGAGGTACCTGATAGTTCTAAAATAGCTTTAATCAACTTAGAAGAAACATATACAGATCTGAACATACAGTGTGGTGATGATCTGGGCCTAAAGAAATAGGAAAAAGGCTCCAAATTAATATACTACTTCCATAAAAACTCAATGTAAATTCACATGGAATTAGAATAAGTAACAATCATCCAAAACCAATGAAATGTTATACTCCAAAAGATAGTTTATTCTTAAATTCACGCATTATTTATATATATGATATAGAAGAAAAAATTAACTCTCATTTTGTGACTTGAGAAGATAGGAGAAATAAGAATAAAAAATCACTTTACTGTCTTGGCAATATATGATATGATATTTTGGAGACAGGGTCTTGCTCTGTCACCCAGGCTAGAGTACAGTGGTGGGATTCATAGCTCACTGCAGCCTTGAACTCCTCGGCTCAAGTAATCCTCCTGCCTCAGCCTTCTGAGTAGCTAGGACTACAGGTGCATGCCATCACCCCTGGCTAATGTTTATTTTTGTATCTTTGTAGAGATGGGATCTCACTATGCTGGTCTCAAACTCCTGACCTCAAGTAATCCTTCCGCCTTGGCCTCCCTAAGTGCTGGGATTACAGGCATGAACACAGTGCCCAGCTTTAATGAATTTTTTAGATCCTTGATGACAGGGAAAGAATAAGGAGGGTGAAGAAACAATGTGCAGTTGTCTTGGAAATAAAAGAAATTCACTGTATCTTTTATATTTTTTAAAAGGATACTGGCAACAAAAAAACCCAGGTGATGTTGATCTGCACTATGCATACTAAAATTTGCAACTAAGGCAGAGGTGGGCGGATCGTTTGAGCTCAGGAGTTCGAGACCAGCCTGAGCAA
>VBSM01002217.1:46519974-46550624 GCA_008086735.1 Cheirogaleus medius
TAAACGGACATTCCCAGTGGCTGCCAGGGGACTACTGCAGCTGGATGCCCATATGGGAGTGTCACTGAGAAGGTGGCAGTTTACTCTGAAGGAAGATGAACCTACGCTGGACTTCTCAAGTGGTGGCGGGGTATGCTTGCACTCGGATGCACCTAAGCTGGACATCCCCAAGTGGCGGCTGGGGACCCTCAGGGCCAGATAAACCAGAGCTGGATATCCCCAAGTGGTGACCGGGGACACTTCCAGCCAGATGCACTCAAGGTGGACTTCCCCAGACAGTGGCGGGGGACTCTCAGGGCAAGATGCACCTAATCTGGACATCCTCAAGTGGCGGTGGGGGAGTCCTGCAACTCGATGCACAGATACAGGCTTCACTAAGAAGGTGGCATTTTATTCTGAAGGCCACATGCAACTATTTTGGACTTCCCAAAGGGTTGGCCCAGGAGCTTACAGCCGGATGCGCCTAAGGTGGCCTTGCCTAGAGGGCGGCGGGAAACTGTGAGTGCTGAATGGAGGTAATCAAGACTTCTCCATCTGGTGGCTGGGGAGTCTGAGGGCCAGATGGACCTAAGCTGGACATCCCAAAGTGGCGGCGGGGGAGTCCTGCAGCAGGATACACCTATACGGGCCTTACTGAGAACGTGGGAGTTTACTCTGAAGGAGGATGCAGCTAAGCTGGACTTCCCAAGGTGGCAGTGGGCCACGCTTGCAGCAAGATGCACACAAGCTGGACATCCCTAAGTGGCGGCTGGGGACTCTTAAAGCTGGATGCACATATACGGGCCTAATTCAGAAGGAGGCACTTTATACTGAAAGCCAGATGCACTTGACCCAGACTTCCCAAGGTGGCGGCACAGGAGTCTTGCACGTGGATGAACATAACCTGGCCTTCCCAGATGGCTGCTGGGGACCGTGAGGCCTGATGTCCCTAAGCTGCACTTCCCCAACTGACAACAGGGACTCTCAGGCACAGATGCACATAATTGGACATCCCCAAGTGGCGGCAGGGGACTCTCAGGGCCAGAGGCATCAAACTGGACATCCGTAATTGGCCGCGGGGGACACTTGCACCCCGATGAACCTAAGATGGACTTCCCCAGACGATGGAGGGGGGACTCTTGAGTGCAGGGTGCCCCTAAGTTAGACATCCCCAAGTGGAGGCGGGGACTCTTGCAGCTGGACTGACCTATATGGCCCTTACTCAGAAGGTGGCTGTTTACTCTGAAGGCCCGATGCACTTAAGCTGCACATTCCCATGTGGTGGTCAGGGAGTCTTGCAGGTGGATGCACATATATGGGCCTAACTCAGAAGATGGCAGTTTACTCTGAAAGCTGTATGCACCTAAGGTAGACTCCTCGAAGTGGCTGCACGGGAGTCTGGCAGCCAGAAGAATGAAAGCTGGCCTTCCCTGGATGGTGGCTGGGGACTGTGAGGCCCAATGGACCTACGCTGGACTTCCCAGAGTGGCAACGGGGGAATCACAAGCACAAATGCACCTAAACGGACATCCCCAATTGTTGGCAGGGGACTCTTGCAGCTGGATGCACATATACAGGTGTCACTGAAAGGGTGGCAGTTTACTCACAAGGAAGATGCACCTATGCTGGACTTCCCAAACTGGAGGCGGGCCACACTTGCAGCCAGATGCACACGGGCTGGGCATCCCTAAGTGGCAATGGGGGACTCTTACAGCTGGAAGCACATATAAGGCCCTAATTCAGAAGGAGGCAGTTTACTCTGAAAGCCGGATGCACTTAACCCAGACTTCCCAAGGTGGGGGCATGGGAGTCTTGCACCTGGATGAACATAACCTGGCCTTCCCCAGATGGCGGCTTGGGACTGTGAGGCCCGATGCCCCTAAGCGGCACTTTCCCTACTGATGACAGGGGACTCTCAGGCACAGATGTACATAATTGGACATCCCCACGTGGCGGCCGGGGACTCTCAGGGCCAGATGCATCGAAGCTGAAAATGTGCAATTGGCGGCGGGGGACACTTGAAGCATGATGAACCTAAGTGGACTTCCCCAGGGAACGGCGGGAGACTCTGAGTGCCTGGTGCCCCTAGGTTGGATTTCCCATGTGGTGGCGGGGACTTTTGGAGCTGGATAGACCTATATGGGCCTTACCAGATGGTGGAAGTTTACTCTGAAGGCCTGATGCACCTAAGCTGGACATCCACAAGTGGCGGTCAGGGACTCTTTCAGCTGGATGCTCATATACTAGTCTAAGTCAGAAGGTAGTAGTTTACTCTGACAGCCGGAGGCACCGAAGCCAGACTTCCCGAAGTTGCCGCACAGGAGTCTTTCAGCCGGGAGATCTTAAGCTGACCTTCCCTGGATGGTGGCTGGGGACTGTGAGGCCCAAGGGACCTAAGTTGGACTTCTCTAAGTGGCAACAGGGGACTCTCAGGCACTGATGAACCTAAACTGGACATCCACAATTGTGGTCAAGGGACTCTTGCAGCTGGATGCACATATACGGGTATCACTGAAAAGGTGGCAGTTTACTCTGAAGGAAGATGCACCTACGTTGGAGTTCTCAAGTTGCGATGGGGTATACTTGCAGTCACATGCCCCTAACCCGGATAACCCGAATTGGCGGCGGGGACTCTTGCAGCAGAATGGAACTACATGGCCCTTACTCAGAAGGTGGCAGTTTACTCTGAAGGCCTGATGCACCTAGCTCAATATCCCCATGTGGCGGTCCGGGACTCTTGCAGGTGGATGCACATATACTGGCTTAACTCAGAAGGTGGCAGTTTAATATGACAGCCGGAAGCACCTAAGCTAGACTCCCCGAAGTGGCTATACAGGAGTCTTGCACCTGGAAGAATGTAACATGGCCTTCCCTAGATGGTGGCTGGGGACTGTAAGGCCCAATGGACCTAGACTGGAGTTCCCTAAGTGGCAACAGGGGACTCTCAGGCACAGATGCACCTAAACGGACATCCCCAATTGTTGGCAGGGGAGTCTTGCAGCTGGATGCACATATACGGGCCTCACAGAGAAGGTGGCAGTTTACTCTGAAGGAAGATGCACCTAAGCTGGACTTCCCAAAGTAGCAGTGGGCCACCCTTGCAGCCAGATGCACTCAGGCTGGACATCACTAAGTGGCGGCGGGGGACTCTTAAACCTCAATGAACATATAAGGACCTAATTCGAAAGGAGGCAGTTCACTCTGAAAGCGGGATGCACTTAACCCAGACTTGCCAAGGTGGCAGACGGGAGTGTTGCACCTGGGTGAACGTAATCTTGCCTTTCCCAGATGGCTGCTGGGGACTGTGAGGCCTGAAGCCCCTAAGCGGCACTTCCCCAACTGACGACGGGGGACTCTCAGGCACAGATGCACATAATTGGACATCCCCAAGTGGAGGCGGGGGACTCTCTGGGCCAGATGCATCTAACTGGACATCCGTAATTGGAGGAGGGGACACTTGCAGCCAGGTTAACCTAAGATGGACTTCCCCAGAGGACGGCGGGGGACTCTTGAGTGCCAGCGGCACCTAAGTTGGACATCCCCAAGTGGAGGCAGGGTCTGTTTTAGCTGGATGGACCTACATGGGCCTTACTCAGAAGGTGGCAGTTTACTCAGAAGGCCTGACGCACCTAAGCGGGACATACCCAAGTGGCAGTCAGGGACTCTTGCAGCTGGATGCGCATACACTGGCCTATCTCAGAAGGTGGCAGTTTCCTCTCAAAGCCGGATGCTCCTAAGCTGGACTCCCCGAAGTGGCTGCACGGGAGTCTTGCAACGGGAAGAACAAAAGCTGGCCTTCCCTGGATGGTGGCTGGGGACTATGAGGCCCAATGGACCTAAGCTGGACTTCCCTAAGTGGCAACCGGGGACTCTCAGGCATAGATGCACCTAAACGGACATCCCCAATGGCTGCCAGGGGACTACCACAGCTGGATGCGCATATGCGAGTGTCACTGAGAAGGTGGCAGTTTACTCTGAAGGAAGATGCACCTACGCTGGACTTCCCCAGTGGTGGCAGGGTATACTTGCACTCGGATGCACCTAAGGTGGACACCCCCAAGTGGCGGACAGGGACCATTAGGGCCAGACAAACCAGAGCTGGATATCCCCAAGTGGAGTCAGGGGACACTTGCAATCCGATGTACCCAAGGTGCACTTTCCCAGAACCTGGCAGGGAACTCTCAGGGCAAGATGCACCTAATCTGGGCATCCTCAAATGGCGGCAGGGGAGTCCTGAAACTCGATGCACGGATACAGGCTTTACTAAGAAGGTGGCATTTTATTCTGAAGGCCACATGCAACTATTCTGGACCTCCCAAAGTGTTGGCACAGGCACTTACAGCCGGATGCACCTAAGGTGGCCTTGCCTGGAAGGTGGCGAGAAACAGTGAGTACCGAATGGAGGTAATCAAGACTTCTCCAACTGGTGGCTGGGGAGTCTGAGGGCCAGATGCACCTAAGCTGTACATCTCAAAGTGGCGGCGGGGGAGTCCCGCAGCAGGATGCACCTTCACGGACCTTACTGAGAACGTGGGAGTTTACTCTTAAGGACGATTCACCTACCCTGGACTTCTCCAATTGGCGGCGGGTGACGCTTGCAGCCAGATATACACAAGCTGGACATCCCTAAGTGGCGGCTGGGGACTCTTACAGATGGATGCACATATACGGGCCTAATTCAGATGGAGGCAGTTTACTCTGAAAGCCGGATGCACTTAACCAGACTTCCCAAGGTGGGGGCATGGGACTCTTGCACCTGGATGAACATAACCTGGCCTTCCACAGATGGCTGCTGGGGACTGTGAGGCTTGATGCCCCTAAGCTGCACTTCCCCAACTGACGACGGGGGACTCTCAGGCACAGATGAACATAATTGGACATTCCCGATTGTTGGCAGGGGACTCTAATGGCCAGATGCATCTAAGGTGGACATGTGCAATTGGCGGCGTGGGACACTTATAGCCACATCAACCTAAGATGGACTTCCCCAGAGGACGGCCAGAGTCTCTCACTGCCAGGTGCCTCTATTTGGACATCCCCAAGTGGCGGTGGGGACTCTTGCAGCTGGATGGACCTATATGGGCATTCCTCAGAAAGTGGCAGTTTACTCTGAGGGCCTGATGCACCTCAGCCAGACTTCCCAAAGTGGCTGCACGGGAGCCTGGCATCCAGCATAACTTAAACTGGCCTCCCCTAAATGGTGGCTGGGGACTGTGAGGCCCAAGGGACCTAAGTTGGACTTCCCTAAGTGGCAACGGGGGACTCTCAGGCACAGATGCACCTAAACTGGACATTCCCAATTGTTGGCAGGGGCTCTTGCATCTGGATGCACATATATGGGTGTCACTGAGAAGGTGGCAATTTACACTGAAGGAAGATGCACCTACCCTTGACTTCCCAAAGTTGCAGCGGGCGACGCTTGCATCCAGATGCACATGAGCTGGACATCCCTAAGTGTCGGCGGGGGACTCTTACAGGTGGATGCATATATACAGGCCTAATTCAGAAGGAGGCAGTTTACTATGAAAGCCTGATGCACTTAACCCAGACTTCCCAAGGTGGCGGCACAGGAATCTTACACCTGGATGAACGTAACCTGGACTTCCCTAGATGGCGGCTGGGGACTGTGAGGCCCGATGCCCCTAACATGCAATTCCCCAAATGATGACAGGGGACTCTAAGGCACAGATGCACATAATTGGACATCCTCAAGTGGCGTCGGGGGACTCTCAGGGGCAGATGAATCTACCTGGACATCTGCAATTGGCGGCGCAGGACACTTATACCCAGATCAACCAAAGATGGACTTCCCCAGAGGACAGCGGGGGACTCTGACTGCCAGGTGCCCCTATTTGGACATTCCCAAGTGGAGCCGGGGACTCTTGCAGCTGGATGGACCTATATGGGCCTTACTCAGAAGGTGGCAGTTTACTCTGCAGGCCTGATGCACCTAACCTGGAAATACCGAAGTGGCAGTGAGGGACTCTTGCAGCTGGATGGACATATACTGGCCTAACTCAGAAGGTGGCAGTTTATTCTGAAAGCCGGATCCACCTAACCTAGACTCCCCGAAGTGTCTTCACAGGAGTCTTGCAGCTGGAAAACGTAACATGGCCTTCCCTAGATGGTGGCTAGGGACTGTGAGGCCCGATGGACCAACGCTGGACTTCCCTAAGTGGCAAGGGGGGACTCTCAGGCACAGATGCACCTAAACTGGACATCCCCAATTTGTTGGCAGGGGACTCTTGCAGCTGGATGCACATATATGGGCTTCACAGAGAAGGTGGCAGTTTACTCTGAAGGAAGATGCACCTACGCTGGACTGCCCAAGTGCCACCGAGTTACACATGCAGTCAGATGCACCTAAGCTGCACATTTCCAAGTGGCGGTTGGGGACCCTGAGGGCCAGACAAACCAGAGCTGGATATCTCCACGTGGCAGCGGGGTACACTTGCAGTCAAATGCACCTAAGCTGGACATTCCCAAGAGTGGCGGGGACTCTTGCAGCTATATGGACCTATACGGTCCTTACGGTCCTTAGGACCTATACGGTCCTAAGCTGGCCTTGCTTTTAAAGGGCGGCGGGAAACCTGAGGGCCAGACACACCTATCCTGGTGTTATTAAAATAAGATATCAAGGTATAAGCTTAAACTTATGTTTACGAACTAATGTCCTATTATTTCACCTAATAAATGACCCAGACATTTTACGATTATCTTTTTTAACATAATGACTTTAAGATTTTAAATTATGTGAAAATTTCATTTGTATTTATTTTATTTATATTTACCTAATTTATCTTATTTATCTTAGCAGTTCACTTAGATTCCAGCTATTAGTAGTTTAAGTTACTTTTCTGTTAACCATTTTTATATCCTATAAATTAAATATGTAACACAGAACAGGGATCAAAATACAGTTTTAATTACTGTTTTTTTCTTTTATACTCATAAATCTTACCAAGAAAAACAAATAAATATTTTAATAAAACTTGTTATTTTAAACAAATATAACATCATTTCTAAATTTTATAAACATAGTAGACATTTTTGAATGTCCTGTTCAATAGGTATTAATTAGATCCTTCCAAAACACCACATCCCAAAACAAAATCTACTGACATCATAGGAATCAAAGCATCCCTGGTCCCCAAGTTTGGGAGCAAACGCCACTGTTTCCCATAAAGACTTGCTGAAAATTTACTGACATGAAGATTAATAGGAGAAAGAATTAAAATTTATATATGGACGCCTTCAGAATGAACACTCAAAGATGCAGGGGAAATTGTCCATTTTTATGTTTAAAGTATGGACGGCCATGTACAAATATGATTGGACAAAAAGGGTGTGAGCTGGCCGGGCGTGGTGGCTCAGGCCTGTAATCCTAGCTCTCTGGGAGGCCGAGGCAGGCGGATCGCTCAAGGTCAGGAGTTCGAAACCAGCCTGAGCGAGACCCTGTCTCTACTAAAAATAGAAAGAAATTAATTGACCAACTAAAAATATATATACAGAAAAAATTAGCCGGGCATGGTGGCGCATGCCTGTAGTCCCAGCTACTCGGGACGCTGAGGCAGTAGGATTGCTTGAACCCAGGAGATTGAGGTTGCTGTGAGCTAGGCTGACGCCATGGCACTCACTCTAGCCTGGGCAACAAAGTGAGACTCTGTCTCAAAAAAAAAAAAAAAGGGTGTGAGCTAATTCTAACAGGCTAAGTAGCAGAACCAGCCAGGCTTTTATATTTAGATTCTGCTTGGCCTCTCCGAGTGTGCATTCCTCCCTTCTAGGTGCAGGGCAAAGGCCTTTCTGGAATAGGGTTTTACAGTAAAACAAAGTAGGTCAGATAATTACTTTATGGCCATTTTACACAGAATAATTTTAGGTTTTATGGCTAGCTTTCAAAAGAAAAGAATTGGTACAAGAGGCAGGCAGACAAGGCAAGGTCAGAAAATTTTTGCTTCTGAAGCCTAATTAAGTTAGTTTTCTGAATCCCCTCAATATAAGATTACCTGATTGTAGAATTAGGAAAAAAAAACTTGAGCGCCAATCCTTAGCACCTCAAAAAATGATACAAAGTGGCAACATGCTTTTTACATGAGGATCAAGATGAAGCTGTTTTAAAAAAATCTAAATAGTCTCAAAAGAAATTTTTGGGGGGGTGTAAACTTGAGTACATGCAATATTTATAAACAGTAAGATTGTTTCAAGATTGCCTTTGGATTTTAACCATCATTCACTTTTTATCTCAAAATAAATTACTACACAAAAATTAGTAATTTAGAAATTTTTTTTCTAGGCAAAACTTTGTTACAGCAACATAATGTACACATAACCAGCTAGCTTGTAAAGAATGGGAGAAAAATGGACAAGACCAAGGGAAAACTGAAGCTTCCAATTTAAGCTCTTCTAACTACAACTTCTAGGACAACTTAGAATCCCTAACAGTACTGTTAATATTAGATGATAGTGAGTTAGAAACACATTTTGTGTACTTCTCTACAGACGCTTAATCAGTGGAAGTAAATTATATCTGCAGTTAGGGTTAAAAGACCGAAACTAGACTATTTTCATAAACCTTTGACCATAAGTTTGTTTGAGCTCTATCTACTTGGTGTTTTATTTATTTTAATTTGCTGACACTTAGGCAAGTTTGCATTTTTATGTTAAAGTCAAACACACAGGTATTTTTTGTTGGTAACTCAGATTTAGTGATTATCATTAGACCAAATATTAAATTTACTTATCAAAAATCACAGATTATTTTGTCTTTGCTTGAGTTTATATTTTCATAACCTTTATGTCAAATCTTGACACCTCAAGAACTAAAAATGTCCAGTAAAACCCAGGCAAAGACAAATATATGTTGACAATTTTAAAACATTTTTACTATTACTTTACTAATAACATCTTTTTATATCTTTTAAATAATAACCCAGCTTAATTACCAAAGATTACTAAATTCATGTGAATCATTTGGGTTTAGTTTATGAGTGCTCCCTTATTTTTAAGCCAGTCAGGAACTATGTAAGCACAAACATGTAATACATGGACAGACATAAAACATACCTAAACATATACCCTCTCACACACATACACACGCACACAAAGTTCTAATAGATTTTACCCTAGAACTCTAGCCATGAGATGGTAACACAAACTCACCAGTCTGTAAAAGACAGCTGGATCCAAATTTCTTCTGACGAAACTGGGACTTGTTCACATGGCAAAGTTTACTTGCCCTGATCAGTAACCTAATTAGGCCTGTGGATCAAAGTTTTGGGTAAAGCAGTTTCCATTGCAGTTTGATTTTTAAAAAACCTTTACCCTTTTTTTTTCCTTTAGTTCAAAATGAGTTTTCAATGTTTGCATTTTAGCTAGAACTGGCCCCAGGATCTCCAAGTAGCCTTTCAATTGTAAATACCATAAACAATGAGTTATCTTAACATCAATAGAAAAAGTTAGCAGTTTTTAGAGTAGCCAGAAAAGAAGAGAGAGAAATAGCTGGAGACATTTTAACTCTATAGTGGTAGGTCGATCATTTGTGTGCTGAATTTTCCTTGATGTAATTTGCCCTTTTGCAAAAACTTGTGCACAAGAAATTAGCTATAACCAGCTGGAGCCCTAGAAAACCTGGCAAGCCTTTGAATCTTTTCATTTACAAAAATACTTGCAAGTAGAGGTGCCACAAACCAACTGTGGTGCCCAATGTGGGTCATTCTCCTAGTCCTTTCTCATTTTTAAAGGATTTGCCATTTTTCTTTAAAAGAAGCAACCAAACTGCAGTCTAGGGTTTGGTGTTATGGATTAGAGTGTGCTGATTGTGAGTGGCCACTGAGTCGGTCCCACCCTCTTTGTCTCAATTTCTCTCTTGGGGGTCTAGTACCTCCAAGAGGGCTCAAAACGCCAAGTGATCAGCTCTTATATGCTTATATGCATTTCCTGAACAAGCCTTCTTTTAATTAATTTGTTGGGGGCTTCCCTATGGGGCCTTGGGGAATCGCCCCAGGCAACTCCCACTCAGGACCCTGGTCACCCAGAGCTGCCAAGGCTGGGAGGAGATTAAGATGCTCCTTCTCTTCACAGAGCTGAGGAACTCAGTCTCTCATTTATCTACAAACAAGACAGTTCAGTTTCCTCTTTCAAAAATGCACATAAAAGCCAATTGAAATTAATTTTAGAATAAAAAGACAATAGAGAAGACCCTTTAAAATGCACCTCCAAATCTAAGTTAGGATCCCAAACAATTCCTAGGAAAAGAACCAGCTCAGAGTAAACCAAGATCATCAACCAAAAACGGGAGGTCCAGAGCTCAGGAGGACCTACCAGTTCTGCCAAAGGAGAAGCTGGGAGTTGGAGGGCTCAAAAGGGCCATGCCGGTACCTGGTGCCAAGTTCGGGCTACTCCTTCATCGGTCCTGAGTCTTCTCTGAGCCCCACGTCTGGGCGCCAATGTTGTCAATGGAAAAAGCCGAACTCTGTAAAATAATTTTAAAGAGATTTACTCTGAGCCAAATTTGAGGACCATGAGCTGGAGCCATGCCCAAGAAGCCTTGAGCAAGTGGACTCCTGTATTAGATTTCTATTGCTGCTATAGCAAATTATCACAAAATCAGAGGCTTTAAACACCATACATTTATTATTTTATAGTTATGGAGGTCAGAAGTTTGACATGGGTCTCACTGAGCCAAAATCAAGATGCTAGTAGGCTTTTTTTTTTTCTTTGAGGCTCTAGGGGAAAATTTGTTTTCTTGTCTTTGTTTAGCTTCCTGAAGACACCTGCATTCTCTGGCTCATGACCCCCCACTATCTTCAAAACCAGGTATGGTTGGTCAAGTCTTTCTCATATCACATCATTCTGACACTCTTCTTTCTGCTTCCCTTTTCCATCTTTTAAGAATGCTTTCAGTCAATTATTTGGACCCACTTGGATAATCCAGAATAATTTCTCTATTTTATGGTCATCTATCAACTTCAATTCCACTTGCAACCTTAATTTCCCCTTGCCATGTAACATAGCATGTTCATAGATTCTGGAGATGAGAATGTGGACATATTTAAGGTATCATTGTTATGCCTACCACAGTTCCTAATAACCTCTTTCTGTCTGAATCCAAAGGCTTCTTTTCAGTCCTAATTTTCTTCCAACTTCAGAGCCACATTGTTACAATTCTGACCACCTCTATTTCCTAAACTCTTCTTTCTTAGATTTGGAAACACCAACATTTCTAGTTCTCTTCTAGTTTGTCTGGTTAGTTCTGACCATCTGTTGCTTTCACTTCCTTCCCTCACTCCCCAGTGTAATTATCAAAAGGCTGTTTCCTGGGCCCTCCTCTCTCAATGAAAAATTCCTTAGAAGGAAATCTGTTTTCAATGTCCTTGAATCAAAATCTCCGGCTAAGACATATTCAAACTTTAGTATTGTTTCTAATTATCAGCTCACATGGCTGACTGCTATTACTTCAATTTCATCATCCTCCAAATACAAATTAATAAATACCTCTATATCTTCCATCATTCCTTATTTTGTTAGTAGTTTCACTTTAGAAGTATATTTGTTTTACACCTTTCACTCAAATTAGGAACCACATCTCCCTGATTCTTCCTTTGAGATATCTACTTGTCCCTTTTTCACTACAAGGAATTATCACAATTTTATTCAAGCTCTCACCTCTTGACATCAAGATAAGTGCAACAATTTTCTTATATATTAATGTCAATTAAAAATAATACATAACCTTATTTATTATGATGGGGAAGACCTTAGGGGTTGGGATGCGGCCGCTCGCCGCCTCCCCACCGCTCCACATCCCCGCGGGCCGGTGCTGTGCGGAGCCAGCTGGAGGCAGCGGGGGCCGGTGTGCAGGTGCGGGCTGCTGGAGCCGGGTCTCGTGTGCCGGTCCGGGCATGCGCTCTATGCTCCGCCACCTGCTCCCGTCCTCCGGTCGCGCTGCTTGCGCCATCCTGATTGGGTACTTTTTGAATCCCACTGTTCCTGATTGGATGTTATAGCTTGTTCCTGATTGGATGTTATAGCTCGTTGCTGATTGGATGTTAATGCTTGTTGCTGATTGGATGTTAATGCTTGTTGCTGATTGGCTGCTTTTTGAGTCCTACCAAAGGTATAAAAGCAGGAGGAGAACGGGGAAGGGAGGGGGTCAGAAGACGGCAGAGGCTGCAGACTGAGTAAAGACTGTTCTCCGACTCTCCGTGTGCCAACCGGTTATTTCCTGGGTCATGAGCTGTTAACACTAAGACCTGTACCAAGAGCTGTTAACACTTGCCGGAACATTTACATACCAAACACTGGGTTCCTTTTCATGGATTATCTAATTTAATTCCAATAACCCCATATTCCTGGCAAAGACACTGAGATACAGAGGAATTTCCTGAAAGTTAAGAAGTATTAAGCAGTGGACCTTCCTAAAATATTGCTGTCACTGCTCAGAACTCTATAGACCCATGTTAATCTCCTTATTTTAGATTTCTGCCTCTGAGACTCTACTCACTCTTAATGCTCATTCTAGCTATTCCTGAACTTGGAATGGCCTCATACTATACTTTTTACCCACCGAAATCCTACCTCCCCCACCTTCTCTGAATATTTTTATCTTCTCTAAGCTATATGCAATTCATCAACTCCAAAATGTAAACTAACTTGCATATATTGGTTCCCTTTTTATGTGTTAGTCATATCTCACCAGAGTATTTCCAAGTCAATGACTAAAATTCAACAGATACAGATTAATGAAAAATACTCCCCATATACTATTCTTTAGAGAAGCCTAGCAAATAAAAAATAGATAACATTATCTATTAATTGGGAAGTTGGAAAGTGTAGTTGCAAAGTATATTACTATTTTAAGTTTTATGTAGCCCTCAAAAATGTATATCTTGAAGTCCTAATCCCTGTTACCTCAAAACGTAGCCTTATTTGGAGATAAAGTAATCAAATTAAAATGAGGTCAATATTCTGGACCCTACTCTGACTGGTGTCCTTATAGAAAGGGGAAATTTGGAGAAAACCAGGCACTTGGAGAGAACACCACATGAAGGTGAAGGCAGAGTTTGGGGTGATGCTTCTACAAGCAAAGAAACACCAAAAATTGTCAGCGAATCACCAGGCTAGAGGCATGGAAGAGATGTTCTTTTCATAGCTCTCAGAAGCAATCAGACCTGCCAACTCCTTGATCTTGGATATCCAGGTTCCAGAACTGTGGGACAATAAATTTTTGTTGTTTAAGCCACCCAGTTCGTAGTACTTTGTTACCGCAGTCCTAGCAAAGTAGTAAAGGAAAGGAAGAAGGTTCTGAGTAAACAAAACAATGAGATATCACTTTAAAAACTGTTAGGAATCTGTAGTGCACCACCAAATTTGGCAGCACATTTTTTTTATAATCTTCTTTAACACAGTTATTAATGAAGGAGGAGGGGGGAGAGGGAAAGGGATTGGACAAAAGAATTGGCTTATAAATAGGATAATAGAAGGCTTTTGCCTGTAATTGTATTCAGGTGTTTCAAATCTTTCTTTTATCAAGTCTTCATTGTGTTAAAAACAACAACAACAACAACAATAACAAAACCCACTTTCTTTTACCATGCCCACCACCACCACCATTTTTCCCCAGATTTTAAAAATGTATGTTAAAGTTTTAATGAGTGTGGTACAAATTTGGCATGGTGGTCCTTCCACTTACCTGCGGTTTCAGTACCCATGGTCAAATATGGCTTGAAAATATTAAATAGAAAATTCCAGAAATAAACATGAACCATTGTAAGTAGCATGATGAAATCTCACTCCATCCTGCCCAGGAGGTGAATCAACCCTTTGTCCAGCGGATCCATGTGGTGTACGCTACCTGCCCGTTAGTCATCAACATTCTCTGCTCCTGACATTGTCACGGCTTGATGATCCAGGATCATCAAAGCAGATCAATAGTAGCCTAACACTATGTCACAATGCCTACGTCATTCACTTCACTCAATCTCATCACACAAGCATTTTATCATCTCATATCATAAGGTCACTACAGTACAAAAAGATAATTTGAGAGACTACATCAACATATCTGTATTACAGTATATTGTTATAATTATTCTATTTTATTATTAATCTCTTACTATGCCTAATTTATAAATTAAACTTTATCATAGGTATGTATGTATAGGAAAAAAGCCATAGTAGATATATAGGGTTGGTATGTCTGAGGTTTCAGGCATCCACTGGGGGTCATGGGACGTATCCCCTATGGATAAGGGAGGACTACTGTGTAACATTAATGGTTCTGTGAGGCAGATGAGTTTTTCTGGTTCATATTTTTATAGGAAAGGAAGACCATGTGTGCTCATTTTATTATTCTTAAAATTTCTCTTGATTCCAAAGTGGTAGCAGTTCCTGGAAAGATCTGTTTTTAAAACTGAGCCTTAATTATTATAGAGTACTCTTATTTCCTTCATTAGAATTCAGTTGACCAGGAGCTTTTATTTACTCTGTCATTGAATCTTATTTCAAATCCATCCAAAGTCATAAGCTTTTACTCAGTATCTGTCCTTGATTTAAAATATTCTCATCTCTCTCAATTTGTACACAATCATACACAAAATAAAATTGAAGGTATATTTTAGCTTTATAATCATGTCCTTTTTCTTAAGTAAATTACACCAGTCTTCTTAAAGCCTTTTATACAGAAATAATACCAATAATGTTTGATAACCAATTAAAAAAATCAAGGCACTGATCAGAAGATAATGGCAATTTCAGAAAAGTATATCAGAATATGGGCCACATACAAAGGAAGCTTTTGTCCTTTGCTTTCAACTTCCAGTGTACTCAGAGTTTACAAAATAGCAAAAAAACCATCTTGCCATATATTGCTCCAAAATTAGTTACAATATAAGCTGCATATCCTGTTTTTCAAGTTCCAAGTATTTCAAGGATGGGATTCAGATAATAACTATGCTTCACTTAGCTTGGTATCTGGGCATCCCGAAGAATTCAATTTCTATTATAAACCACACTAATAACATACACAAAGGTGATTACTTCCTCTGAAGTCTTCCAAGTACCCAACAAATACTAATTAAGCAACTGTCACATGGTGAGAGAAAAACTTTTAAATATTAGAATTGCCTAAAATTAGTGGTTGGCTTTGGTCAGAAATGGTAGTTGAAATTGCCTCCTGCTTTTTCATGCTTACGATAGCCAAATGAGGCAAATGACCTCATCTGTTATTTCTGAGTTATTCACAGGGACATAATACAACTTTCCAACATCCATATTTTTCTTTCCTCTTTTTCTTTCTCATTTCTATTATCTATTTCCTTTTCTTTTGGCTGGTTCGACACCCTCTCAAAGCTAAAGAGGTTCCCCTAATAGGTCCTTTCCCCACTACTTGCCAAGCTCCAACCAGAAAACATTCAAAATACATATGAAATATCTCTTTAAGATGGCTATTTTTCATTATTAACTTTGCAGTAAAAATTATAGCATGTTGTCTGTCAACATTTTATGTCAACTATGTTTACCTCATTGGCTTAATTCCTGACTTATAAACTTTTATAAGGCCATTTTTCCTAAATCTTCTTAAAGAAAAACAAAATCAAATATTTTAGACTCTTAAACAAGAAAGAAAAAATCCCACTCCATGTATACATTTCCCAACTTAAAAAAAAATAATACATGACCAGAAAGCAATAACAGTGCAGTGTTTAAATAAGTTAGTATTAATATTTGTGATGTATTCAGCACAGTATCCAGCATATGGTAACATTACCATGTTAGATATTATGATTACCAGCACACACCATGTACTTAAAACTTCTGGATTTGTTTCACTTGTCTATTCTGTAAGGTGAGACAGATTTAAACCAAATTTGAGGTTCCCTTAAGGATGTAAAAATATACATTAAATTCAATTGACTATTTGGTCTTTAAACAAAATGTTGCCATATTTTTGCAATAAGGTCTTCCGTGTAGGCTTACAATATACATTATTGCTAATTTTCATTTTTTAAGCTATACTTTGTAAGTGTACTTAAGCTGTTACTTTGAAACATTATTTTAATGTACTCTAATGACATTGTAAATTCTGGATGGGATTTACCTTTGTTAACTGAGTTTTAAATTTGAACTTTGAAAACCCTGTGAAACTGCTTTAAAAATATTTCAAGTGTTGCTCTTTTTGCTGCCCGACGGCTACCAACATGGGTCGCATTCATGCTCCCGGGAAGGGCCTGTCCCAGTCGGCTTTGCCCTGTCGCCACAGTGTCCCTACTTGGCTGAAGTTACGTCTGACGATGTGAAGGAGCAGATTTATAAACTGGTCAAGGAGAGCCTTACTCCCTTACAGATCGGTGTGATGCTGAGAGACTCACATGATGTTGCACAAGTATGTTTTGTGACAGGAAATAAAATCTTGAGAATCCTTAAGTCTAAAGGACTTACTCCTGATCTTCCTGAGGATCTCTATCATTTAATTAAGAAAGCAGTTACTGTTCGAAAGCATCTTGAGAGGAATAGAAAGGATAAGGATGCTAAATTCCGCCTGATTCTGATAGAGAGCCGAATTCATCGATTGGCTCTACATTACAAGACCAAGTGAGTTCTTCCTTTCAACTGGAAGTATGAGTTATCTACAGCCACTGCTTTGGTTGCATAAATTTGTCTATGAACTCAAGCAATAAAATCATTGTTTAAAACTGAAAAAAAAACATTTCAAGTGTTTACGTACATTTTTTGGCAAGGAAAAAATCTGTAGCTTTCATTAACTACGCAAAGGAATCTCTAACCTCCATCCCTGCAAAACAAGTAAGGATACACACATTACAAGAAAACGAATTGGACAAAACCTGAAATAAAATACCCCGACCTAATTTTTCTTATTATAAAAGCAGACTTTTCCCCTTATTATGTAACTAATACATATTTACCATTTAAAAGAAAACATAAAGTTTATCTTGCTATGATAAATATAATATGGGTACACATCACAAAAAGTACAATAGGTATTCTGGAATTTTGTTTATTCATAGGTGAAATCTTCATGGTACAGATCCAACTTCCCAGTACAATATACTTAATATCAAACAGTGTCTATTAGTATAAACTTGTATTTCATGATGGTAAATAAATCTGTTATAGCAAACTCTGCAAGAACTACTGGGACTTTGTATATTGCATTTAATATTCAGATTATTCAGTAATAAATGATTAAATATTCTAAGAAGTATAGATTTCAAGAATGCATTTTGAAAGTTAAAAATGAAAAGTCTTACTTAAGGGTGAAATAAAATGCATCTTAGATGTTAAAAGATTTACTTCAAAATAAATCTTTACATTTTTAAAATTTAACTTTTATAAAATAAAAAAAGCATCTGGATTTTCTACTTTTGTTTAGAATAAAAATCAAAGGTCGAATAAGGGTACATGGAGTACACTTTCAGTAACTAGAAAATACTAATGGAACATTTTAGTGAATCACATAATAAAATCCTTCACTTAGTTGTGGCATGGTACCCTGGGCATTACTGACAGAGCAAATAGGATAGTATTCCTCTTAATCCTCAACACACATTTGTCCTTTGTCACAGCACAAATAAAATTATGGTGTCAGGACTTTTGAAATTCATCTGATAAAATTATCCTCACAGTGATACTTGTTCACATTTAGTAATTAATAGAACTAGAAAAAAAGAAATGCCACTGAAGTAATGAATGTAAAACATACCCATATGAAACCTGGTCACTATGATCAGTAGTTTAGAAAAATTCTAAACGCTTTTCTCCACTCTTATTCCTTTATTGTAAGGTAGAACCAGGCTATTCCAATCCCCTGCAATTTCTGTTATCGAATGTGAGACCTGCGAGGGCAGCAGGTCCTGTCTGTTCGTTCAATAGCATATATATAACACCCTCCACAATGCCTGGCACATGAGAGACAATAAATACCTGGGCACTGAAGTAAAAAGAAATACAAGAAAAGCCAGTCTGGGGACTAGAATGGTACTGAAGTAGGAGTGGGGAACAGAAAACAGAACAAATAAAAGTGAAGTTAACACTTATAAAAAGATACTCACAAATAAGAAATTTAAGTCCAGAACAATGCATCATTTTTCTTTAATACTTTACAAAAGTATGAAGAGCTATATATAAAGGCTCTATTAACATTAATTCCAAATAATTTCTAATAATTTAAAAGTAGCATCAAAGAATTTTTTCAAGTTCATTAACTTGCTATTATTTTATAAAAATAAAATAAAGTTAAAAATTTATGTGATGAACTCATTTGGGTAGAAAATATATGCATAAAAATTTCTATAAGAACATAAATTATTAACAATGGTTTTCTATGGGAAGGACTGGGATCCCTAATGCAAAAAGAAAGGGAGTTTTATCTTTCACTTTACATGCTTCTGTATTGTTTGAATTTTTTTTTCAATGAACATGTACATTTTATAATAAAAGTCATTTAAAGAGAAAACATTTAATTTGTATTTTTGAAATACTCAGGCAGAAATTTAGCAATTGCAATCTCTTATAAATCATCACATCACATTGACGACTGATAATTTTATTTATTTTTATAAAGACATGGTCTCACTTTACTGCTGAGGCTGGAGTGCAGTGGCGTGATCACAGCTCACTATAACCTCAAACTCCTAGCCTCAAGAGATCCGTCTACCTCAGTCTCCCAAGTAGCTATGACTATAGGCATTTGCCACTACACCCAGCTAATTTATTTTTATTTTTAAATTTTCTGTAGAGACAGGGTTTCATTATGTTGCCTAGGCCAGTCTCCAACTCCTGACCTTAAGCAATCTTCTGACCTCAGCCTCCTAAAGTGCTGGGATTACAGGCATGAACTACCATGTCCAGCCAACATTATTTAAGGTTTGTACTTCCTATTTATTCTCTCTTTACTAAATTATGAAAATGGAAAATGAAATAGACTAGGATGTAAGACAAAACTTAAAGATCAGTCTCCTGTAATGTAGTAAAAATGCTTAGGAAAGAAAAATTTTCCAAAAGTTCTAATCACAAACATCCATCTCCTGCTTTCTGTTAAATATTATCAGCAATCTTTATTATTATTAACCATATGTTCAAATTTAGGGTTTTGAGGTTTTCCAGAAAAGAGAACCATTATATATTTAGTACAACTAGGTACACGATAGACTCAAAAACAAACCAATGGCCTAGTTGCTCATTCTAATAATCTAGGGAATCCTATTTAATTTTCAAAAATGATCTCAATAAGGACACGATAAGTAAAGGAATATCAGAGAATATTATAGGTGGATTGATTGTAAACTTGTAAAATGTGACTTTTAGCTCTCAGTTACTTTTCTTTTACTATTGATATTCTTACCGACAAAACAAAAAACTTAAAAAGGTAATACTAAAAAATGTCCATGAAAAAAGCTTTCAAATTAACATAATCCCAATACTATTTTTAACTGACACAGAAAAATTGTATATATTTATGTACACCTTGTTTTGAAATATACATTATGGACTGGCTCAAATGAGCTAATTAACATGATTACCTCATATACTTATTTTTTGTGGTAAGAACACCTAAAATCTACTCTTGGTGATTTTCAAAATATAATACATTGTTGTTATTAACTAGTCACCACGCTGTATAGTTGATCTCTTGAACTTACTCCTATCTAAGTGAAATTTTGTATCCTTTAACCAACATCTCCTCAACCCCAAACACCCTGGTAGCCACAATTTTACACTCTGCTTCTAAGAGCTCAATTTTTTAAGATTCCACATATAAGTGAAATCATGTAGTATTTGTCTTTCTGTGCCTAGCTTATTTCACTTAACATAATGTCCTCCAGGTTCATCCATGTTGTCACAAATGACAAGATTTCCTTCTTTTTAAGAGCTAAATAGTATTCCATTGATACTATTTTTAATAGGCTTAAATTATATCCATTCTGGAACTAGTAACAGTCTGCTTTGACAGTGGCTCACTGTAAGATGTTGTATTGGAAATCCGTAAATTAAGCAACTGTTTCTTATGATATGCCTCATTTTCCTGGTTGGCATGTTCATCCAGTGATCTTCTTATATAATTCTTTAATTCTTCAATTCCTTCTCCAGTAACTGCAGATATGGGGATGATATGCTGGAACTCCATAGTCCTCTCTGGAATCATGTTTTTTTCAAATAAATGCAAAAAATCTGAAACAACACAAAGCTAAGCTGATTGTCTTTGAAAGTAAGTCAAAACTGTGTTAGAGGTTTTATCTGTGAAGCAAGGAACCAAAAACTCAGCATTTATAATTCCCTTTTCCCCTTCTCTAATAAGCTCTCAGAACCTTTGGATTTTACTACTGACAGTGGTAAGATTTTTGGCACATGATAGGTACACAGTAAATATTTGTTGTATGAATATATTTTAAACCAACTGAGTATAAGTAGAAGATGACTCACAAAAACAATTTACTTATAGTAGTAATAAATTTGGGGGGGGGTCAATAAGTGAGGCAACATAGATTCTTTGAAAGAAACTTTCTGTAAAAATAAAGACATCATTTATATTTGGCCTCAGTACACAGGAAACCTTTAATGTCCCAAAAGTATAGGCTTATCATCATTGATGCTAGGATTTATACTAAAATTCGAGAGGTAGTACGGGGAGTTCAAGGGAAGATCATTTCAGATGAGTCCAATCTATCACCCCACAGGGGTTAACAGCTGTTACATTACTCTTTCCTCTTTTCTGCTACCATGGCAATGGAAAGGGGGCACAGCATACTGACTGGATGGGTTAATTCAGGCGTCCTCAAACTGCGGCCCGCTGAGGACAATTATCTGGCTCGCCGGGTGTTTTTTGCCGCCGCTGCCTGTCCTGCTTAGCAGCCGACTCATTCTGGGCCCACAGTGCGCATGTGTGGAATGTGCGCTGCACTCTCCAACAGCCCTCCAACGGTCTGAGGGACAGTGAACTGGCCTCCTGTTTAAAAAGTTGGAGGACCCCTGGAATTGATATGAACTAGAAAGGCTGGACTGAAAGAGATCAAACAAGATAGCATGGAGCTTGCTTTCTAAGATTCATAAAGCCCCCGAGAAAGTCTAGAGATGCTAACTCAGGAAATATCACTGAAAGGCCTACATTTTGTTTTATGATAGTCCAGAGAATAGTTACAAAATTTTAAGTTACCCTCACTTCTGGTACTTCCTCTAAAAATTCCCCTCTCTGCAAGACAAACTAGCAAACAAAACTAATGACTTTATGAAGCAAATGACATTAAGTAATGAAATCTAATGATTTCACAGTATCAGGGAATATTTATATCCAAAGAGTAACTTAGTAACCCCATACATCTCCAACATGTAAATTACACAGGGGAAATATTTTTGAGGAGAAAGGAACTTACAGTGTCATCTGCAAGTCCTAGAGTACACTATAATCTATTTCCCCCAATTGTTACCCGAAGGATAAAAACATAAGACAAATTAGTACTATTGAAAAACATGTTAGCCACTTACTATGCATCCTACTTTTCCTCATTTGTGCATGAGGTCCTCTACTAGACTCTGAAAAATGAACGCATCATTGCCACAGGATAGAGGGTGTTCTGCAAAGGTCAATATTCAAAACTGTGGAGAGCCCCTTTAAGTTCTTTTACACAAAGTGGTCCATAAAGGAAATTTCAAACAAATAAATCCTTTTGGACTAATAGCATGTTTTTCTGTGTCACGTAAACATAGGAAAAGTCAAGTTCTTTTTAGAAAACAAATACTCAAGAGACCTATAGAATTAGTGTTGAAAAGAAGCATACCTCTTTAGAACTATTAGCTATTTTTAAATTTATAGTGTATAGGGGAATGAAGTTCTAGAGTTTGTGAAGTATGTTAATTAAACGAATTCACAGGTAGATGCTGACTTTTTCCTCCTTTTATCTAAATCCTATGCACTCTTCAAGGGCCCAATTTAAGTTTTTACTTCTTCATGAACGCTGGCCTTTTCAGTTCAAATTAATCTTTCTTTTGTCTCCTCTAAACTCACTGTCCATATCACACATTCTAGAACTTGATGATTATTATTTTTTTGAGGCAGAACCTTGCTCTGTTGCCTAGACTGGAGTGCAGTGGTGTGATCATTGCTCACTGCAGCTTCAAACTCCTGGGCTCAATGATCCTCCTGCCTCAACTTTCCCAGTAGCTGCGACTACAGGTGTATGCCACCATGCCTAGATTATTTATTTTATTTATTTTAGAGATGGGGTCTCACTGTGTTGCCCAGGCTGGTCTTGAACTCCTGGCCGCAAGTGATCTTCTGCCTCAGCCTCCCAAAGTGCTGGGATTACAGGTGTGAGCCACCACACCTGGCCATGGAACTTAAAAATTATGTTACAATGTTATTTAAACATTTGATATGGTATGTGTTCTTTCTTCAAATATATGTCGTTTTTAATAGTACAAACTGTCAGTTTTCTATTCCACTGATTATAAAACTTAGCATTCTCTGAACGTATTCATTAAATTAGAATTAAATGAATAAATGAGTTTACCCTTAGGATTCTGAAGCTGGTTCACCAATTCATGGAATTTGTCTTGGGCATCTGGCAAGTCCATTTTATTAACTGCCAGGAGGGCAGGTTTTGTCTGAAGTTCTTCTTTGTACAACTCCAACTCCTTTAAATCAAAAGAGAAAAACCAAATAATTTTATAAAACTCTCTATATAAATTACCTATTGGGTAATATCTTTCTTTACTTTAATGGCCTGGGTAATCTAAAGCCCACTCACATTACTGAAATGCAATAAATCCCAACAAGCACAAAACAAAGGAAATTCAGAAAATGCTTCTTTTTAGGTCATGTGTTAGCATATTTTAGCTTATATGACATCTTAGAGACACATGATCTTGTGTCCAGGGCCAAATACAGGTAACTGAACTTCACACAGATAAAATTCAGAGGTCAATAATAAAAATTTAATGTTATACCTGTAGTATTTGTGGAAAAAGTAAATGTACTGAGGAGTAAATCTTTGTGACCTTGGATTAGGCAATGGTTTCTTAGATATGACACCAAAAGTACAAGCAAAAGAACAGACAATGGGACTTAATCAAAATTAAAAATTTGGGGTTGCTTTGCTATTGAGTTGTTTTGGTTCCTGAAATATTTCAGATATAAACCCTTTATCAGATGTATGGTCTACAAATATTTTCTCCCATTCCATAGGGTGTCTCTTCACTCTGTTGATTGTTCCCTTTTTTGTGCAAAAGCTTTTCAGTTTGATGCAATCCTATTTGTCTACTTTCACTTTTGTTACCTATGCTTTTGGGGTTATGTCTAAAAAAATCACTGCCCAGACCAACATCAAGAAACCTTTTCCCTATGTTTTCTTCTAGTAGTTTTATAGTTTCAAGTCTTATGTTTAAGTTTTTAATCCATTTTGAGTTGACTTTTGTATACGGGACAGGATAAGGGTCAAATTTCATTCTTTTACACACAATATCCAGTTTTCCCAACCATTTTTTGAAGAAACTGTCCTTTCCCCATTATGTCTGCTTAGCAACTTTGTCAAAGATTAGTTGGTTGTAAATGCATGGATTTATTTGTGAGCTTTGTATTTTGTTCCATTGGTCTATATGCCTGTTTTTATGCCAGTACCATGCTGTTTCGATTACTACAGCTTTGTAGACGGTCTCAAAATCAGGTAGTGTGAAGCCTCCAGCTTCGTACTTTTTGCTCAACACTGCTTTGGCTATTCAAACTCTTCTGTGGTTCGAAATGAATTTTAGAAATAGAAAACCATATTGTTTTTCTATTTCTGTGAAAGATATCACTGGAATTTTAATAGGGACTGTGCTTAATCTGTATACTGCTTTGGGTAGTATGAACCCAATGAAAAAATAGAGCAAGGACCTGAACAGATGTATCTCAAAAGACGATAAGACATACAAATGGCCAATAGGTACAAGAAAAAATTCTCAACATCATTAGTCATCAGGGAAATACAAATTAAAAGCACAATAAAATATCACCTCACACTTATTAGAATGGCTATTATCAAAAAGAAAAAAAGATAACAAGTGCTAGAGAGGATATGGAGAAAAAGGAACCCTTGAACACTGCTGGTGGGAATGTAATTAATAGAGCCATTATGGAAAATAGTATGAAGGTTTCCTCAAAAAATTAATAATAGAACTACCACATGATCCAGCAATCCCACTTCTGGGTATATGTCCAGAGGAAATGAAATCAGTGTGTTGAAGAGATATCTGTACTTCCATGTCGACTGCAGCATTTATTCACAATAGGCCAAGATATAGAATCAATCTAAGAGTTCGTCGATGGATGAATGAATACAGACAATGTGATATTTATACACACATACTTATGCATAGTGGAATACTATTAAGCCTTTACAAAGAGGAAGATCTTGTCATTTATGATAACATGGATGGGCCTGGAGGACATTAAGCTAAGTGAAATGAGCCAAGCACAGAAAAACAAATACTGTGCGACCTCACTTTTATGTGGAATCTAAAAGAGTTGAACCCATAGAAGCAGAGAGCAAAATGGTGGTTGCTAAGGGCTTGAAAGAGAAGAGATGGTAGGGTGTTGGTCAAGGGAAACAAAGTTTTGGTTAGACAGGATGAATAAGTTCTTGAGATCTATGGTATAGTATAATGACTCTAATTAATAATAACATATTATATACTTGAAACATGCTAAGAGAAGAGCCATCTTAAATGTTCTCATCATAAAACAATAAGTTATGTGATAGACATGTTAATTAGCTTGATTTAATCATTTCACAATATATACATGTATCAAAACATTACTTGTACACTTTAAATATATACAATTATCTGTCCATAAAAATTGACAAACTTTTATATCTTAATAAAACTGGGAAAATAAACAAATAAAAGTTTTGTGCCTTAAATGATACCATAAAGAAAGTGAAAAGAGGCTGGGCGTAGTGGCTCACGCCTGTAATACTAACACTCTGGGAGGCAGAGGTGGGAGGATCATTTGGGCTCAGGAGTTTGAGACCAGCCTGAGCAAGAGAGAGACCCCGTCTCTACTAAAAAAATAGAAAAAAATTAGCTGGACAATATATATATATATATGTTAAAAAAAAATTGGCCGGCCATGATGGCGCATGCCTGTAGTCCCAGCTACTCGGGAGGCTGAGGGAGGAGGATCGCTTGAGCCCAGGAGTTTGAGGTTGCTGTGAGCTAGGCTGATGCCACGGCACTCTAGCTGGGGCAACAGAGTGAGACTCTGTCTCAAAAAAACCCAAAAAACAAAACAAAACAACAACAACAAAAAACAAGAAAGTGAAAAGACGACTCATAGAAGGAGAGAAAATATTTTCAAATCGTGTATCTAATAAAGGACTTATATCCAAAAATACAAAAAACTCTTACAACTCAACGCTAAAAAGAGAAATAACACAATTAAAAAATGGGCAAAGAATATGAACAGACATTTCTCCAAAGGCTTCCAAATGGCTAATAAGCAAATGAAAAGATGCTCAGCATCATTAATTATAAGAGAACTGCAAATAAAAACCATAATGAAATACCACTGCACTCCCACTAGGATGGGTAAAATAAAAACAACAGAGGAGTGTTGGCATTTGTCTGGAAAAACTGGAACCCTTATAAGTTGCTGGTAGAATTGTAAAATGGTACAATGGTACAGCCAAATTGGAACAGTCTGCAGCTCCTCAAAATATTAAAGAGTTACCAAATGATCCAGCAATTCCAATCCTAGGTATGTATCCAAGAGAAATGAAAACATATGTCTGCACAAAAACCTGTACATAAATGTTCATAGCAGCATTACTCATTATAGAAAAAATGTGACAAATGAAACAGGATCTACGAAGTCCTGGAAATCAGCAACATCATGCTGTATGAGAGAGAAATCACATAGCTGAAATGCAGCATATAAGAGAAGGGGCTGAGGGAAGGACTACTAAGCAAGGGCCAGACTTGCCAGACCTCATATACCATGTCCAGGTAAGACTTTAACCTAACAGGAATGGGGACCATCAAAATGTTTTAAACAGGGAACAAATATCAGCTTGGTTTGTTTACAAAGATCACTCCAGCTGCCATATAAAAAATGAACTAGAGAAAAGCAAGAATGGAAACAGAGAAGACCAGACAGGAGCAGATTCAGCATTACAGTGAGAGGGGCTGATGATTGTAACAGTGCAGAGTGAGACAAGTGGATGGATTTCAGAGAGATTTAGCATATAAAACAGACAGGGCTTAATGTAAGTGGTGAGAAGAAAGAAATAAGACCACCACCAAGTTCTGGGAGTGGCAGAGTTAAAAACAAAAAAAACAAAACAGTTCAGTTTTATACATATTAAGTTTCAGTGGCTAAGAGAGCATCCAATCAAAGATGTCCAATAGGCATCTGTTCTAATCACGTATAATAACATATACCAAACCAAAGATCAACCAAAAGATCTGGGTATCAGATACAGATATGGTAGCCATTTGTAACTGAAGCAACAGGAATGGGTAAGATTGCACAACAGGATTAGGATAGGACTCTGAATAATGTTACTTAAAGTATGAGCAGAAAAGAACCTAAGAAGTAGACTGAGAAACAATCTAAGAAGTAGAAATAAAACCAGGAGATGTGGTTCATTAAGCTAAGACTGAGAATGTTTCAAGAAGAAGAAATAGACAATGTTTCAAAATTGAAACAAGATAAAGTCCAAGAAGTAAATATTAATAACAGATAGTTGGAAGCCCAAGGAAGGTTTTATCCATTGCAATAGTTTGAGGAACAAGTGAAAATTGAAGAACTGGAGACAGCAAGTTTAAATAATTCTTTAACTGTTATTCAAAGCTTTAAAAAGTAAGGTGGGGTATTTATTCTAAATATGTCATTCCATATAGTCCCTTATGCCTACATATTAGACCAGATACAGAACACAGTATAACAGAAAACCTACTTTTGTAAGCAGTATTATGGTTTCAAAAGCAGTTCTGTATTTAGTTTGAGAAGAAAGCTGAAATCCACAAACATCAACCTAAAAAAGAAGGAGACAGTCTTTAGCAAAGAAGAACAGCTACACATTTTTATGTTTTGAAATATTTTACTCTCTCAAATTAAAAATAATTTCTCAGTCTATACTGGTAACTTAGCAATTCAAAATAAATAACAGAAATTGAGGTGTCAAGGTAACTATAATTATTCTGGTAAAATAACAGTCACTAATAAAATGAAAAACTAGTATGGACAAGAAAGTTTATACCAATTATAGACAAATCTTACCATAATTCTAGCACCATCAATGAAGTATGAAAGAGACACTATATAATATAGTAGTATGTTGGAAATATTAAGGAATTAAGTCTTGACAAGTACAGCCAAACTTATATCTGATACAGTAAACAATACCATTTCCATCCCCATATCATAACAGACTTAGCAGAGTAACAAGCTACTACTCTATCTTTAAATCTTATTAAAAATTTCTAAGAAAACTCAACTCATTGACGTTCGCATTCATTTGAACATCACTTGTATATGACTTACAACAAAAAGAAGTTGTCTAGTTCTTTCCACATGCTTCAGGAATTTGTGGCCCATTCCTTTGTTCATATGTGCTCCTTCTATTAAACCCGGAAGATCAGCTACTGATATCTAATACAAAGTTAAATGGTTTGATGAAAAATATATGAAACCCTCAAGTTTAATTACATACAAAAATTTTCATATTTCAAATATAAACAGTTCCTAATTTATGATTACCAATGCACCTTTGAAAAGCCAAGATACTTTTATAGGATTTTAATACCTATAAAATCCTTTGTCATCAGATATTAAAGTTTCATTTTTACTTATTAATCTAACAATCTAGGAATATAGGGATGAGTTTAACATTTACTAATCACATAAGCTTATAATTTCATAAATTGTATTGTTCAGTGTGAACTTTTCATAGAATTTCAACTTTCACAATCTGAATTTGTAGACGTTTACAAAGATATTAATTCAGCAGACATTTACTAAGTATAGCTCTATAGTTTTCAATTCAATTTGTAATTGTTTATTTGGCACCATTGTTCCTTTTTTGTTCACAATACCAGCAGAATTATCAACCATTCATACAAAGTGAAAAATACAGTGTTCCTATACTCCTTTCGGAGATGACAATAATTATTAACCATCATTCTACACTTGTGCTTTTCAAACCTCACTGTGTATCATTTTTTTAAATTTATTTTATTTCAGCATATTATGGGGGTACAAATATTACAGTTATGTATATTGCCCATGTCCCCCTCCCCCCTCTCACTGTGTATCATAATCACCTAGGGAACTTTTAGAAACTACAGATGCCCAGGCCCTCTTCCAGAAGTTTGGTTTCAAATCTCTGGGCCCAGTCGCCATTTATCATTGTTGTTCTTGAACCACCCAGGCAAATTCTGAGGTGTAGTAAGGGATGAGAAATAGCACTCAACACCCACTGCCCAGTGTAAAGAATTCAGTCTTAAAGGAAGTTGTAACAAAATAGTGTGCACAACAGAGATTCTGAAATTTCCTTCAGAGGTTCTCTATTGATTTCCCTTAGCAATTAACAATGTTTAATTCTTATTATAAACAATGATTTATAAACAATGTTTTCTTTTCCTCTATTGTTCTCTATATATTATCTTGTATTTACACTATTTAATATAACCAAATTTTTTATTTTTTACTATTATATTACTATTATAAATGAACATAAATTTTTATGCCTTTTGAATTATGTCATAGGATTATATGAACCTACATTGACACATCATTATATCCCAAAGTGCATACTTTACATTAGGGTTCATTCTTGATGTTGTACATCCTATGGGGTCCCCCCACAAATATTAAGGGGGTACAAATGTTTTAGGTTACATGGATCACTTTTGTAATGCCTGAGTCTCAGCTAAAGGTGTGCCCATCACCCAAATAATGTTCAGAGTACTTGTCAGGTAGGTTTTTGTCCCTCCCTTCCTCCCCTCTCCCCACGACTGATTTACACTGAGTTTTACTTCATTCTATACACATGTGTGCTCACTAGTTAGTTCCAATTTAATAGTGAGTAATTCTATGGGTTTTAACAAATGCATTATGTATCCACTATTATAGTATCATAACAGGATGGTTTCACTGCCCTAAAATTCTCTGTGCTCTGCTTCTTTGCCTCTCCTTCCTCACTAACCCTGGCAACCACTGATCTTTTTGCTATATACATGGCTTTGCTTTTTCCAGAAGATCGTATAGTTAGAATCATACAGTATGTAGCCTTTTCAGATTGGCTTCTTTCACTCAGTAATATGCATTTAAGGTTCTTCCATGCCTCTTCATGACTTGATAGCCCAGTTCACTTTAAAGTTGAATAATATTCCACTGTCTAAATGTACCACAGTATATCCATTCACCTACTGAAGTTATTTCCTAGTTTTGGTAATTATAAATAAAGATGTCATAAGCATCCAAAATCACACTAAAATTTTTTTCAAAAAAAGAAAGTTGGAATAAAATCATTTCCATGAACTTTAGAAAGTGATTTTAGGAAATGAAGATCAATAATCCAATATAGTAATAAAAGAAGGACTTGCAATGAGAAGAAACAGATTAATGAGATAAAGATGACATGATATAGCATTAGACTGGACCTAATCTTTAGAAGAAGAAATTAAGTTCTTCTACAATATTTTATTATGATAGTGTTCAGAATTATTTTGACCAGTTTCACTTATCATAAACAAAATCTCATCACCATTTTTCCCTCTAACATCAAAGAAACAGGCAAATACAAAGTCCAAGTACCAAAACCAAGTACAGTCACTTGTAATCAAATGCTTTACTTCAAAAATATCCACCTGTTTGAAATCATTGTACATAATCTTTCCAAGTTCAGGCTTCAATGTTGTAACTAAAAGGAAAAATAACAATAAATTAAGGCTAGAATAAAGACTGGTACTCTCAAAATTGTTTTAGCATTACGTATAGAATGAACAATATTTCTTTTCTGTGAACAGTTTAATTCAGATTTTGTTCTAACTTGTTGAAATGGAAACTATGATTATCTTTGCTATTTATTTTAGTAATTAATTAGTTAAGTCTCAATTTTTCTCTACTGTACTTCAAGGTATGTGGTAAGAAAGTTTTGGGAAGTGGGGCTCAGAATTTAGGTTTCTATTACTGGGTTTGTAGATAAAATTTTTCTAGTCCTTTCTCATTAAGTTATCCTTAAGCCTCACCAATCCTAAACTAGCCTCTTTCCTATGATTTTTTGCTTTTCCTCCTCTTTCCTTCTCAAGTCCCATGTATTACAATAAATATTGGCCATGTAATTTACATGTAATACTGGCCAAAATTAACTCTACTTCAGAGTCTAATTTTAGAATGGCTTAATTTTATTTTCCAGGTTAATGTCATTCTGTGTCTTTTTGTTTAATGATGGCAGAGATCCCATCATATTCACTCATTACTCTTACCCTAAGTTTCTATTATGTCTCATTTAGTTACCACAATAACTGATTTCTCAGATTCTTTTATGTCCCACACCAATCCATTTTTTATATTATAGGCAGATCTCTTTAACAGCAAATCTAGGCCGGGCGTGGTGGCTCATGCCTGTAATCCTAGCACTCTGGAAGGCTGAGGCAGGAGGATTGCTTGAGCTCAG
>VBSM01002217.1:46550724-46574267 GCA_008086735.1 Cheirogaleus medius
AAAAAAAAAAGCAAATTTAATAATTCTATCCCTTGCTTAAAGGCTTCCAACTGCCTTTAAGATAGAAAGATCAAATACAGTCCACATGGTCTATGTGATATGGTATCTACCTACATCTCTAGTCTCATTTCAATTCCTGTTTCTCTTACTTCATATCTCTAGACACACAAATCTACACCCTGCCTCCACTAAGCCTTTGCGTACATGCTATTTCCTCTGATTAAAAGACCCTTCACCTCCCTCCCTTTCACTAATTAACTCATAATTATTCTTCATATCTCAGTGCAAGTATCACACCTCCTCAAGGAAATTTAAAGCAGTCACCTACACTCTTTCTTAGAACCCTTTTATATTCTCTTTATTTATTAGTGATATATATGCTTTCCCCTGCTAGTCTGTAAGCTCAATAAAAATCAGAACAGCAGTTGTTTCTGCTTACCAGTCTTTGTAACCCCACAACATTATGTGGTTCCTAGAAATAAATATTTTCTAAATGAATGAAAGTAGTCTCTCAGCCTTCCCGGTATTTATCACAGTACTTGATAAAGAGTAGGCGGCTCATAAAATTCTAACTAAACCAAATAAATGATTATGCAACAGAGAAATAAATTAAATGCAATAAAGTAAGTGTCTAACAAGGACAAGAAACTTTGCTGAGGGGTTTAGAGGTTTCAAAGATTAATGGAAAATGCATGTATTTTATCTGCCAAAAGTTTTAAAACTAAGGCTATCCTCAGAGTTGTCATTTTATTCATACTCAGAAGAAATATTAGTCTTTAAAAAGTTTACCTCCATACATTAAAACATACCATCAAATTATACTTACATGCATAATCTGCAATTGCAGGTTTTGCATGAGAAACTCGACTTAGCAAAGAGGATTTCCCAGCATTTGGGAATCTGAAATGAGAAAATAAAAAATGCACATTACAGCAAATACCAATATTAATAATACTTGCTTATTTCTGGATTCCTAAGAATTCAAGTAGACTCCTCTCAAGTAACTAGGACTACAGGCGCATGCCACCATGCCCACCTAGATAATTTTTTAAAAACTTTTTTTGTAGCGATAGGGTCTTGCTATGTTGCCCAGGCTGGTCTCAAACTCCTGTTCTCAAGTGATTCTCTTGCCTTGGCCTCCCAAAGTGCTGTGATCACAGGCATGAGCCAGCTCACCTGGTCAAATTTTTTTTTTTTAAAGAATTATTTATAGTTGATTGGCCTGCTTTTTAAACCAAGGTTTAAATATAAGGTGTACACCTTTCAATGGTAAAGTATAATTTATTTGACTAATTTCCTACTGATAGACATTTAGGTTGTCTCTAGTTTTTCACTATTATAACTAACACTGCAAAAAATATGTATACAGCTAGAAAGACATATACTGTTAATAGTCATTTCTGAGTGGTGGGAGTAATAGACAACTATTTTTTCTTTCTGCAAATAAGCATGTATTATTTAATTTTTTCCTAAAAAATTTAAACAATGCAGTGACTATCCTTAAACTTCTGTATAAACCTTTGATCTCTTTCTTGGGATAAATTTCTAGATAAGCAAATCGTGAAGTAAAATATATGTTCAGATTAAAGGCTTTTGATTTCATTGCTAAATTTCCCTTAGGAAAGTCCTACCATGTATGAAAGTAAGTACTAGGAATGGGGGTCATTTAAAAGATTCTTTCCTAAATCTCATTCATATATTTTCATTAAACTTATCCAACAAATATTTATCAAGCACTGACTTTGTATAAGGCAACATACTAAGCATCAGAAATACAGTAATGAGACAAGTGTGATCCATGCCTCCTTAAGGAAGCTCTTCTTTCAAAAACTCTGCCAAACTTTCATTTGGAATAATATGTAACATTTCGCAAATATTAATTTTGAATTCTATAAAAATTTGTAAGATCTTTTAACAATTTTCCTCATAAAAAATCTTTCTGCAATGAATTTAAAATGTAATTATGTGAGATTTCTTAATGACTCATTTCTCCTGGAACATACATTATTTTCTCACATCCTGTTTCACCCAGGCTCTTGTAACTTTTGAAAAGCAAACTGCAATATTTTTCTCCAAGATTACTACTAGCTGGACTTGCTTATTTATTTCCAATATCCTCATATTTTCATAATTATTAAGTACATAAAAAAGCAAGCAACTATTTCCAAGAAGATCAAAGTATCAGCAGAAAGAGGATGCTAATGGCTGAAGAATAGATACTTGAGATTTTTCTTGAAAAGTACTTAATGAAAATTTTAGAGGCTGAAATCCAACCTATGCAAAGATAAGATCTGACAACAGTAGTACAAGCGTATTAGTTAAATGATAATTTTCTTCTATGGTTCAGTCCATTCCCAAAACCAGCTAAAAGGTTGTCTACTTATGCCATATTCACAGTAGGAACTTTTCACAAATAGTTGCCTAATTAAAAGCACTAGAATACACGTTAAACATTCTACTTAAAAATTTTAAAATTTTTTCTCCCATTCTCTTTCAATATGCTTAAGAATCTTGATGCTTTTATTTCTGGTTGTAATTTCAAACCTACTTCTGAAGATCCTATTATTTCATGCAGTCATCAGTAAGTTTACAACACAAGGATGATGATGGTAGCAGCTGCAACTAATTGAGCACTCATAAATGCAAAGCATGTGTTCTGCTGTATATGCATTATCTTACCCACCAACATTTTAACATAAGCACTATCTCCATCTGCTATCTTTTTTTTAATTTTTTTATATTTTTAGCTGGCCAATTTCTTTCTTTCTATTTTTTTAGTAGAGACAGGGTCTCGCTCTTGCTCAGGCTGGTTTTGAACTCCTGACCTTCAGTGATCCAGCTGCCTTGGCCTCCCAGAGTGCTAGGATTACAGGCGTGACCCACCACGCCCGGCCTCCATCCATTATTAAAGATGAGAAAACGAAGACGACCAGCTAGCCAGCCTCCAGAGGATTTGATATCCTAATCCAAATAGTCTTGTCCTTGTCTGACTTTGGCAGCATATTGCCAGAGTACATACACAATGCACAAATTCCATAAACTAGAAATAATTCTGGCCCCAAATTACCACATACATTTATTTTCTATTCATAGACTCTCTCTTTGAAAGTATAATAGTAAAAATATGAATGATACTTACCCTACTAGGCCTACATCAGCTATAAGTTTTAGATCAAGGTGAATAATTCGTCTCTGGCCTTTCAATGGTAAGAAATTTGTAAGTAATTTACCACCAAGACCTCCTTCAGCTACCAAAATTCTATCACCTTCTTTATTGAGTTCTCCTTAAAAAGAGGGAGAGAAATACAGCAAAGATCAATAAGTAGAATAAGTAGCATGATATTTTCTTTCAGAAATACATGCCAGGAAGTTCCAATTTACAAATCCAGAAGGCTAAACACAAGAATTAAATCTCTATTATCAGGTCTGACCCTAGAAAAACACTTAAAAGCAGCTGAAAAGAGACTAGTTATATGTTTTAAAACGAAATACTCTTGTATCTTTGAAATAATCTTAAATCTAGATGTCAATTTTGAACAACCTTTATGTTTTAAAATGTTCTATTATAAATTAGTTGCTGAAACTGTTAATATTAAAAAAATTATTCTTAAACTTAAGAGAGGGAAAAGGTGGCACAAGATGGCCAAATAGAAACCTCCAAAGATTGTCCCTCTACACCAGGGGTCCTCAAACTTTTTAAACAGGGGGCCAGTTCACTGTCTCTCAGACCATTGGAGAGTGCGCACTGTGGGCCTCGGACGAGTTGGCTGCTAAGCAGGACAGGCAGGGGCGGCAAAAACACCCGGCAGGCTGGATAAACATCCTGGGCTGGCCGCATGTGGCCCGCGGGCCGTAGTTTGAGGACGCCTGCTCTACACAAACACAAAATTCAACAACTATCTACACAAAGATGCACCTTCAGAAGAACCAAAAATCAGGTGAGTGATCACAGTACCTGATATTAACATTACATCAAGGAAAGAGGCATTGAAGAGAGTAGAAAAGACAGCCTTCCATTACCTATGCCCCCTCTCCCCCATTCCTGACAGTGCCACGATAGCACACAGAGTGGAGAGAGGAGTGTGTGACCAGCACAGAGAGACTGAAGTGATTCTGAGACTTTGCATTGGAACGCAGGGACACCCTGTCACAGCGGAACACAGCACAGGGCAGAATTCTGCCAGCGTCCATGGGGGAAGCATTTAGACCAGCCTGGCCAGAGGGAAATCCTCCACCCCAAAACCTTATGTCCTGCTAGCCCCACCACCAGCTGACACAAAGTAGCCTGGGGCATGGAATAAATTTGTAAGGCAGTCTGGCTACAAAGGATGCAGTCCTTGGGCAATTCTTGCAGCTGTGCTGGCTCAGAGCTAGTGCACATAGGGTGCACATGACCCGGTGATACAGGTGCAAGGATGGCCAAGCCAGTGCCTGTGTCACCCCTCCACCAACCGACTCCAGGCAGTGCAGCTCAGGGAGTCTTCTGTCACTTGGGGAAAGGAAAGGGAAGAGTTCAGAGGACTTTGTTTTACAACTTGTGTGCTAGCTCAGCCGCAGTAAAATAAAGTACCAAGGAGACTCCTGAAGCCCAAGTCCAGGCCTTAGTTCCTGGACAGCACTTACAGAACCAATCTGGGCCAGAAAGAAACACACTCTCCAGAAGGGAAGGATCCAGTCCTGACAGTATTCACCATCTGCTAACTAAAGAGCCCTTGAGTTTTGAAGAAACATCGAAAAGTAGCCAGGCAGCAGTCACTATGAGATTTGGGTGAGACTCAGCTGGCTTCAGGTGTGACCTCCGGTGACCATGAGAGAGTACTCACATCACTCCTCCCCCAACTCCAGGAGCCCAGCACAGAGAGTGAGAGACTCTGCCTAGTATTCCAGGGAATTCTCCCGTATCTTATCCATGTCCACCAAGGTGGTAACACCAGGAATCTGCAACAGTCACAACATTACTGGGCTTGGGGCATTCCCAGTGCTATTATGGCTGCAGTGATCAAAGACTCAGATCGTAAGACTCAATTCCCTTTGAATATCTGGAAAGCCTTCTTAAGAAGGATGGGTTCAAACAAGACCAGACTGCAAAGATTAAAATAAATACCTAACTTTTCAATGCCCAGATATCAATAAACATCCACAAGCATCAAAAATATCCAGGAAAACATGACCTCAACAAATGAACTAAATAAGGTACCTGTGACCAATTCCAGAGTAATGGAGACAGGTGACCTCTCAGACAAAGAATTCAAAAGAGCTGTCCTGAAGAAGCTCAGCGAACTTCAAGACAACACAGAGAAGGAATTCAGAAGTCTATCAGAGAAATTTAGCAAAAGATTAAAATAATAATAAAAGATCAAGCAGAAGTTCTGGAGCTGAAAAATACAATTGACAAACGGAGAAATGTATCCGAGGCTCTCAACAGCAGAATTGATCAAGCAGAAGAAAGAATTAGTGAGTTTGAAGATAGGCTATCTGAAAATACACAGAAGAGAAAAAAGGAAAAAAAGAGTAAGAAAGAATGAGGCATACCTACAAGATCTAGAAAATAACCTTGAAAAGGCAAATCTAAAAGTTATGGCCTTAAAGAGGAGGTAAAGAGAGACTATGGTAGAAAGTTTATTCAAAGAAATAATAACAGAGTTTTCCAAATTCACAAAAAGAAAACAATATTAAGATACAAGAAAATCACAGAACACCAAGCAGATTTAATTCAAGGAAGACTACCTCAAGGCATTTAATAACCAAGCTCCCTATGGTCATGGATAAAGAAAATGGCATAAGGGAAGCAAGAAAAAAGAAAAAAAAAACCACACACACATAAAGGAGCTGTACTAGCTCTGGCAGCAGACTTCCAAGGGGGAAACCTTACAGGCCAGGAGAGAGTGGCATGACATATTCAAAGTGCTGAAGCAAAAAACCCATAACCCTTCAAACATGACAAAGACTCTCCCAAACAAAAGCTGAGGGATTTCACCAACACCAGACCTGTCCTACAAGAAATACTAAAAGGAGTTCTTCAATATGAAAGAAAAGGACATTAACAAACAGTAAAAAAAATCACAACTCGCTGGTAACAGTAAGTACACAAATACAGAATACTCTTTGCTAGTAATTGTGGTACACAAACTATATCTTGAATAAGAAGCCTAGAAGATAAACCTATCAAAAATAACTAAAACAAATTTTTGATAGTATAAAACTATATACATGAAAACAACAAAAAGTTAAAAAGTGAGGAGGGATGGAATTAAAGTGTAGAATTTGTTAGATTTCTCTTTGCTTATTTATTTGTAAGCAGAGTTAGTTGTCATATGTTTAAAATAATTGGTTATAAGATGTTTTTTGCAAGCTTCATAGTAACCTCAAATCAAAAAACCTACAACAGATATACAAAAAATAAAAAGCAAGAAATTAAAATACACCATCAGAGTAAATAACTTTTAACAAAGAAAGAGAGTAGAATGATGGTTTTTAGAGGCTGGGAAGTGTAGTGGGGAGGGAGGAATAAAGTGGTGATGGTTAATGGGTGCAAAAATATAGTTAGATAGAATGAACAATATTTGATAACACACCAAAGTGACTATAATCAACAATAAGTGAGGGTATACTTAAAATAACTGAAAGAGTGGAAATGGAATGTTCCTAACAAAGAAATGATAAAAACCTAAGGTGACAGATACCCCAATTACCCCGATATGATTAATTTACATTGTATGCCTGTATCAAAACATCACATGTACCCTATAAATATATACAACAGTTATGTAGCCATAATAATTTAAAATTATTCCCCCAAATCCTCAATTTTAGAAAATATGCACATTTTTACAATCTTAGAAGACAGAGTACACTCACCTATAATTTTACCATTTTCATCAGTTACTGAAATACCTACAGGAACAGGGATTTCATAGTCCTTTCCTTTGGAGCCTTTCAGTGCACTAACCCTACCAAAAAAAGCCAAATGAAAATAAGGAAATCCTCTAAATTAAACGGTTTATGCTTCAAGCAAATATAATAGTTTACAAAGGAGAGTAGCAATCAACTCTTCTGGCCAATGCAGATATTAAATGGTCAAATACAGTATTAAAGAAAAACTAAAAGTTTTCCTATTTATTTGCATTTTAGAGTATTGTATCCATTAAAATGGTATTAGGTAATGATTTAAGTAACCAAATTAACGAGCAAAAGTCATTTTAACCAATAGTGAATTAAGATATTGCACGCCTGAATAATGCTACAATACAAACAAGCTATTAATAGAAAAAAATAGAAAACCTACTTAATAACAAAGCTTTTTGAAAAATTCACCTCACATGAGAGCACTTAAATTTTAAGAGGCTAATTTGGCTACTCTCAAACTGCTCATGAGAGAATAAATTGGTATAAACTTCTAACTTAGTAATTCCATATCTGGGAATTTATCAAGAAAATAATTGAACCACCAAGTAAAATAATATCTACATAAGAATGATGCATTGTGGCTATAAGAGCAAAAAACATCAACAATAACCTAAATAGACAAATGACAAACTTTCATTTTCAATAGTATAATATTACAGTTGTTGTGAATAATTTTCTGACATGGAAAAAAATGTTAAGCAAAAAGAGGTAGTTGTAAAATATTGTACTCTCATTTTTGCATCCCAAAATTATATATGCATACACATAATTACATTTGTGTAAACATACAGAAAAGTCTTAGAAAAGTCAAGAAAAGGTTAATCTTCGAGTGGAATAATTATAGAAGACTGACTTTTAATGGTGGTGGGGTGGAGTAGTTATGGTTCATATTTGAGAAAGGTTTCCTAAAGGTTGTCAAGGATAATCTTAAAAGAAAATGGTGGGAATTCACATAATGTTCTATTTCTACATAGGAAATGCAAAGAGAATACAGATAGATAATGTCAGAGGAAATGGATAAAAAGTTTAAAAACTCCATATTCCTTAGGACCAGGCTTTTATGAGTTATTTTAAACTTCTGCTGAGGTACGAATACAAGAAATAATTTACTTCAAATTACCAATTAAGTTTTTATCTTGTAACTTTTTTTTTCCAGGAGGGTTTGATTTTATAGAACTTAAGTTGCTCAGTAAGTACTTACCGACTGTTAGCTCCTCCTCCAGCCACAAATCGTTTCTGAGGATATTTGTCTTTAAGTTGTCTTAAAGTCATTTTTTTATGGGCTACAACCCAGATGTCACCACCTTTTCCACCTTCTCCACCTAAACGAGGATAACCCATTCCACCACTTCCACCTTTGATGAAGAGTCTTACGTTATCAATGAAATTTCCATACTTAAATAAAAGAGAGAGAAACATTTATATATCAAATGTGCTTATCAATTTAGAACTCCTTTCTAGTTCTTAGTTCCACTAAAACTTCTTAAAAAAAATCAGTAATGGCTTTCTGTATGCCAACTCTAGCACCTTTTCTTAGCTCACCTCCAGTGTGACTTTCCTTTCTCATTTAATTATCTCTCTTAAGACTTTTCTTTCCAATTATCAATTATTGTCCCATCTATCCTCATGGTCTGTGACCTTGGCCCTCTCTTCATTCTAGACTTTCTCCCCCAGGTCAACTCAGCTTGTATAAATAACTATCATGTAGGTAAGATATTTCCTATGTCCAATATGTTGGACATCTCCATCAAGATGTAGCTTTTAGTAGTTTAAAGCAATTGAGAACAGGATCTGTATTTAATTTATATTTGAAACTCCTCTAATATTTAACATGTTCTTAGATATCAGACGAATGAATTAACAGTCGCCTCACAAACAAATGTTAATGTAACAAAACCAAACTTTTCCCCAGGCAAAATTTGTTCTTCCAGTGTTCTCTCAAATAATGGAACCATGGTTTATCTATTCATCAAGACTGTACAAATGAAAATCTTTCAGACTATACATGCTTTTTTCCCTGAAGCCCTGCTAACTCTATTTCCTCTTTCCAGTACCATCACCCTAGTACCTAGACCAATAAATGATCTTTCGGCATCTAGTCATTCTTTCTTTAATGTATCCTCCATCTTGTTGCCCACGCTATTTTTCTGAAATGGATCTGATCTCTTTAATCATGTTTCTTCCCTATTCAAAAACCACCCATGGTTTCGTTTGCTTTTTACTGTTTATGAAATAAAGTCTAAAATTCCTAGTACTCTATGTATATTCAAAGACTTTAATCTACCCTTCCAGTATCATTTTCATTTGTTCAACTCTTCCCATCTCCTCTTCCTCTTTGCTCTGTACTACATAACGGACTGCCATGTCTATATGCCACTCTGCTCATGCTTTTCCTCTACTTAAACCATCACATGTTCTTTTCTATCATAAACTAACCTGAATGCCATATTTTCTTATGTCTTTCTTCATTCCTCTAATCAACTCTTACACTGATTTTGCTGGCTCTCTTGGCAATATTATAGCTCTATTATTATCTTTTTTGAAATCTTATAATGTATTTAGTGTTTACCTTTTCCTTCACTAAATCAAGAACTTCTTGTAGGTATAGAACTTGTGTATTAACCTCCCAGGTTATCAAAATATCTTACAGTATAATTTCCTAAATTCATAATCTTCACAACTTCAGTCACATAGGATAGTTATAAGTATCAAAACATCTATTTGAGGATGGTCCCAGTGCAGTAGTGGTTACAACTAATTGATCATATCCAGTTACAGAGTCCTTTGTTCCTTCTCCACTCCCACTGCTTCCCTTAACTAGCCTTAAAAAAAATTTAAAAAAATTTAAATTAAAAAAAAAAGTTTGTTTCGAAAAAAAATTGAAACATTGACCATTCTGATACACTCTTGAGGAAGGTTTTTAAAGTTCTATTCAATATGTGACACTTTTTTACTGCTCTAGATTCACCACATTCAGAGGTGTATGAGCCTCACTCAAAGGAAATCTTTCACTCTGCTCCTTAGTAGTAAGGTAATGGCCAAAATATAATGCCAGCAGGTTTTCAAAAAACATTACTAGTTGAGGCTCATATAAAGTGTGTGTGTTTTTTTTTTTAATTCGAAGCAGTTGTAAATTTTTACAGCGACGATTCTAAGACCGACAGTACACATAAACAGACCTAAATTTTCTGCAAGAAGGCATGTCAATTACACATTCTCGTTTCGTGATAAAGTTTTTAGAAAGAAATTTTTTTTGTTTTTGAGACAGTCTCGCTCTGTCGCCCTGGGTGGAGTGCCGTTATGTCAGCCTAGCTCACACCAGCCTTAAACTCCTGAGCTCAAGGGATCCTCCTGCCTCAGCCTCCCTAGTAGCTGGAACTACAGGCATGCGCCACCACGCCTGCTAATTTTTTCTATTTTTAGTAGAGATAGGAGTCTCACTCTTGCTCAGGCGGGTCTCAAACTCCTTAGCTCCAGCTGTCTTCCCGCCTCGGCCTCCCAGAGTGCTGAGATTACAGGCGTGAACCACTGCGCCCGGCCTAGAAAGACCTTAACATTGCACTCGAGAAAAAGTATGGACGAACAGGCTCGGCTATCATTTAAAAGAAGAAAAGAAACACTACAATATTTGAGTCACGGCAGGCAAGTATCCCAATTCCTCATGCCTCGTGCACACTATTCCCCTAAAGAACCTCAAACCCTGCCCCCAAACGACCGCCCTAACCACGCTAGGCAGACACCCCCGTCACCCTTTATTGGCAAAGCCTGACTCCTGGAGGGACAGAGAAGACTATGGTAAAACTAAGCAGGAAAAAAGCCTCTGGAAAGAAAACAGCCGGGAGGGAGAAGAGCGAGGGAGAACCAGAGCCCTAAGTTGGGGCGAAGGGAACCAGGCAGAGGAGGACCAGACACGGACCTTTCTGAACAACACGCAACCGCAATGCACCATGACTGCGACCGGCCAGGATTCCCGCGGAAGCTGCACGAACTGAAGTACAGCGCAGCCTTTTTACGTCACCGCCGGCGGTCGACGCGAGTTTTCCTCCGCAGGCGCCTGCGGCCTGGCGCATGCGTTGTATCGTGCGCTGCTGCGGCGACCGTCTCAGGCGCTAGGGGACGCTCCACACGGGTGCAGCGTAGGTAGGTGGCCTGTCTTTGGAGGTAAAGCAGAATAAAACGTTGAGATAAAGTCGAGAAGCAGTGCGGTAAGGGACAGTAGGGTGCACAGTGTCTCAGGAATGAACATTTTCAATGGAATGGACCTGGAGACTCAGCTACTTTGGAGCAATTTTTATGCTAATTGAGAAAAACAGAACGCACCAGAGTCTTAGCGCGAAAGAACCTCCATCAGACTATGAAACCAAGCGCGTAAAAGACACGGGAACTCAACTGGGGAAAGAGGAACCCCAAAAAACTGTTAGTTCAATAAGGAGCTGAGTAATCTCCAGCAGAAGTTTGCAGGAGACCATTTAAAACCTGTGGCACGAAAGTATTATTGAAAATAATGTCAGGCTCTGAGATCTATAAGAAGACTCTTCTGTGGGGGAAAGAAACTTGTCTTCAACCGTATGTCAGAGAGTAGCTTCCTGGAGTCCGGTAGACAAAAGAGTTTTTATTCAGCTGTCGTTTGAAGCGTGCCTTTGTGAGCATTAATAAGAACTTTTCCTTAAACTGGGCAAGACCAGCAGAAAGTGGCTCCTCCCATTTCCTCAAGCAGTGAAAATGTGCACTATTAGGCAAGTAACCTTTATACCAGACCCCTAGGGAGATAAAGGAATGGAATGCAAAAGGGGAGCTTGCATTCCTTTCCCTCCTGTTAAGGAAGTTTATCCCTCCCTGTCTCTCCTGATAAGGACTTAAGAACGATACCGGAGCTGCAGGATGGATGTGACTGAGACAAGCGTCCTAGGAGCTGGTTGAAAAAAAAATTTATTACAAGCGGCTGTTCTGGCTCAGTTACTTACTCCCCTATAAACACTCTATAAAACCCACCACTCTTCCCTTCCTGGGATGGACACTTTTTTCAGCCTCCACCCATCTGTACCCAGATGCTCATAATAAACAGCATTTTGCTAAACCTGAGGCTTTGTGTGTCTCCCTGTCAACTCTGGACCTAACATGCACAGCCATACTAAACAGCCCTGCACTACTCTGCCAGTCGTGAAATTCTTTCTTAACCACTAAAACTACTAATTTCTAGAATTCTTTTCACACTTCAATGTGACAGTCTCTTCCACCCTTCACTTAGGACACATTATTTGGAAATACATGATGTGAAAAACCACCCCTCTCTTGACTACTTTGCTGCTACTGGACCTTTTTCTTCACCACCAATCAGTAAAGCTGTAATTGTCCTTTAACCTGTAATGGTTGTATGTATTTTCCCTCTGGATGACTTTAATGTGGAATATGAACTCAGACATTACTATGAGATGTTTATCTCCATCAGTGTACCTACTCCATTATATTATTTCTGTGTAGATGTTTTAGGTTTTTTTTTCGTTTTTTGAGACAGGGTCAGGTGATGTTTGAACAAGGAGGGCCCAATCCAGACAGTATAAACAGGACCCCAGACCATAACCAGGGCCCCTTGCCGTTTTTTGTTTGTGGTGAATGTATCTTGCTGTTGCTCTATAAACCTATCTTGCTCTTCCTCAGTAAATTTTGTTTCGCGCTTCCCTTGCTGTTGGTGTGTCTGGTCATTTTTCAGCCAAGAGCACACCAACAACCGAAAATAGACTGCCAACCAACAACTCTTTTTCATATTCCAAAACGATATAGGCTCAAAGTATTATAAACAAAAGAAAAAAAGCCCACCCTAAATGCTATAATCCAGAGAAGTAATTACTGTTGTGTTTGTGTATTATTAAAGTTTTTAAAATAAGTATAATGTTAGAAACATGTTTATATGTGTGTATGGTAATTTCAAACAAATTTTACATAATCAATAAAATATATCTTTCAGGAACCTCTATTTTCAGCATTTTGCTAGGAAAGTCCTTAAAAATTAATGAGAGGTTATAGGTAGGAGGATCACTTGAGCCTAGGAGTTTAAGGTTGTAGTGAGCTATGATCAGGCCACTGTACTCCAGCCTGGGTGACAGAGCGACAGAAGACTGTCTTTAAAAAAACAAAAACAAAAAAAGTTCTGGTGGAAACAAAAACAAAAAACACATTAACTTAGAATTCTATATCTAGGGAAAATGATCCTAAATGAATGAAAGTGAATTAAAATACATTTTCAGATAAAGAAAACTAAAAGAATATGTTGTTGGGGGACATGTGCTACACGAAATATGAAAGAAGTTCTTCAGGCTAAAGAAAAATACAACCACATGAAAATTCAGGTCTTCAGGGGCAAGAAATAAAGAGCATTGGAAATTATAACATTGTATCATGGGATTTATAATATATGTAGATGTATTTGACAACTATAAAAAAAAAGGATGGGAAGGTGAGTAAAGGGACTTCTAACTTGCAAGATTTCTACATTTTACATGAATTGATTCAATATTAACCCTATGTAGTCTGTGAAAACTTAAGGATGTATATTGTAATCCTTAGAGCAATCACTGAAAGATAATGGAAAGAGGGAAAATGAAGATCCTAAAATACACAATGTTTATATGCTTTCTATGTTTCAGTTCTAATGTCCTAAGATAAGCTTTTATTTCTTGTTCTTCTTAAACAATAACAACATATTAATGTTTTCTAATAATGATCCTTTTTGGAAGAGATAAGGGTTAGTGATCTTTTTCAACGTCTCTCTTGAACCTTTTTTCCTCCTGTCTCTGAGAGAGTATTTTGTTCATCCTTGTCTCCTGTATTCCTGAAAAAATAATGCCATCTTTCTCTTCAATTAGTCAGCAGTGAGTGCTTGTTTTCTCTGCAGGGTACGTATTCGTTTCAACTTCATTTCCTGCTTTCTTTCTCCCCACGGTCATTGAATCAGGCTTTGATAAATACATTGTTATTAAGGTTTACAAGAAGCAATGCAATTGTAGATGTTTTAAATTAATGTCTTTCATTATACTGAGTCAGAAAGTCAATGAATTGAAAAATTATTCTTTTTGTAGGTAGTCAGTAGCATTAGTCAGTCAACATGTCACTGCTGTGTGTGGAGGTTCATCTTGATTCCGTGGGTAGTGATGATGGCCATATTTCTTGGAGAAGCATACTGAATAAAGGAGAAACAGGATAAACACAAATGTGACAAAGCTGCAACTAAGTGATTACAAGGTAGGGAGTATGGGGACAAATTAATAGGCTACTGGCCTGATTAAACCAGGAAATCGTAATTGGCATTATCAGCTGGAGTTCTGAAACACTTGAGGGGTGTGGCTGGTGGAAACCTGACAAAACTTCATAAGTTGTGGGAATAGCATGGATATGAAATAGAAATCAGCCAAAAATATTTATTGAGTGCCCTTTATACTATACTTCAGTCACTGGGAAAACATGAAAGATATTACTTTTATAAACTGGTAGGGAGACATTATATGTCTTCATGGAAAAAAGACAACATATTGTAGTAATTCAAAAATGGATGCCAAGTAATGCAGTGAAAAGGGACACCTAATTGTAGAGGTAAAACTGAATTTCATGAAAGGGACTTTGGAGTTGAGTCAGCATTAAAGTAACAGAGAGAAAGGAAGAGATGTTCTATAGTATTACTCAGAGATGAAGTCTGTGGACAATGAGAATATGCTAGGAACAGGATGCTCATGATAGGATGATAATGAATATATTGCTGCTGGTGAAGATGATTTTAATAAAAAAAATGCATGGCTTAAAAAACATGCTTACCTAGTTACATGGTTCATTATCATTAATGATAAATAAGATGGATTAGTTAGGTAGTACACTTGTTTTTATAAATAACCAGCTAAGGAATCTAAACATTTACATGAGTTTATCATGGCTCTTTTAAAATGTGTTGTGTGCTTTTGAGATTTGCCACTGCTCCTCCTTTTTGCCAAATGGAAAATCTATTTCAAACCCAGTTTTCATAGCCCTGTCTGAAGTGTTTTACCCTACAGCAGTCATCTGGCTCTCCAACTGTACCTTCCCTTTGGTTCTCACTCTAGAGCTATAGGCTGATTGTTCTTTCTCTTCTTCCTTCACTGATTCCATTTGCAGTTTATGAACCCCTAAATATAGTCCCCCATATTCATCTCGACTTTCTTTTATCAATGTATGTGCTCATGGCAGTGTTAATTTTCTATCAAAACAGAGACCTTTCAAACTAGCTATATTTCTAGATAAATTTTAGATATTCCAGAAGATCCAGAATCAACTCTAATGCAACATGTCCTAAATCACATTAATCCTCCCCACTAACGATCTCTCTTTTCATCTTTCATATTTGTCAATGTCACCCCATAAGCAAGTATGCTGAAAGCATTAGTTCTTTTTTGTTTTCTCTCCATCTCATATCAATGGGATCAGTCACCATGTTTTGACTATCTTTGAAGTATGTCATTTCTGTCATTGACCTAAATATTTTATTAGGCATTATTTGGTAATATAAAATAATATACCTAACATAAATATGTTAGAAACTATAGCCATAAAAAGAAGACTAATGAAATCATTATGCATAGAAACTCTTTATGTATTCTTTCCAGATTTCATTTCCTTATACACCCAAACCTAATCACTCTCCTGAATTGTATGTTAATTACTTCCTTACTATTAAAATTACTTTATCATGTATATGTATTTTTAAAGAACATATGGTTTAATTTTGCTTGTCTTTGAGCCCTATAAAAGTGGTATCTTCTTTTTTTAATCTATAATGCATGTCGATATGGTCTATTCATTTTCACTGCTGAATAACATCTTATGCCAAATATACCACAGTTGACTATATATTCTCTTAATGGTCATTTTTTATTGTTTTTGCTTTTATGAACAATGCTAATATGAATATTCCATTTTGGTGTATGCTGCTTGGCACCTATTTGTAAGAATTTCTTCAAGATGTATTCCTAGGAATGAAAAGACTTATTGCGAGTTAGGCACTTGCTCAAACTGACAATATAGTGCCAATTTATGTTCTAGACTAGCATTGTGTAAGAATCCTGCTGCTTCATGGATGATGAATTGTATGTGTCAACCTGACTGGGCCATGGGGTGCCCAGGTATTTGGTTAAATGTTATTTCTGGATGTGTCTCTAGATGAAATTAGTGTTTTAATTGATAAACTGAATAAAACAGATTGCCCTCCCCATAATCTAATCCATTGAGGGCCTGAATAGAACAAAAAGACAGAGGAAAGAAGAATTTACTCTCTCTTCCTGACTGCTTGAGCTGGGATATCAGTCTTCTGCTCTCAGACTGGGGCTTACTCAAATGGGTCTCCTGGTTATGAGGCCTTTAGGTTCAGACACCATCAGCTCTCCTGGTTCAGCTAGGTATTTGAACTCAGGCTGTAAGTAAAACACCAGCTTTCCTGGGTCTCCAACTTGCAGATGGCAGATCGTGGGACTTTGCAGCCTCCATAATAATGTGAGCCAATTACTTATAACAATATTTTAATATCTCTCTTTTATATAAAATATAAAATTTATTATATATTATATTTTATGTATACTATATAATATAATATATATGTATATATTATATTATATATTATAGTTTATTAAGTATATATGCTGTATATATTATATATATCCTGTTGGTTCTGTTTCTCTAAAGTACTCTGACTAAATATATTTCATACACTCACCATCACTTGATATTGTCAGATTTCTTAATGTTTGACCTGACAGGTGTGAGTTCATATATCACTGTGGTCTTAATTTGTAGTTCCCTGCTTGCAATTAAGTTATTAGGTATTTAAATATGAAATATTGGATCTAAGTTTAGTTTAGTACATCTCAAATAAGAAACAGTACAATTAATCAAAGTGTGTGCCTAAACTAATGACACAGTTTTGCTGTCTTAACAGTAGCTTGCTCATGCCAGCAGCAAAGAACCCTGGAGAGCGAGTGGTGATGAAATTGCAAAAGGCATTTCCCACAGCTTGTTGAGAATTGAATATTTTTCCTTGCAAGAAGTGGTCCAAAGCCTGGAAGAAGTTGTAGTCAGTTGGCGCAAGGTCTGGTGAATACAGTGGATGACAGAGAGTTTCCAAGTCCAGCTTCTGTAGTTTGAGCAGCGTTGTTTGTGCGGAATATGGTCTTGCAAGAGGATTGGCCTGTCTCTAGTCACCAATCTCGGCTGCTTAGTCACAAGCACCCTCATCATTTCATCCAATTGGCTGCAGCAGACAACTGCTATACTCAACTGACCAGGTTTCATGAAGCTATAATGGATAATACCAGTGCTGGACCACCAAACAGACACCATTAGCTTTGCTTGATGAATATTCCGTTTTGGACTGTGTTTCAGCAGTTCATCTTTATCCAACCATTGCGCCGAACACTTGCGATTGTCAAAAAGAATCCATTTTTAATCACACATAACGATACAGTGTAGAAATGGTTCGCCTTTATGTCGTGACAGCAAAGAAAGGCAAGCTTTGAGACAATTTCTCTTCTGATGCTCATTTCATTCCTGCGATACTCATCTATCCAGCTAATTTACCTTGCTGATTTGGGAAGATGATATCTTTATAGACCACATATTAACATTATATTTATGTAGATTGTCTTTAATGTTTCAATATAATTTTAAAAGTCTCCATAAAGGATTAATATACCTTTGTTAAATTTATTCCTAGATACCTTATATTTTTGTTGCTGTTGTAAATGGTATCTCTTTTTTAATTTATATGTTCTGTTTGTTGCTTATATAGAGAGATGCAATGAATTTTGTAGATTGGTTTTATATCCAATGTCTTACAAAACTCTCTTGTTAATTTAAATAATTTGTCTATGTATATAATTTACTTATTTTTGAACATATGCTTATACACAGCTTGTTTACTATGTATTAGGCACTGTTCTGAACATTTTAAAAATGTTTATCACAACAGCCATTTGAAGCAGGTTCATTTTTCATCCTGTTTTAATATAAGGAAACCGAATCACAGAGAGATTAAATCACTTGCTCAAAGTCACAAATTAGCATTTGATCCTAGAAGGCAGGATTTAAACCCAGGCAGTTGATTTCCAAGCTCCATACTCACCAATAGCTTTGCTGTCTCTCTGCTTGGCTAGACAGTTCTGATTCTTTCTTTCTAATCCTTACCTTCTTTTTTTCCTGCCTCCAAATCTTTATATGCAGGTATTATTTTGAATGTTAGCAGAGATAATGGGCATCTTTTTCTTGCTCCTAATTTAAAAAAGAATTCTTTTAATATTTTACTATAAGAAAGACGTTTGCTGTAGGGTTTGGTGGATAACATTTATGAGGTTAATAAAATTCTCTTTTATTCTTAGTTTTGCTAAGAAGTTTTTTGATTTTGTTTTGTTTTTTGTTTCTTGCGACGGAGTTTCACTCTGTCACCTGGGCTAGAGTGCCATGGTGTCAGCCTAGCTCACAGCAACCTCAAACTCCTGGGCTAAAGCAATCCTCCTGCCCCAGCCTTCAAGTAGCTGGGACTAAAGGCACACACCACCATGCCTGGCTAATTTTTCTATTTTTAGTAGAGATGGGGTCTCGCTCTTGCTCAGGCTGGTCTCCAACTCCTGAGCTCAAGCAATCCTCCTGCCTCAGCCTCCTAGAGTGCTAAGATTACAGGCTTGAGCCACAGCACCTGGCCTTTTTTTTTTTTTCTTAATCATGAATGGGTATTGAATTGATCAAATGATTTTTTTCCCTTTAATTTGTTTATGTGGTGAATACAGTCATTGACTTTCATATGTTGAACTACCTTTGCATCCTGAGGATATTTCCAGCTTGATACTTATATATGTTTTTGTAAGTCCTGGTGAATTTGGTTTGCTAATATTTTGTTTAGAATTTTTCATCTATAATCATTAGTAAGATGGCTTGTGACTTCGCTCTTTTTCTCACTATCCTTTTCTTAGTCTCATATGACAGAATGAGTCTGGGAAGGTTCCCTCTTTTCAGGAAGTGTTTAATCCTTGAAAGTTGTCTGTAAAATGATATGGGCTTGATTTTCTTTATAAATGGGAAGATTTTAAACTACTTATTCAAGGTCTTCAAATATGATTTACTATTGAGGCTTTGTATTTCTTCTTATATGAATTTTATGTTTTAAAAAAATCTTATTAATTGTATTTGTTTTCAAATTTATGGTATATGTTTGTTCTTAGCTTTCATGTATCTAAATTTAATCTTTTTTTGTATCTATAGATATATGATATTTTCCACTCCTATGGTTTATTTGTACCATCTTTCATTTTTTTTCTTGATCCGTCTCACCAGAGGTTGGTCTGTTTTATCCAAAGAATTACCAATATTTTATCCAAAGAATTACTCAATAAATTGAGTTTTTGTCAATCTCTTTTTCTTATTCAATTTTTATTCTCTACTGGTTCTAAACTTTTGTTCTCTATTTCTATCATGTAGAAATTGCCCAAGAAATTTCACCATACATATTTAACAATTTTACAAAGTCTAATTTGAATGACCTTATTTCACTTTTTACCTAAATATTTAACAATTTAACAAAGTTTAAACTTACTATCGATATCTCATTTTCTTCTCCTTCTTTCTTTTTCCTCCTCCTCCTCTTTTTCCTATTACTTTTCTTTACTCTTTGATTCTTCTTCCCTCTCCTCTGTATCCTATTTTCCTTGGAGATTTCATTTTCTTCATTACCTAACAATGATTTAAAAATTATGTTTATCAGTCAGGTGCAGTAGCTCATGCCTGTAATCCCAGCGCTTTGGGAGTCCAAGGCAGGAGGATCGCTTGAGGCCAGGAGTTTGTGACCAGCTTGGGCCCCTTGGCTAGACCCTGTCTGTACAAAATATTTATAAAATTAACTGGGCATGATGGCACGTGCTTGTAGTCCCAGCTACTAGGGAGGCTGAGATAGGAGGATCGCATGAGCCCAAGAGTTTGAGACTGCAGTAAGCTATGATTGGGCCACCATACTTCTGCTTGGGTGACAGCAATACTCCATCTCAAAAAACAAATTATATTTGTCATCATTTAGTCAGCTTTTATTTGTAATTTAGCAGTAGACCCTTCAGAAAGATCAGTCACATAAATATTTTCTCTCACTGACTTTGTAGACACCAAGAGTAGAATTTCTGGGTCACTTTCAGATTAAAGGGATTGTGCCAGTGTTCTTCCTTGGTGATTACAGCTACTTACATTCTGGTCAAAAATATATGAAGTGTTCGTTTTCTCAAAAACTTGCTTTACAGGCACAAAATGTCTCAAGCCTTGGGAAAACCCAAGCATGGAAGAACTCTTATCCACATTTTACACATAAGGAAACTGGTGCTTAAAAGCTATAAATGAAATCCAAAATCACCTGGCTGTAACGGTGAACTGGAATGTCAAAGACAGGCCATCTGATCCCATCATTCAAGCAATCCGGCCAGCCTCCTGCCAGCTTTCTCTGACAAGGCCGGGGCAGCAGAGAGCAGCATTTGAGCACTTGATGCTCAAACAAGGCAAGGGTTAGATTACCACAGCATTTCATGGGATACCCATTTTTAACTTAATGAAGAACATGAAAGTGTTTATAAAAATTTCATGTGCTTTTGAGTCCACCACTTGGGACAGAATTTACATAGAATATGCTTTTTACCTCAAAAACCATGTATTCAGCCATTAATAACTGTATGTACCTCTATCAAATATGTAACCAATAAACATTAGGTGTTTCACCTAAGGGAGGAAAAACTTGCTAATACTGTATTTTACCAAGTACTTTTGTTAGGTTTTAGTCTGAAACTGTCGGTTCTTGGCGCAGCCATGGTTGAACGATAAGCAGACATGCCAAAGTTAGGCAAGCACGAAAATGAGGTTTATTGAGGAGAGAAAGATAGGATTATAGGGCAAGAGCAAGATATAGGTTTACGGAGCATGGTACATACACCATAGATGATGACTGGGCCCACTGTTGCAGCAGGGCAGGCAAAAGGAAGGGCAAAGAAGATTGGCTAGTTCTGCTTCTTATTTTATAACGCCGGGATAGGGACCTCCCTCGTGGTTCAGAGGTCACCATGGAACCACTTTGATTGGACAGTTGGGAGTCACATGACCTGAGCCTTACTGCACATGTGGGTTCTGGGTCACTTTCCAGACTTTATGGTACCTATGCTGCTTGGCCCATGGGCTAGAGAGTCCTCTGCATTCTTTGGCAGCTGGCACGCCAAGTTCTGATTGGCAGATTTGTAGGGTATTCTCTCCTCCCACAAGTATGGAGAATTAGGGTTAGGCTGGACCAAGATGGGGGCAACAGCACCCACTTTCATCCCTAGCAGACCCGGAATCCCTCACTATCAAACCTAATACTTAAATTTTGGTTAAGCTTTAATTGGGGAAAACAATATATCATTCCCTTGAAGTTAGCATTTTTTCTCCTGTTTACTAGATATTAGAGTTCACTCTTCTATGAGATACCAATTAATATCCTTTGCTTACTTTTCTATTAATTTTTTTCAAATTTTAGAGACAGGGTCTTGCTCTGTTGCCCAGGCTGAAGTGCAGTGGCACAATCATAGCTCACTATAACCTTGAACTTCTGGGCTCAAACAATCCTCCTGCCTCAGCCTCCTGAGTAGTTGGGACTACAGGTACGTGCCACCATGACTCACTCATTTTTAAAATTTTTTGTAGAGTTGGGGTCTCACTACATTTCCCAGACTGGTCTCAAATCTATTATTGATTTATAGAAGTTCTCTATTCAGGACACCATTCTATTGTGTGTCTCTCTGTGTGTATGTGTGTCACAATAATCATACCCAAATATGTACTGTTATTCAGTAGTTTTGTCCTCTAATATTCTGTACAAATGCATTTTAATGACATGGGAAAATATTTGAGATACTAATAATTGAAAAAACAGTATACAAAATTATACTTATGGAGTGATCTTAGTTGTGCTTTAACAAGCATTGGTGCTATGGTTTGAATGTTTGTGCCCCTCCAAAATTCATGTTGAAACTTAATTTCCAATATAATAATATTAAGAGATGGGGCCTGTAGGAAGTGATTAGGTTATGAGGGCTCTTTTCTCCCTCATGAATGGGATTAAGTCACTTGCAAAGGAGGCTTCACGCAATATTGGACCCTTTTTGCCTTTCTACCTTCCACCATGTGAGGATGCAACAAGAAGGTTCTCACCAGACATCCGATGCCAGAACCTTGATCTTGGACTTCCCAGCATCTAGCACTGCAAGCAATAAATTTCTTCTCTTTATAAATTACCCAGTCTCAGGTATTTTGCTATAGCAGCACAAATGGACTAAGACAATTGGAGAAAAAAGTCTGGAAATAAAAACACTATTACCTGCATCTTTATATCTTTCTATATTTCACAACTTTTCTATAGATGCTTTGCAATACTTGTATACAAGAACTATGTGGTTATTCAACAGAGAAATGAGAGCTAATTCATCTTAGAAGGAACTGTTGAAGGACCAACATTAACTCAAGAATGGAAGGGGCTGCTTCCTTAAAGGGGTGGGGGCTGTGCCTAAGGTTAAGTCAAAGCTTGGACAACAGCTTTGCTGGATGTGGGAATTCCTTGGGAGGATGAGGTGTTCAAGTCTCAGCTGGGATATTGGATTAGGTAACTTTTAATGTCTCTGCTAACTTTGAGAGTCCATGATTAACGGTGGACTAAAACACCTGGAACACTAGAGCAGAAGAAAATCTGGTGTGAGATGGATTTGTGTTTATCCCACATAATCTGAGTAAACAAGTCTTCTTTTCTGAGTTCTGTTTTGTGCAGGAGCTGGTCCTGCAGATGGAAAGGGCACAGGGCAAGACTAACGATTAACCATGTTAGCTCCACTGGTAATGATGAGAAGAACAAAGTGGAAGGTAGGTGCTGGGAGAAGTGGGCTTTAGGGGGGACAATGACTGGCTGTGAGTTTGGCGCTCATCTCACCTCATAGACTCACCATCTCAGCTCAAGAACCTGGGAGGAAGCATGACCTGCCTAAGGGGATGTGGGAATAACTGGCTTTGGATCCATTTCCAGACCCATCTGATCATCACTACTGGGGCTTAGGCTTAGCAGACGGACTTAAACACGAAGTGAGAACGATGTGTCAGGGCTAGGACTGATGGACAATACACATACATGAAATTTAAGGGACTTGCCCAGAGTCTTCCTTCCACCAAAGGCTAGAGGAAACTTTTTCCCCCCAGAATTAAACAGTGAGTGTTTAGGTAGAAGCAAGGGTATATGTATGTGTTAGTGTTATTAATTTAAATGGTGCTTAGCTAGAGAGTAGAACCGGCCAGGGAGGTTTAGGATTTTAACAGAGTCCACAGCCTTAAGGCAGTTTTTCTCTGGATAGGAGAATAGAGCGTGGACACTGGGTGGGTGGAGGGAGAAGATAACTTGAGTATGTGAACTGACTACTGCCGAGATGGATCTTCCAACGAGGAAAAAAGAAGAAACAAAGAAAGAAGAGAAGCAGGAAGACCCTGAGCCGCTCTCATCTCACAAAGTCGGAGGGGGTTAGAGGGCGGGAGGGAGCGGCGCCGAGGCAGGGACGCAGTGTGCGGGCCCCGCGGGTGTCGGGCCGGGG
>VBSM01002217.1:46574367-46588139 GCA_008086735.1 Cheirogaleus medius
ACGCGCCCCGGTCGCCGACTGGGAGCACTGGATTCCCGCGCGGGCTCTCTCCGTCCAGGTGACCTGATCCCAGGAGCGCGGCACTGGTCGAGGAGCTAACCTGAAATTGAGGGGTCCCACCCGGACCCTCACCTTTTAGAACACGTATCATCATAAACTGGCCACTGTCAACTCAGTTTGGGGCACCTGCACAATTTTGGATGATGTGAAACGACCCGAATATCTTGTTTAAATTTGTTTCGTGTGATTTCTCTCTTTAGCCTAACTTTTTTTGGGGGAGGTGACGGACGGCGGTTTACGGTGGGAAAGAGGTGAGTCCTGTGTTCTGAGTCTGCCTCCTCACTTACTTTCTTCCCATTGGCTGTCAGAGTTGTAACGGGGACATTTCCAACGCTAGCCGTGAACAGTAGCTCTGTGGCAATTCAGTGCCGACTTAGTCCTTGACTTCCACCTAAGTGCTGTATGTAGGCTGATTTTACTGAGAAATTAATTGGCAGGGAAACTTGTGCAACAAAGCCTTAGAAAATGTTAGCATTTTGCTGAATGTCATTGGCCCTGCACCATCTCATACTAACTATCACCTGTTTTCGTGCTCCTTCATGTATGTATGTTAATCTTCTCCAACCAGCTCCTGAACAATCTGAGAAGCTAGCGATCCACCAGACATCAGTGCTTAACAAATGTTTTTCAATAAATAAAAATGGAAGCAGCAGTAACTTTGAAACTTAAAACGGTGCTTGAGAGATTCAATACCATTTGGGTTAATAAATTTGTAACATCTCAATTAACAACCACATGGTTCTCATGGTTTCACATAGAAAGGAAGGCATTTTGATCCACTTAGTTGGAATGTGTGGTGGGGGGAGTCTTGGATGGGCAGTCAGGAGACCTGAGAACTTGCTGAACCACATCACTGAGAATTTTTCTAATCTGTAAATGGAGAAGATTGAAACACATGCTTTTTAAGGCTTCTTCCAGCTTTAAAGGTCTGTGATGTAATGAACCTATCACATTTTTATAAAGGTGTGTTGGATTTCAGTGGCTCCTGAAGACTCTATCAGAACATTGGTAATCAAATTGGAATTGTAATATCCTTTTCAAAGGAAAGTCAACAACTTAGAGAAAAACTAACAAATACGTAGTAGGCAAATTTGGCGTGATCAAAAACAAATAATTTTAGACGAAGTACTTGAATTATTTTCTTTTTAAGTTAAAAATATCCCCCCCCCCTTTTTTTTCCTCTATAGAATATGGGTTTTGCTACAAGAAGATGCTTCTACCTGCCACTAGGCTGCATGGTGCTGATCAATCTGGTTAATGCTGATTTTGAATTTCAAAAGGGAGTGCTTGCCAACATCAGCCCAGGGATCACTGAAGACATTGATCTCCAGTGCTGGAAAGCTTGTTCTTTGACATTGATAGATCTCAAGGAACTCAAGATAGAGCACAACGTGGATGCTTTCTGGAATTTCATGTTGTTCTTGCAAAAATCCCAGCGGCCTGGACATTATAATGTCTTCTTAAACATAGCTCAGGATTTCTGGGACATGTATGTAGACTGCTTGCTTTCAAGATCTCATGGAATGGGCAGAAGACAGGTGATGCCCCCCAAATATAATTTTCCACAGAAAATAACAGGAGGTAATTTAAATGTGTATTTAAGAGAATAACAGTTTAGTTTTCTTTAAATTTCAATTTTTAATCCTTCTGATTTTTTTACGTTTATCCAATAAGCTAGCAAATTTGCCATATTCAGTTTTTTCTAATATGATAAGCTTTGATTTTCATTTTTACTTCCATGGGAACTCTGATAATACAAATACTTGATTCTAAATGATCTTGGAATATAATACATTTTGGTAGCTCATTAAAATTATTCTTATTGTTTTCTCATGAATAGTTCATAAGAAAGCCATTTAATCCTATAATTATTTATATTACATTTGCTGAAGAGATTTTTAAAACATCAGACATGTATTTAGAATTTTAAAATTAATCTTTTCAATAGGGCTATATAAAAGGGGGGAATCTTAAGAGACATATTAGAATAAATATTAACAATTTCTCCTCTCAAATCTTACAGGACTGGATTTTACAAAACATGAGCATTACATTTAAGATGGAAAACACAGAAAATACCTCAAGCAAGATGATACCAACCTGAAAGCTTAATTCTGTCAGTGTTGATGAGGTCAAATATTTCCTGTAGTAGTTATAAACTATTTCTAATTCTTTAATATTGATCAAATTGTATTTTTGTTGGTATGTAATTGCTTTATTGCTGTTGAATTATCATTCCCATCTTTTCGGGTAATTTGTCAATAATTTCTGATTTAGAAGTCTCTGTAAAGTGTCTTTGTTTTAAAGAAAATATCACTTAAATACAAATGTGATATATTTTTAATAGTCAAAGGAAAATTACAACTAATTTTATAAGGTCTCTTATACATTAATATTGACTTTAAAACTGTGCCAAAACTAATGGTAGTATTATCCTAAAAAGTAATAGTTCATCTTGATGTAGTATACTGTGTGGCTTCTGAAATGTGCTTTTCATTACCAAACCATCTTATATATTAAAGTATTTTTCTATGCATTGAGGACTAAAAACTTGTATTCTCATTTTTATTGTTTTCATTTTGAAAAAGAAACAACAAACAAAAAGGCAGTAAGAAACTTCATTTTAGTAAAGTGCAGTTTGATAGAATTTTTGTCCTTAGGCCTTAGCTCAGTTTGTCTTTTATGTTACCTATTTATATCTCACATCTTATTCCAAAAAGGATATGAAGCTTTAAAGAAATACACTAAACAGTAGGATAACATGAAGTAGATGAGGATATTGGAATGATTGGAAGTGAAGACAGGAAACTAATAATATGGAGTTATGGTTTAGATTAATACTTTTGAGTACATGTTACAAAAGCCAGTATCTTTGATAAAGGGTACCTGTCAATTTGGTCTGTTTTCCATTTCTCAGAGTGAAGAGGGACTCATGAGCAGTTTCAATATTCACATACTTATAAGAAAAACCAAACCACATATTCAGGAGAGGCCTGGCCTTTTCCAGGACTAAAGAAATCTGTCCCACAGGTTTTCAGAAAGGCTACCATGGTGTACAGCGCTGTTTGTACGTATGCTTATGACGACGGATTCTCTCCTGTGCAATGTGATGCCAGTACTTTGCTACATTTACAGAGCTCAAGGGAAAGGTTGCCAGGAGCTGAAGCTACCATCACACTTGCCCAGTCATTTATTTACTGAGATGTTGATTACAATACTCAATGATATATGGTCTCTACTTTGTTCCCAGGGAGCTTAGAATCGGGGGAATGTGCTTATAGTGTACAAAATGGGGCAAAGATTCCTTGTTATTAACCATGGACACTTCATATCAACTCTGGGTATGAACTGAGGTATACCTAAGGTGTAGCTGGTACTTTTTCTATGAGTATCTCATCACTGCATGCCCCTACCCACATCCATTCCTGTGTTTTAGTAACTCCCCTTTTTACATGGAATCTTAAGCTTAGGGCTTCCTGTGAAGGAAAGGAACACATTATGCCTTTTAATATCTTTTTGGGGGTGGTGGTAGTAGAGAAAGGGATTCAAAAGAGAACAAAGCTCACTAATAAGCTGATGCATATTATATCTACTTCTGTGGGCCACAAGGGGCCTGAGCAGCTCTGCCTGGGTGAGAGGTTGCTAGCCAAAGGTTAACTGGCAACTCATTCTAACTAGAACAATAACAACAGTTTAAACTTCTCCCCTCACTGAAAAAGCCACTATCCTCACAGAGAGGATAATGTAAAATTCCTAGAGAAATGTGAGTTCAGAAAGGAGGAAGAGGAGGAGGAGGAAAGAGGAAGTAGGAAAAGGTGGGCCCAGTGGGGTGATGGAGCCTGCTCTTATCTAATAATGAAAATGAAACGTATGCATCTCTTCCCAACTCTGCATTCCATGGCATCATGTTGGTAGCTTGAAATTGGTCATAGTGGGAGTATTTATACCACACAAATTGGCACATGCTATAAATCAGAATCTTCCCCCTGGAGAGCCAGTTATTATACATTTACCAGTACACTGCTGAGTGCACGCTATGGGCCTAGGATCTAGACTCAAATACAGTTTATTTTCCTGCCTAAGAAAACAGGTTCTTATCTCTCCCAGCCTTAGACATGAACTCAATTTTGTGGCTTCTTGGCTAGAGGAGGGGTGTGATGGGGATGAAGACAGGAGATGGAAACCTCATAATAGCATTGAGAGACATGGATTTGCTTTACATTCAGCATTAAGGCATCTACCTCCTATTCTTTGGCAAGATACCTCCACCACCAAAGGAAGGAAAACAATTCCCCCACTCTACCTTTCCCTTCCCCATTAAAGAAGAGAAATAGCATTGTAAGTTGCTTTGCATATTTATATATTAAGGGTAAAACCAGCTGTATTTTTACATTTTATTTTTACTCTTTAGCTTATGACTAACATTTGCTTTTATAGTAGAGATAACTTATTTTACTTTGACCAACATATTTGTTGCAGAGTTATTGTTTATTTTGCTGCCCAGTATTCATATATACTTCTGATAACCATTACTCTGATTCCCCAATTCCATCCATATGCTCTAGACGGGGTGGGCCTGCTTCTGGCTTCAGGAATAGGCCGTACGCGTATCTGGCCAAAGTCATGGTGAATGGCTCAGGAGTGGGAATGTGGCCAATCAGGGGTCTCAAGATGCACAGGAAGTTGTAGAAACTGTTGAGAGATAGGGATATACTCTTTTCCACTAGATATGAACCTGAGAGAATGTAAGGCAGGAGCTGCTAGGAAAGGAGAAGATCCTACTCATAGTTTTAGTCCCTAGATCCAACAATGCCTGCGGTCTAAATAAATCCTAGATTTGGTAGATACAGAGCCTGTAAAAAATTTTTTTTTGGCTTAAACTAGTTGTAGTAATTCATGTGCAATCAAAAGAGTTCTAACCAATACACTATGTTTTACAATTTCAGTTAAGAGAACTGGTAGTCTTTCCAAAGAAATTGATGACAACTCTTCTGATATTATATGTTGATGTTTCCAATAAAAATAAATTGTGTGTCCTTACTTTTATTTTTTATAGTATTTTACTAAAATGTTTGCTTTACATTTATGTTTAAAGATATATTTAACTAAAAAATTATAAGCAGACTTTATTTCAAAAAGTCTCTAGAGCATATTATGTAGGAATACTCTTTTTTAGTTCATCCACAGCTTTCACTGCTTTCACCTTCTGCAAGGCTCCTCCTCGAATGGGCAGCTTTTTAAGAGCAATATCAGTATCGGCCAGAGGTCCTCCTATTAATCGGGCAGGAGTGCTTTCCACTGTTACTACCGGACCAGAGGGTACCTAAAAATGCAAAAGGTAAATATCTGTGAGTCCACTTACAAAATTTTCAATAAGAGAAAAACCCATTCATCCTTCAGCTTACTTTGGAAAAGACACAGAATATACATATAAGTAGGAGATAGTATGGCATAATGGAAAGATAAGGGCTCTGAAGCCAGGAAAAGCAGGTTGTTATTCTAGTTCTATTACTTATCAGCTTTGTAACCCGGGGAAAATTATATCCAGCAGAAGACACCAGGAACACTGGCACATGGGATGGATCTACCTACTTGCTAGACAGAGGAGGCACTGCACATTTTCTGTCAAAGATATATAAAGATAGATACACTGACTAGTGTTCGTAGCAGTTTCTTAGGAATCCTAGAGGGCTGGGCCTGCTGTAAACCAGCGCTGGGCAAGAGTGGATGTACCTTGGAGATAAATATGTCTTAACAATGTGAAATCTGAACAGCAAAAGGAAAAGATAGGACAAAAATCCAATAGAAGTAACAGTTTTGGGGCCTAAATTTAATATTTATTAAGAAAACATTATAGAAAAAAATATTCTTACCGTTGTGTTAAGGCCTTTAATATCTGTCTGGTGAAATATTGCATTTTGTGGTCGTTTACTGTATCTAGAGGATTCTATAGCTTTTTCCTGAAGCCTTTTTGCTTTCTGCAGAATTTTAAATTAGAAAGACAATATTAATTGCTATTAAAGCATTAACTATGGTACTTACAATGAAAACTACATTTAATTGTGTTTGGCTTATGGTTTGGCTGTTTATTGGGTAGCCCTGAAATCAGCATTTACTCATTTAGTTTAAGAAGACAGTTATTAGTAAGTTAGATCCTTTGTACCATTGAAGAAGACACCAGTCATCTAAAAATGTTCCTGAGATTTCTAGAGGTACTGGTCATACATGACCAAGGAATAAAGCAGGTCCTGAGGAAATCAGGTTCAATTTTTAGCACATAATTTAATAAGCTACTAAATTTATATCAGGTGATACACACTGCAAAATTAAGTACTAATTCAATATACTGAAATGCTTTAAACATTTAAAACAATAGAAATTATATAACTCATTGCAGTTATAGTCAAGCTCAATAGTTAAGGCCCTAAACAGGTGAAATGTGAGGTAACAAATGATCTGTAGGAAAGGGGCTGATTTTCATTAACTATTCCTTAAAAATACAAGCAATTATGAGGAAATTTTGTAAGTAAAGTTGGGAGGAACTTTTAGTGAAAAGAGGGATCCTTGGTACCTTGCGTGAGTTTGTACAGAGGGCTATATTTGATTTTGCTATCTTAATATAGTTCCACTATTTTTGTGGACTAACTTAACATTTAACAATTTCACATCTAAAGAAAGAACTGTAACATTATGTAAAAGAGCATTCAAGGTACTAATGGAAAAGGTGGGGAAAAATAATGAAATTTTGGAAATCCATGGCATTTCTCACATATTTCAAACAATCAGCATTATAAAATTTTAAAATTAGTTTCTAGCTTATAGCTGAAACAGCTTATCACATTTTTTTACAAAGGGATATTTATCCCAAATTCCCATTTAAGCTTTAATGTTTCCTTCAGTGATCATAGAGGGGGAAAACATTTAGGGGAGAGGGTAATATAGGACAGTTGCTTTTTCTGTCCTTTGCTTCTTACAGAAAAGAATAAGAATAATAAAAAATAAAATATAAATAAAAAATAATAAAAAAAATAAAAAAAGAATAAGAAGGTTCAGAATAGAAAGCAGAGCACATTTTCCCATCTCATTCCTGCCTCACTATCATCTCCTTCTTTATGTAGGCCAAGAACACCACACTTGCCTCTCCCTGCTGAACCAAATTCAGTTCCCTAAATTGCATATGAGGATTGGACAGTGTTGGTATTGTACAGAAAGGTCACCAGAAAAAAGTGAATGAATATTCATTCCTGAAAAAGTATCTCCATAAGAGTTGGTTATTTGTTGTGGATATTGTAATACTTTAAAAATCCTACCTTTAATGTTTTAGCATTTGATGTTCTGGCCACAAAATTTTCCCATGATTTATTAGCCAGTTCTCTTTGCTTGTGTGTAGCTTGTATCTGAAATAAGAGAGATAATTAAGAGTTTTGGTTTCTATAAAAGGATATCAAAAGGCTTGAAAGCTCTTATTTTGAAGGAAGCATCTGCTCTTTGCTGAGGTAAATTTTAAAGCTGACTAGTTAAAGGATTATTCACAGGACTTAAAAATTTAAAAACAAAAGCCTTAAAATGGAAAACAATCCTCCAATCATTATATGGCTAAGGTTTTGACTACTTTTCATGAAATGTAATGCAAAACTAATATTTTTATAACAATAATTACTCTCAGCAAGATTGATTATTTTACATGATTACTACTTGTGAAGACAGATTATAATCTAGACAAGCTATATAAATGATTTAATAGCAAATTCATTGGGGAAAATAAAAAGAGATTCCTGCTAGCCATAGATAATAGTTTAGGCAAAATCATATTCATAAAACTACTTCTAATTTATAACTTCAGTAAGACAAGCAATTTTATGAGTGGTGAGTTTGTTATGGTGATGTAGTCTAGGGAGCTATCTACTAACAAACTACAAAGTCTGTAATTCTCAACAATCTATTCATTAAATATATAATCAAAGGACACCTGCCCTTGAGTAGTATATAATATACCATTAAGCTTAAATTATGAACCTAAGACTATTTTTCCATGTTTCTAAGAGAATTCATTATCAGAGCTATACCATTAAAATATTAGCAAGAAGACATGTTTCCACTAAATTACTTAATGTATTCTTATAGTACAGCAAAAAGAGATGCATATATATCAGTGGCTACCACCAAAATGTAAATATGAACACATCTACAGACATCTCTGCCTTTACCCTTCCTTCTGCCCCTCTGCTGCCAACCTAATGAACAAGTCCTGATATACACTACTCATAAGTGGTTTAATAATTTCCATGTCCAAGATGCATCTTTTCTATCAAATTACAGCAAAAAGATACTTACAAATTGGCTAATTCACTAGCTCTACTTTTTAATCATACATTATCACCTCAGGACATCTATAAAGATTAGATGTTGCAATATAATGAACTGTGTCCACAATAAACACAGGTACTTTACTAAAAGTCCACATATAAACCTGTGATTATAATCTAAAACCATCTTCTAGATATGGAGATACTAGCAAAGAGCCCTACCCTTCACCCTTCCTCTTCTCCCTCTTCCACCATTCCAGTGAAGAACTATAGGGCTACATTTAGCTTCAAGAGGTAGATTAACAAAGGTAATTCTGAGAAGACAGTCCTTCCTAAAAACTAACAAAAGGACATTTATAACGAAGTCTTTTTACTACCTCTCATTTTGTTTCTTTTAGAGATAGGGTCTTGCTCTGTTGCCCAGGCTGGAGTACAGTGGTGCAATCATAGCTCACTGTAGCCTCGAACTACTGGGACTACAGGCATGTGCCACCACATCCAGCCAATTTTTAAACTTTATTTGTAGAGATGGGGTCTTGCCATGTTGCCCAGGCTGGTCTTGAACCCCTAGCCTCAAGTGATCCTCCTGCCTTGGCCTCCAAAAGTGCTGGAATTATAGGCATGAGTCACTGTGCCCAGCCCACTGCCTATATATTTAACATACTTTGAACATTAGGACTTATTTATCCTTTAATACACAGCAATGTTAACTAAAATGCACATATAGAACCATGTTAGACAATCTGAACTAAACTAACTCATGGGCACAGAACCCTTCTCTCTGCATACTTCTTCCCCTTTCCCGCCACCACCCAGTGAACAGTTAGCATACTCTCCAAGACATGAAGTTTTACAATTCCATTCCCAAAATTCAACAACCACTCCTAGGAAATATCAAAAATTACTTACAGGATGTTACTTTAGCCCTCTACTTTTAACATACTGTGTACTTTTAAACATCTAGAAAGACTAGATGTTTGTAAATTAGGACTCATTTGTCCTTTATATACATTATATAAATAGCAAAGTAAAATAAAATGCACAGACAGAAAAAACAATGGTCAACCTTGCCTCACTATAAACACATTGGTACAAAGCCCTTTGCACTTTCCTCTCCTCCTTCTGCCCTGAACCAGCACAGATATAATAATGCGTACTGCTCAAAGAAGAGGTTTGATCATTTAGTTTCCAAAGACAATATATTGTAAGAATTTTAACAAATGGATATCTACAAAAATGTATTTACTACCTCTACTTTTAACATACTTTGTATACTTCTAAACCTCTAGAAAGACTAGATGTTTCACATAAGGACTTAAGTTTGTCTACTATATACACAGTAGTGTTGAATAAACTACACACATGTAACAATGGTTATATCTGAAGCTGTCTTCAAAATAGGAACATTATGGTCTAGAATCCTTCATTTCTTCCAACTCCTCTCCACCACCAACCCGGTGAATACAGGCACATGTGTCACTTAAATGGAATGTTATCATTTCATTCCAAAAGTCCTTTCCAGAAGACAGCCTTTCTATGAATTTTAACACAAAGTGTACAGAATGTGTTAGTTTATTAACTTTACTTGTGTCATACATTTGCTATTTCTTTAATATCTAAAGACTAGATACTATAAAATTAGGAGAAAAGGCTGATATACTTTGATAGGCTTTTTCTGATAGCCAAAGTCAGAGACCCGTATCTCTATTTATAGAATGCCCATAGTGAAGGTTTTGGCACTGAGGTAAGGATGAAGCTGATCAATAGATATGCCTATGGTTGGAGTGTCAGTAAGGACGTATCATAGAGTGAGGGCTGGGGGCCAACATTATCTCTCAATGAGGTTATGCATATAGTCAACAGAGATACACTGTTGTCAGATAGAATTTGTTAAATGTATATATTTAAGTAGGCCACAATTTTTGGAATCACATTGGACATTTTAAAAATTGGCAATGTCTCAGGTATCTCTTTACCTTTTAAAAATGTAAGACTATAAAATTCAAATTATAGTGCCATAAAACAGCATTTAATATAGTAATGGAATCTCAAGCTTTTAATTCCATGGTTTCTTTTAAAACAGCACAGAGACACTTAAAATCACTGTAAGAGAAAACCACAAAATAACTCAAAGCTGAAACATTCACAAATAAGACAAATTCTATGGATAACTTAATCTAGTTTATACACTGAAATTAATATCTTGTGCCTCAATGGTATCTGTGGCTTACTTTTTAAATTGATACATAATATTAATAGTTATACATATGTATGGGGTACATGTGATATTTTGATGCATGCACACAATGTGTAATGATCAAATTGGGGTAACTGGGATATTTGTTGCCTCAAACATTTATCATTTCTTTGTGTTGGGAACATTCAAAATCTTCTCTTCTAACTATTTTGAAATATATAACAACTTATTGTTATTATAGTTGCCCTATTGTGCTTTCAAACACTAGAACTTATTCCTTCTACCTAACTATATTTTTGTATCCATTAACCAACCTCTCTTCATCCCTCCCACTCCATGTAGCTTACTTTTGCATATGCTTTTTGTTCATTTTGTACATCTTGGCGTGCTTGGCTTTCAATCATCTCACTTTGCAGAGAAGCAACCATCTTTCCAATATTTTCTGATGCTGTTGTAATAACTTCTAAAAGTTTTCTATCTGCAGTGACTGGTTTTAATTTTTCCAATTTTACTTCTTCATATATTTCATTCCATATTTCTCCAATCTGTTACAACAAAGTTTAGGTTTAAAAAAGTTATATTAACCAAAAATAAATGATACACTTTTAGGTAATCTTCTACCTAAAACTTATGTGGGTGGTCACTCATGTCAACACTTAAGCTTTTCCTAGATTACTTCTTGGGAATAAGTGTATTGGGAATGAATTAGGGCAACAGTTACATTTGAGTATTCAGAAGTAATTTATTGGCCGGGCACGGTGGCTCACGCCTGTAATCCTAGCACTCTGGGAGGCCGAGGCAGGTGGATTGTTTGAGCTCAGGAGTTCGAGACCAGCCTGAGCAAGAGTGAGACCCCATCTCTACTAAAAAACATGCAAAGAAATTAGCTGGACAATTAAAAATATATATAGAAAAAATTAGCCAGGCATGGTGGTACATGCCTGTAGTCCCAGCTACTCGGGAGGCTGAAGCAGAAGGATCGCTAAAGCCCAGGTGTTTGAGGGTGCTGTGAGCTAGGTTGACGCCACGGCACTCTAGCCTGGGCAACAGAGTGAGACTCTGTCTCAAAAAAAAAAAGAAGTAATTTATCAAATGTTTTTCAATGATATCATGGATGAGGCTCCACTACCTATGTCTAGTTCATTGCCATCATCACTGTATTTGGCTTATACTTGCCTTGTTTTCATAGCTGCAGAAACTGATTTATTCTCATCTTTCTGAACTACTGCTGCTTTCCTCCCTAAAGCCTGGTATTGAAGGCTAGGTAAAGCTAAACTTGTAGAATGTACATGGGGATTATGGGGACCCTAGGACCCAGGTACTCTGAGAAATAGGGCCCTGATCCTCACCTTCTAGCTAAGGTAAATTATAATTATATCTCAAGCGTTTAACTCTATGGTTCCATCATGCTGATAGCTCTCCATCTCATAATCTGGGTTGTCTAGAAATTAATGTGCTTGAGAATATTTAAAATTAGAGAAAAACTTATATATCTAAGATATGGATAAAATTCAACTTTGTTTTCATTTGAAAATAGAGATTTATTCATTAACAACATTCAAATACATAGTATTAATATAAGGAGAATGTTTACTTAAAAAGACTTTCCTGAAACCTCAAAAGCATTTATTTACTGACAAAAATATAACCAGCAAGGTAAGAAACTTGATATCTTTATATTGAGATTTGATCATGACATAAAGATATAATAAAATAATACTTTAATAAGCATTAATAATTTATTTAAATAAGTAATAATTTATTTAACTTCAAATGCTAAGCTCAAAGAAATTATATTTTAAAAAATTCTGTTAGGCTTCTGAATAGCTTTATGTCAGTAATGCACCTCTTCTTTTATAAACTAAGTTGGATGAAATCTTATCCCAATTATATTTCATTGGATATTTTCTTTATATCCAATATATATTTCTTTAACAGTATCAGATGCAAAATGGAAAATAAAAACTACACAATATAGGCCGGGCATGGTGGCTCATGCCTGTAATCCTAGCACTCTGGGAGGCTGAGGCAGGAGGATCACTCAAGGTCAGGAGTTCAAAACCAGCCTGAGCAAGAGGGAGACCATGTCTCTACTAAAAATAGAAAGAAATTAATTGGTCAACTAAAAATATATATAAAAAATTAGCCAGGCATGGTGGTGTATGCCTGTAGTCCCAGCTACTCAGGAGGCTGAGGCAGAAGGATTGCTTGAGCCCAGGAGTTTGAGGTTGCTGTGAGCTAGGCTGACGCCATGGCACTCTAGCCCAGGAAACAGAGTGAGACTCTGTCTCAAAAAAACAACAACAACAAAAAAAACCCTACACAATATGTGGGTGATTGCTCACAACTGTGAATAGATCTCTTATTTCCAATTAATTTTTTACCATACTAGATTTTAATAATAATATTATTAAAAAGGTACTTACTTTAAAATCGAGGTATCTATGTATAATACAGAGGGTGACAAAATCTTCAGTAGATAGGCCAGGTAAATTTTCAAAATCTAAATAAAATTATAAAGACAGACTTACTGTAACAGAATAAGTGATTCAAAGAAGCATATATTGTTTTAGGTTATTAAGTATGAAATGTCCAATTTCCTTAAGTACAAAGTTTGACATTTGACATCTCTAACATTTCACTTTGACACTTCTTGTTTTATTTTAATGTGAAAGTACATCTTCTTTCTTTCAAACACACAATTTGGCTTGTGGTTAACTTTCAAAAATTTTTTAGAGTAATTTTTGTGAAACCATGAATAAGTAAAAAATTCGTGTTATTTTTTAGTATGAGTTCCATCATGGAACCAATGTAGCCCAGACTGCACCAAATATCAATGAAATGTCTGGGAAGGATGTGGCTAATGAAGGCATAGGATGTTGATGGTTTGAGAAGGTCCATTCTTGTGATTTTAATCTTGAAAATGAGCCAAGTGGGTGACCTGAGACCAAGGTGGATAATGATGAGCTGAAAGCTGTAGTGGAAGCAAATCCATCTCAACCTACACATGAATTAGCAGGAAGGTTTCATGTTACTATTCCAACAATATCGGACCATTTGAAGCAAACTGGCAAGGTAAATAAGCTGGAGAGAAGGGCACTGAATGAATTAAATGAGCGTCAGAAAAGACATTGTCTTTGAAGCTTGCCTTTCTTTAGGAGGCATCAATTTACCAGACTTCAAACTATACTACAAGGCTATAGTAATTA
>VBSM01002217.1:46588239-46620833 GCA_008086735.1 Cheirogaleus medius
AAATGGATTCTTTTTGACAATTGCAAGCATTTGGCACAATGATTGGATAAAGATTATGTGCCAAAACATAGCCTGAAACCAAATATTCATCAAAAAAGCTAATGGTGTCTGTTTGGTGGTCCAGCACTGGTATTATCCACTACAGCTTCATGAAACCTGGCCAATCTATTACACCGGATGTCTACTGCAAACAGTTGGACAAAATGATGAGGATGCTTGCAATTAAGCAGCCCAGACTGGTCAATAGAGACAGGCCAATCCTCTTATAAGATAATGCTCAACCACAAGTCGCACAAACAATGCTGCTCAAACTGCAGCGGCTGGACTTAGAAACTCTCTGTCATCCACCATATTCACCAGACCTTTTGCCAACTGACTACCACTTCTTCCAGGCTTTGGACCACTCTTTGAAGGAAAAATATTCAGTTCTCAACAAGCGTGGAAAATGCCTTTTGCGATTTCATCTCCACTCGCTCTCCAGCTTCTTTGCTGCTGGCATAAACAAGCTACCATTAAGATGGCAAAACTGTACTGATAGTTTAGGTGCATACTTTGATTACTCATACTGCTTCTTATGTGAGATATAATAAACTAAACTTTCCATTCAAAATCGGACGTTTCATATTTAATGACTTTAATATTATAAAAACACATGCAAATATCAATAGTTACTTTTGATTTCATCTTGGCTTATGAAAAAGCTACTTCTGTGAGTAGTTTGTGAATAGGCTTCCCCTATAACAAACCTCTGCCAGGTCATCTTTATTTAGCCATTAGAAGAGGAATCATTCGTTCTGTGTTGTGGTGAGACAATGGTATCTTACTTTCAGTAGCTTAATGTTTAAGGACTTTCTGCTTAATAGGAAGCAAGGACTTTAAAAAACTCACATGATTCAGAATGCTAGTGTTAAACTCTAATCATCTAAACTAACTGCCCTTAATCCTGGCTGTACACTGAAATTGCCTGGGGAGCTTTAAAAAATACTGAGGCCTGGGCCCCACATCTAGAGATTCTGTTTGGTCATGGGTGCAGTTTGGGAATTGGGGTAACAATGGAACATAAATTTCTCTGTATATAGAAACCTTTGCTCACTATGCTTTAAGAATGAACTCCAAAGCAAAATTAATGTGTATACTCAGCAAAACAGGGAGGTTCTTGTGAATCTGAGGAGCAACTTCTTACCTAGTTTGTCCAACACAGCATAAATTTTTGCTCTGATATTCTCAGCAACATCCAAAACTGCAATAGATGGGCAGTTAGCAGGCACTGGTATAATTTTTTGCTCTTCTTGAAAACTAGTAAATAGAGGTCTCTTTGTATCTAATCATTGGATATCATGAAAACATAGAAGGGAAAGATAAAAACTGTAGTAAATACTTAATTTTGAGATTTTACTCTAGATAACAAAATAAATAAAAATATTATAGCAGTAAAATAGTGCCTTGTACATGGTTTTTCTTTTTCAAAATGATAAATAATCAGTAATTTCTTTTCCACTCAGTGACAAAACTTAAAGCTTTAATTTTTATTATTTATGTCAAATATAACAATTTCACAAAATTTTAAAAGTAAAATTTTTATGTAAATAATTTTTTTAATTTTGAGATCCAGAAGTTGAATGTCAGTTTAACAATGATATAACCTCCTTTGATTTTTGCTTCTATATATTATGCTATAAATATAAAACTGATTTATAATGTTATAGATCAAAACTCAGAAATAATAAAAATGGATTGAAGATACAAATCATCAGAAGGAGAAGTATTTTCATTTAAAAATAAACAATACTAACAGTTTAGATGAAACCAAAATAATTTTAAAAGATTTAGAAAATGTAATATAGCATTATAGAATATGTAAATAAATGAACCATACATTCGATAATTCTATCCTCATTAATTTAGAATCTAGAAATTAAGATTTATGACCTTTTGATTTATTTTTATTTAGAAAACAATTTATTCTTTCATGTAAAAATTGTATAAACATTAATCAACAGAAATGTGCAAAATGCTATAAAATTATTTTCAAGTAATCTATTTACATCCCAAAATTTCATTGGTAAGTTAAGTATTACTGAATCAATTTCTAAAAGCAGGGAACTCAAAGAAACTTCTTTAGGAACCACTGTTAGTTTTTTGAGTTAATGGTATGATCAAACAGCATTTCTTGAAAATATTCTATAAAAATATGAACCTACTACTAATTTATTTAGTTTTCTTCCACTCATTTGGAATTTATGAGACTAAGTTCTTTAAACCCTTGTGAAAAGAACTTTAGTTAGACCAAGCGGTGAAAGTGCTCATGCTTTTCTAATAATACCTTTTAAAGGTTTTTTATATGAATGGGGAAAGTGAGGAGGGGGATTCAATTTCCTTTTTTTTCTTTTGAGACAGGGTCTTGCTTTGTTGCCCGGGCTACAGTGCTGTGGTGTCAGCCCAGCTCATGGCAGCCTCAAACTCCTGGGCTCAAGCAATCCTCCTGCCACAGCCTCCTAAGTAGCTGGGACTATAGGCACATACCAGGATGCTCAGCTGATTTTTCTATTTTTAGTAAAGAAAGGGTTTCAACTCTTACTCGGGCTGGCCTGGAACCCCTCAGCTCAAGCAATCCTCCTGCTTTAGCCTCCCAGAGTGCTAGGATTACAGGTGTGAGACACTGCGCTTGGCCTAAAGATCTTTTTTAAAAAAATGCATCTAATTGCTTCTACTAACAATTATAAATACACTCACCAATGATCTTTCCATTTTTATCACGTTTTACTCCTAGTTCTTTTTCTTCCTTTCGCCACAGTTTAATTAAAAGACTAGCAGCTGTCTGATTCTTCTTCCCTCGCCAAGCATTGACATGAGCCGCTGTTTTGGGATTATCACAAAATTCAACCATTATTCCGAGTATTAGATTACAGAATTTCTTTTGGTTCAACTTTAGGAAGGAAATAGAAAAGGAAAAAAGTTGCAATAAATATTAAGAATTATTGCTTTAATAAAAAAAGAAGAACATTTGTATTATCAGTTTCTTCTAAACTCAGAGTTGGGAAAATCTCCCGTTAAAATACCCATTGTAATGAGTACATTTTCAAACATTAGAAATTAAAAAGGATAAAAAGAAAAAGACTTAATATAATTCTTAAGTAACCATAAAAATGCTATGACCAAAAAATGTAATTGGATTTGGTTCAGCTGGAAAAGGGAGATTGCAAAAATAAGAGAAGATGTTCATTTTAAGTTCAGTGAGGTCAATAGTGCTTTACACAGTTCACTGTAATTATAGGATCTTTCCTCATTAACATGCTTTATGAAGGTTTGTAAAGATTTGACATGAATATTTACTATAATCTCTTTGTTATTAAAAGAATAACTGATGGTAATTACAAGTGACAGTCACATATGAAACTGAAAGAAAATGAGATATAACTTTTTGACAATTAGCTTTCATAAAAGAGTATTTAAGCATTCAAGAAACATCCTCTTATCAAGAATATTTCCTTTATTTTGTTACAACTAGTTTTCAGCAAACAAAAATTTAGGTACAGAAAATTCCATTCAAAGCAATGGGCTCCACACACTAATTCTTCTATGTGAAATATTTTTTGTTGATTAACTTTTACAGTATATTATTAATTGAATATAGCAAAGGAAACATGTAAACTTTTTTTTGAATTGCAATCATTATCAGTTTCCTTTTATAAAATGAAAGACAATAATATTACCTGCGAAGGGTTATTATGAGTTATATGAGATTGCCTGGCACATAGTAATCTCTCAATAATATTAAACCATTATTAGCAATTATTATAACTGCACACTTTATAAATATTTTAGCAGAAGTGTATTATGCAGAACCCTCAATCGAGTTTTTTATTCCTATACTTCACTTTCAGGAGAAAGAGGCAAATGTCAAAGGTTGAAGTTTATATAAAAACTTCATTAAAGAATATTTATAATTTGTAACTAACTTGACCAGTTCAATTGAATTAAACACAATCTAATAATAATATTCCTAATAGTAAACACAGAGCAATATGTGCCAGACACTATTTTAATCAATGTGTATACTATATATGTATGCATGCACACTCGTGGACATACACGCACACTCGTTTAATCATTCCAACAGTGCAATGAGTTATGTACTGTTGTTAACCCTGTTTTACTGATAAAGAAATCAAAAGCAGAGAAATGAACTAATTTTCTTTTAGGGAGGTTAAAGGATACAAGTAATTTTAGCATCTTTGTTAAATCAAAGTAGGTTTGTTCTTCTGTTAATAAAATCAAGAATGGTGACAACCATAGACAGTTATAAGGCTAGAACTCTGCATGAGAAACTCTTTTGTTTCAAAATTTTAATGAAACAAAATTATACTTTTCTCCCATATCATCTTGACTATGGATCCCACTTAGAATTCAGGCTCTCTGGGAGTTACATTTTCACAGCTGCTAGATGGCAACTGTCTTTCCTGGAAGGCTTAGTATGCCCATTCCTGTTCAGTCTGCAAAATGGTAGTCCATGACATGACACACTAGACTTCTTCACATTACCTCCAAACTATACACAGTTCTTTAAAATGCTTATCTTTGCTCTTTGTCTAATGTGGCCCTTAACTTTTACTATTAGGAGAAGAAGCTAGACATTATTTATAAATGAATATGGGTTTTGATATAGTCTAACTCTTCACAAATTGTTTCTTAGCAAGTTGATGGAGTACAAAGAAAAAATAAATTCTCTGCATATGTGTATTTGGGAACACTGATCTAAATAAAATGATTTCTTAACTGGAGGAATTTTCAGAGCCTTTAATATGCTGGTGATTATGAATTTCCAGGAGATATTTTGCTTAAATAATATATTTGAACATGATTTGGGGGCACATTTATTCATAGAATAGTGGTTCTGTGGCACTCAGTTTGGAAAAGATTAATAAAGCCATATTTATCTTTGTTTTACAATTGCTATAACCATACTTACTGCCAATAAATCCAAAAGGAGAAAAATGCCTTCCTTTTCAAGGAAATAATCCTCTGAGGGATAACATCCCAAAATACAGCACCTTAAAGTAAAAAGAAGTTATTCATTTGACAAACATTTATTGTTAAACTCAATTTGTACAGGTTTTTTTGTTTTGTTTTGTTTTGTTTTTTGAGACAGAGTCTTGCTCTATCACTTGGGCTAGAGTGCAGTGGTGTCATCATTGCTCACAGCAACCTCAAATTCCTGGGCTCACGTGATCCTCCTGCCTCAGCCTCCTCAGTAGCCAGGACTATAGGCATGTACCACCATGCCTGGCTAATTTTTCTATTTTTGGTAGAGACAGGTTCTCGCTCTTGCTCAGGCTGATCTCAAACTCCTGAGCTCAAGCATTTCTCTTGCCTTGGCCTCCCAGAATGCTAGGATTATAGGCGAGAGTCACTGCACCCAGCCAATTTTATTTTTATCCAAGCATTTTCGAAGAACATTTTTTTCCTTCATTTCCTTAAATCGAGTAGCTAATGTTTTTACTTTCTTAAAAAAATAGAACTCTTAAGAAACTTTCCCAGTATAGTTTAATTTTTCCTATTTTAATCAGTATCAATTAATTCTTTTTAATAACCGCCTATTTCTTTTCTGTAACACAACATTTTCCTTTGCTTTTATGATATTAATTATTCTTAAAGATCTCTTCTGGTTCTAGTAACTATTTCTTCAAAGTTTATCCATTTATTGTCTCTCTTTCATGGTATTGGTACACCTCAAATATTTGATAATTCTTGATTATATCTCATCTTTTCAATTGAGATTATTTGCTAAAGTGCCTGCTTAGGCCTGTGTAGCTGATATGGAGTAAAGAATTGAAGTTGCTGCCAGGACTACTTACACTGTTTTCCCAGGTTGAACAAGCTATTGCTGGTGGTAATGGTCAACAGTAACAGAGGCTAATCTTTGTTCCTCCCAGGCATTGTGAGCCTGCTGAGGTCAGCCTCCTGTGTCCCTTTCTTAAACATAGCTCCTTCTTGAAAAGATTGATAAATGGGACTACACTAAAATTAAGACTATTGGTTCAACAAAAAAAAAGTGAAGAGAGTGAAAAAAGCAAGCCTTGGAGTCACAGAATACATTTCACTAACAAATAACAGAAAAGGAATCATGTCCAAGATATACAAAGAATTCCATAAAAAAAGACAGGCAATCAATCCAATAGAAAAGTGAGCAAGAGACTTGAATAGGCACTTCACACAAAAAAAGAGGCTTTTCAAATGGCAAATAAACTCATTAGTAATCAAGAATATGAAAATTAAAACTACATAGAGGTGTTGAGAAATATGATTGAGGAATTAATGAAACTTGGCTCATAAGACCATTATTTTATTGTATAACCCAATATTACTATATTAAAGACAGAAACAGGAGTTTGCAGGGTTTTGCCCTGAAGGAATGTGTGAACTCAGTGGTTCACTTATTAGAGGCTGCTATCATGGGAGAGCTCTCAAATCTCCAGTAGGGATGTTTTCCAGGAAGGCTTCCTGGTATCTCAAAATCTGTGAGCTTCCCTGTATCTTGAAAGACAAGGCAAGGCAAATATGGCCCACAGGATGGGAGCTGGAGACAATGAGTGCACTTTGCCCAGAGATGCACCCCGGTGGTTATAAACAACCTGTTTTATAGAGACGGGCTTCCTGCTCTCTCCTGTCTGTCTACCTTTAAGTCCACCATAACTAATCAAAGAAATATTGAGTCACTATGCCTCTTTTGTTTTACCTTTGTTAATTGACAACTACCTCTACAACTTAGAAGCTAGCCCCTAAAAGACTTTGTATCTGTTTGTTCACCTAGATAGATTAGAAGCCCATTGAGAGGACTTTTGACCCTAACCCACTACCTGTATCCCCTATCAATTGCATTCCCTGATATGCAAATATGTTACCCTGACAATTGGTAATTGATGTCTGTGATTATAAAAACCTGTATGAATCTAACCATATTGCTGGCGTTGATGGAGATACGCCAGTCCCCTAGGAACTTCCCGCTGTGTTATATCTGATCTTTATAAATATATATAAAACTATAAACTATACCTTAGTCTCTGTGTATTCTTTTATTTCTCTCTGTTGCCTATCAATTTCCTTATCCTCTGTGGTGACCCCTATCTTAGGGACTTGGCTCCGTGGGGAGAAGTAGCTAATCTCCTTGCGGGCCTGCCTCAACTACTCTTGACCTGCAATGAGGCAATGATACAAGTCCACATGAATGGCTGCAATCAAAAATACTCACAATGAAATGTGTTGGTAAGGGAACAAAGAAAAATCTCCACACTACTGGAAAGGTGTAATTGATATAACTACACTGGAAAAATTTTTGGCATTATCCCCTAAAGCTGAATAGATATTCAGTGATCTGGCATTTTTACATCTAAATATATACTCAACAAAGATATGTATACATATGTAATAAAATATATGCACAAAAATATTTGTTACAGTATTAGTCAAACTGCTCTAAGCTAAAAAACAAACTCTAGAGGCCCATCAATAGAATGGATAAATTGTGGTATATTCATATAATAGAATACTACATAGAAATGGAAACTAATAAGCAAACTAATGTTATACTCAACAAACATGAAAATAGAAGTCAGACACAAAAGAATATTTCTTATGTGATTTCACTAATTAAAAAATAGGCAAAACTAATCTATGGTATTAGAAATCAGGATGGTTACGTTTGGGGCATGGATGGGAAATTGAGATGGATGGTGGTGAGGAAGCCTTCAGGCGTGCTAGTATATTATATATCTTAATGAGGATGGTGGTTGCATGGGTATTTTTGTGACAATTTTGTGACAATGTGCAACATAATGTATGTAAAGGATGACATGCACATTAAAGAGAAAAATATTTGGAAAACATTTAAAAAAACACAAGCTGAACTATAAGAATGTAAGTGATAAACCTGGACTAATTATACTTACTAATGACTACAAAATAATTATCTTATTTACTAGACCCTAAAAAGATGACAAGTAGACTACATTTCCAGTTAATTTTTATGTGTTAAATAGTAATTCTGAATGCTCTAAGATGTTTTTATATATTTTAAAGCAAATCAGGAATAAGAGAGGAACTCTAGGCTGGGCACGGTGGCTCACGCCTGTAATCCTAGCACTCTGGGAGGCCGAGGCGGGTGGATCATTTGAGCTCAGGAGTTCAAGACCAGCCTGATCAAGAGGGAGACCCGTCTCTACCAAAAATAGAAAGAAGTTAATTGGACAGCTAAAAATATATAGAAAAAATTAGCCAGGCATGGTGGTGTATGCCTGTAGTCCCAGCTACTCGGGAGGCTGAGGCAGAAGGATTGCTTGAGCCCAGGAGTTTGAAGTTGCTGTGAGCTAGGCTGATGCCATGGCACTCTAGCTGGGGCAACAAAGTGAGACTGTCTCAAAAACAAACAAAAAAAAAAAAAGGAGAGGAACTCTACTCTGACATCTGTTAAAGGTATTTCCTGTACTAAATTGGAATATTATAAGTTATGCATTTGGTGTCAATAGAGATAAAATGACTTACAGTTCATTTACTTGTTACAGCTACCTTATCTTTTATCCAAAGGATTTAAAATTATATTACAATAAAACACACAAATAAATAAAATCATTAATCTATTAATTTTATTGTGGTATAATTGAGATGTGTTAAATAAAGAAGGAATTAGGAAACATCAAGACATTTTCTGAATCCCTCTGAATCCCAATATATTGCTCAATAGTAAGGGTGGTTATTCATCAGTACTCTTCTCTGAATTTTTAAGTTATGCTTAATACAGTGCTTTGGTTAAAATAATTTGCTGTTGAAACTTTAAAAAGATATTATCACTGTATGCCTCTCTTCTCTACAGTAAAAAACAAACTGGGTAGCTAATTAGGTTCATTGTCTATGTGTATTTGGATAGGAGCTGAGAAGTCTAGCTCTCTATACAGAGAACTTGCAGCAGGTAAACCTAGTTACTACTTGATCTGACGGAAAGCAACATTCATCTGAGTTTTGTTACTAAATGTGTCACAGTATGTCTCACATAAATTTGACCCAAATAGAACAAAAGAAATATGTTAAGTTTAATGATATAAAGAAGTTAAGTAATTTTCTCCAAGACAAAATATGATCAATTAATGCTTAAGAAAAGCAGTATTTTTTGCCATTAGGAATGTTAAAAAGTTTGTGAAACGATATCGATTAGGAAATGTCTAATCAATTGGTTTTCAACTCCCTTAAGAGAAGATGAATGAGGAATTCAATATTCTTTGAGTATAAGAATAATACTGTATGAGCAATAGTAGGTACTTGTGTTTTTCTTAGACCAGGGATTTAAGTTTAGATATGAGTGGATTTGTATTTTGAGTGATGGACAAAATTATTTTCCAAAGGACACTGCTGAGTGTCACTTTTGGACCATCTAAAAGAGAAAGGCATAGGGAAGAGTTATCTTTCTGATATGGTTTTGAGGGAAGAAAATTGGCATCCATAGCTACAGAGTATTAATAATTTTCTCATACAGTCACGGGCCACATACTGACGTTTGATGTTTTGGTCAATAATCGACTGCACATACAACTGTGGTCCTGTAAGGTTAGATAATAATAGAGCTGAAAACTTCCTGTCATCTAGTGATATCTTGATGATCCTAACCCTGTAGAGGCCTAGGCTAATGTGTGTGTTTGTGTCTTAGATTTTAACAAAAAAAGTTTAAAAAGTAAAAACAATTTAAACTTTCTAAAAATAGAAAAAAGCTTATAGAATAAGGATATAAAGAAGTAAAATATTTTTGTACAACTGTACAATGTACACTTAGTTTTAAGCTAAATATTACAAAAAGCCAAAAATTTAAAAAAATTAAAATGTTTATGAATTTAAAAGTTACAGTAAGCCAAGGTTAATTTATTATTAAAGAAAGAAAAATATTTTAAAAATAAATTTAGCGTAGCCATTCACTCACCATTCACTCATTGACTTACCCAGAACAACCTCTAGTCCTGCAAGTTCCATCATGGTAAGTGCCCTACACAGGTATACTCCTTTTTACCCTTTATACCACATTTTTACTGTAGCTTTTCTATGTTTAAATATGTTTAGATATACAGATACTTATCACTGTGTTATATAATTGCCTACAGTATTCAGTACAGTAACATTCTATATAGGGTTGTAGACTAGGAGCAATAGGCTGTACCACCTAGCCTAGCTGTGTAGTAGGCTATATCATCTAGGTTTGTATAAATGCACTTTATGATGTTTGCACAAGACGAAATCACCTAAGGACATGTTTCTCAGAATATATTCCCGTTGTTGTTAAGTGACATATGACTGTACTATGATTCTACCTAACTTGGGTATAGTAATACTCACCAAATGCTGTCCAACGTACTAAAAAGAAGTACATTATGGCCTAAGCCACTCTGTAACTTCTTTGGGTCTGTTTTCATTACATGAAGAACTACATCTACTCCTTCGGTTCCAAAAATTTCCTGTTTAAGAGATTTATTTAAAATTATTTCTTGAAATAAATAATCTCCTCCTTCCCCACCTTATCTTGTCCCCTAAAATTATTTTTTTATCACAGAAATACAACAACATTTTAGTAAAATATTAAATAGTATTTTTAATGCAATTTAAAAAATTCATACTTGTTGTCAGGAATTTAAAACAAATTATTGTAAAGCTAATCATTTTAAGAGAAGGCATCAATCAACATGCCAGCTTAATGTCCCTTTCAATTTTGTTTTTTCCCTTTGTCTCTCTCTTTTTTCTTTTTTAAAAAAACAGCCATAAAACTTGCCCCATGATTTTCTCCCATGTTACAATAAATACAGTCTAGCACCACGTCAGATCAATACTAGATAGTAATAACTATCATGGATGATTTTCTAATAATCACAAGAGAGAAATAAGTATATAACTGGTGGTAAAACCTTCAATAATTTATATGAAGTTATTGCCATTTAATATTTTTCCCTTACCAACTATAGTTCTCATTGTCTTGCTCAGTTCTGGTTCACAGTAAGCAAGATTATGATTATTTTTCCAGAAGAGCACAGGCACAGGGTGGGAGAATATAAGAAGTTGCATCAAAGTTTGGTGCTAAGTATGTATTCACTGTTCCTGTTGCCTCCTACCAAAATCTATCTATTGAAACTTTTCTTTTTGGTTTTTATCTTTTCAATTCCATCTCTTGCTATTAAATATTTAAATTATCAATCTCTGAGACTCAGAGGTTACCATGGAACTAAAAAAGATTGAAGGGAATTTAAGCACTTGTTCTATCTTTTAGTTTTAGGTATGAACCCAACTCGAACCCCAAATGATATTTGCAATGATAGAGGCCACTTTGGAAGACTGGCAGTTCCTTATAAAGATAAATATACACCTACTTTATGATACATCAATTCCACTCCTAGGTATTTACCCAATAGAAATGAATGCATTATATCCACAAAAAGACTAGTACAAGAAGGTTAACTGAAGCTTTATTCATAATAGTCCCAAATGGAAACAACCCAAGTGCCTATCAATAGAAGAATGGATAAAAAAATTTTGGTATATTCATACAATGGAATACTAGTCAGCAATAAAAAGCAAGGAACTATTGATACATGCAACAATATAGATACATTTCAGAACTATGATGCTAGATGACAGAAACCAGACATAAACGTAAATACTATGTGATTCCATTCATATAAAATTAAAGGATAGGCAAAACCAATCTAAAGAAATAGAAAAAAAATAGCGGTTTGCCTGGAGGTGGGTAGGGGGATGGTTGCTAAGGCGATGAGGAAATTTTAGCGAGATGGCAATATTCTGTTTTTTGAGACAGAGTCTTGCTTTGTTGCCTGGGCTAGAGTGAGGCAATATTCTGTTTTAACTGGGGTATTAGTTAATGGGTGTATACATTCATCAAAACCTATCAAACTATATATTTAAAATCTGTACCTTTTACTAGATATAATCATACTCTAATTATTAAAAAATTAAATTAATTTTCACAAGATAAAAAAATTATGGGCACTTACTAAAAAGTGTTATAACAGTTTATATTGTTAGGTGACTAGGAGATCTGAACAAAACTTTCACAGGCATACATACCTTCCTTTCAATATGATGTTCACAAAGACCAGATAAAATAAGCAATATATCAGACTGGATTTCCAAAACAATGGCCTCTTCTTTTTCATTAGGCTTGCTTATTATATTTTTAAAGATTCCTGGTATGAAAAAGTTTAAAGAATGTAAAGTTATTGGACACTTTTTATTTTGATCAGTTACTATTTGGAAATTCCTTCTAAAAATTTCTTCAGCTAGAGAAATTATTTTAGAAGGGGATATTTTCATTTGTATAGTAACCTAGAAGCTATGGACAGAGGATGACAAATGGATTCCTTGATCTTTCAATATAATCAGTAGTCCCACATATATAGAATTTCTCAATACAATCAGTAGTCCCACATATGTAGAAATTCTAGCACAGAATTAATGGAGTATCATTAAAAGGTGTCCTAACAACCTGATACTTTGCCCAGCAAATTATGTTTAAAAATATGCAGTTTCATGAGAGATGAGTGCCTTTGCAAATATGTGACCAAAATGCTTGACTGTAGTTTACCTCATCTCTTCCTCTCCTCAGAGTTAACAGGGTCAATTTTAAGCAAAGGTGGAAGACCTCTCTAGTATGTGTTCTATTCCTGTTATTTCTTTCTTCATCTTCTCATTATGTCTAGCTGAAGGTGTCTTCAACAATCGTAGGTAACAGCATTCCATGTCCTTTAAAATCCCTCCCTGGCTTCTAATCAAAATTGAAAAGGACTTACAAATAGCCACTAACACTGATGAAATGATAGTATTCATGATAAAATTTTGCCTCAAAGAGGAATTTTCCTTTAAGCTTTAAATGAGAAACAAAAGTCATTTTTTTTTTCTCTCTCTCTCTGTTAAAGGGATCACTGGCATTAGCAGGAAAGTATGAAGCTATGATCCAAAGTAGAAGGGCCATGGAAATCACAGCCTGGCCTTGAGGGACTATTCTTGGTCCCGTTAGGATGAATCACAGGTGGGGGATCAGACCCTAGGGAGGCTAGTTAAGCTTGCTGCAGGCCCAGTGAAGGGGGACTCCATGGACAGAGGGGCCTATGTTCCTTTATCAGGAGCATCTTCTAGGAATCCAACCTGCTAGTCACAGGTCTGCTTCTCCTTTCTAGATTATCTCATTCTGTTTCCTACCTGGGTGTAGGCATGTAAATTTCCCTGCTGTCTGTAATACACAGTAAGTTAATACTGAATTATTTGCTCCATTTTTAAGTACCCTTTAATTCCCTGCCTTTACCTTTTCTCCTTGTTCTACTCTGAATCACTCTATTTCTTCAAGAGTCTTCTTCCTAAAACACAACATTGGACACATGACCTCACTGATCAAAACCTTTTGTGGCTCCCCGTGCCTAAAGAGGATGAAGTTCAAACTGTTGTCTATTACTCAAAACTCTCCAGCTTGGCTTCTGACTGTACAATTTAATCTATTTCATATCATTTGTCTTCATAAAACTTTTGTTTCACTTAAACTAGCTCTGAACACATCATCGCGCATATTTCAGCATATGTCTCTGCTAATGCTATCCCCTTACTTGAAAGGCCAACCCCTCTTTGTTCCCCCCACTTGAAACTGCCCTTACTCTCACAGGATTCTATTAAGACTGCCCAGCCTTAAAAACTACCGAAGCCTCTTAAGTTTCTGTAACATTTACTCTCTTACTACTCATTAAGTACCTGACTGATGGTGCAGAGTAACATATGTTATCTTTCTATGATATTCTTTTGTTCTCATCAAGGGCAAGGTCCCCAGTGTCCTGCCCTGTTTGTAACCCTAGTGCCTATATAGAAAGTGTATAAATATTTATGTTTAAAATGTAATTACTGCTCATTGAGCATGTTACTGCTACAAAACTGTGTCAAGTTCAGTAAGATAAAGTCCTTGTCTCCAAGAACTCAACATGATAAAGAGATCAGCTTTTATTCTGGTTAAAGGGGAAAGGTTCTAAGAAGAGAAGAACCATTGCTATTTGTTTTCTCTTTTCCCTACCCTACTCCCTCAGCCCAGGTAGGATTAAGATTTATTCTCAGACATACAGAGGAAGATTATATTTCCAGGACTTCCTCCAGTTAGGCTGGGGCCTTAAGACTGAGTTTTGTGCAATGGAATATGCACAGGAGTGATAAAATACAGTTTCAGTCTTGGTCATCCTAAGCAAACTCAGTAAGAAGGTAAATGTTTTTGCCTAGCTCCCTTTTCAATATACTTCTTTTTCCTTACCAGTATTACTATTATAGGAAGCTATCACCCCACTCCACAAATGATGGAAAAGTAGGCACTTACTTTAACAGATAGAAGAATTTTTGAGTAGGTATTCATAATCAACTGACATTTAGCAGATTATATCATTTACTCGTGCAGCAATCACTGGCTATGAATGACTGAAATATTATAGCTCTTTTCAGAGTTAAGGAAAGGTGAGGGCTGGGGGACTATTTATTTATTTATTTATTTTTTGAGACAGAGTCTTACTTTGTTGCCCAGGCTAGAGTGCCGTGGCGTCAGCCTCGCTCACAGCAACCTCAAACTCCTGCGCTCAAGCGATCCTACTGCCTCAGCCGCCTGAGTAGCTGGGACTACAGGCATGGCGCCACCATGCCCGGCTGGGACTATTTATTTTTTAAATAAAAGGTAAAGCAGCTCTGAATTTTACACTGGGATTAGATGTACTTATTTTAGGGGATAAAGTGATTTAGCATAGAATATTTCATATCAGAAAAGAAACTCCTCTGTACATTTCTGTATATACCAGTGTCCTGGTATGCCAAATGCATTGGAAAATGTAATGTTATCCTCTTTTAAAATGGCTCCAAAAGGCTTGGCCAAAAGTGGTGATCCTATTACTAAAAGAAGGAAACATAGCAATGGCCAATTTAAAAAAAAATAAAGATAATCCTAAATTAAATGGTATCTGAATTAAGGAAACAAATGTTTAAAGGATTAATGATTATGATGTTTGTTCCAATATGAAATAAAAATCAAGAAAATGTTCAGGAGTTTCTCAACCATAAAGATAAGATAAGGCTGAATATGGTGGCTCACACCTGTAATCCCAGCGCTTTGGGAGGTTGAGGCGGAAGGACTGCTTGAGGCCAGGAGTTTGAGAACAGCCTGAGCAACATGGCAAGACTCCATTGCTTAAAAAAAAAGACAAAATAAATTTGTAGAAAAATATTTCAAACAAAATCCATAGTATTATATGATCTATATAATATCTATAATATAAATAACCACCTTTCATCAGTAAACTACCATGTTATATTTTACCTATCATTTGCTGAATTGCTCCCTTTTCACAAAGATCTGTGTTTATAATCTCATCTTCAAGGTAGACCATGGCTCTCAGAAGTCTTAAACTGTAACGCATCTGGGCAAATTTGTTGCCACGGCCACCTGTACCATGAAAACTGTTACCATGACTAAAGAAAGGATCTGTGAAGAAAAATTAATAATTTACTTTAAATCAAGAAATTTAAAACAAAAACATTTCAAATAAACAAAATATCAAATATCTTATATATCTATACATTTAAACAGATGTTAAAATTTTGTCAAATTTACTTTAGTTTTTTTTAGAGAAATAAAACACATCCCTTCTCCTTCCTCCTTCTACTCCCAGAACAGTCCCCTAACAAGAGGAAGACTGATAGCTAACAGTTATTAAGAACCTACCATATGGTAGGCCTTAAACATCTTACAAGTATTAATTCATTTAGTCCTCCCGACAAACCTAGGAAGTATAGGTACTATTATTATACCTGTTTGTCAGATGGGTGGAACTCAATCAGAGAAGCTACATTACTTGTTTCTGTCCAGAAGTGGCAGACGTGTTTAAAATATTACTCATATTACACATAAATATGTGTTTAAAATATTACTCAAATGTATTACATTGTTTGTATCTTTTGCAACTTGCTTCTGTTACTCAACATTGTTTTTAAAATTTGCATTGTCTCAAGTAGAGCTAGATTATTCATTTTAGTAGCTTTCAGCATTCATTTTTATAAATGAATCATACTTTATTCTTCACTAGTATAAACTGTTATAATAAACATTCTGGCTCATGTTCTCTAGGTAACACTAGAATCATATAGTAAAATCACACTGAATTTTACTAAAGTTGCCAAATTGTTTCCCCAAAAAACCCCAATAAGACTAATTGAATTTTTCCCAATAATTTGTTAAATGTGAAATGGTAGTTCATTGTTATCTTAATTTGCATTTCCCTGATTACCAATGTGATTGAGTGTTTTTAAAAGTTTTTTTGGAAATTTGGGGTTTTCTTTGTGATGCGGCAGTCCCTACTCTTTGTACACTTCTCTACTGAGTTATTTTCTTGTGGATATGTAGGAGTTCTTTATGAACCTGGATTTTAATCCTTTATCAGCCACAGGGGTAGTAAATGTCTTCTCTCAATTTGTAGATTAGTATTTCATTTAGATTTTGTCATACAGCATTTATATGTTTTATAGCAGTTAAGTGCATTGATCTTTTCTTGTATAGCTTAAGCTCTTGAGTCTTTTTTAAAGAAATTTTTTCCTACTCTGATATCTATCATGAAGATATTTTTCCATGTTTCCTTCTAAGAGTTTCACAGTTTAACTTTTCATACTTAGGTCTTTCATTTATTTTGCAATTGATTTTTTTTTAACAAAGTGAAAGGATCTAATTTTTACTTTTTCACATGGATAGCCAACTGCCCCAGCACCATCTTTCTCTCATTGATTGGCAATATCATCTCTGATAATGCCAGCCTCCCATATATTCCATGCCATTGGTCTAGTCCCTGACTCAGTACCACATAATTTTAATTACTATAGCCTTATGGTAGGTCTTTATAAATAACAAGGCAAGTCTTCTCTTCTTTATAGTATGTTTTCTTTAAAAGGTTATTTTAGAAGTAGCTTTAAGTTTCAAGCTAAAAAAAAAGTTTAAAATACTGTTCTGAGTATTGCATATGTTGGTTAAATGTGTGATTTTCTGGAGCCTGGATTAAATCCTTACTCTGCCACTTCTGGACAGAAACAAGTAATGTAGCTTCTCAGATTGAGTTCCACCCATCTGACAAACAGGTATAATAATAGTACCTATACTTCCTAGGTTTGTCGGGAGGACTAAATGAATTAATACTTGAAGGTGTTTAAGGCCTACCATATGGTAGGTTCTCAATAACTGTTAGCTATCAGTCTTCCTCTTGTTAGGTAGCATTTTCCCTTTTGTCTTATAGTCTTCTGTAAACATAAATGATATAAAGGGTAGACAGAAAAATTGTTTTATTTAGTGGAAAATAATTTAACAAGACTAAATTTAGTAGCTCAACATATTAGAAACTAGAGAACAAAAAGGCTATATATATTTTTTCCTCTCCCATGGATAAATGAGTGATATTCTTGATCTAATGAAAATGTGTCATACAAAATTACTTCCAAAGCAAAATTACTACCAGAAAAAAAGCAGTTTCTTTCTTATAACACTTTTAAAAACATGAATGTATTTCTTATTTCCTTTTTAAGAACAAAAATAAAACATAATACAAATTGAGACTCTGCTAATTTGATGGACTACATGTGGAGCCTTTACTTCTGGCTAGAGATCTAGATTTTAAGTTCTATGTGGGTAAGGATTTTTATTTATTTTAAGCATAAATGTATTTTAGGCAGCCAAAACAGTATCTGGTATCTAGTAGGTATCCAATAAATATTTGATGAATGAATGCATTAAAACATTACTAGGATTTATGTCCTTCCTAAATATAATTTTTGGCTAGAACTAATATAAAAAATTAAATCAGATTATATGTATGATTTCTTTGAGGTGTGCATCAACTGTGGTTATGACATTTACTATTAACAGCTGACTTTAAATGAAATCTGTTTTTTCTTAAAACATAAATATATTAAAAGAAAAATCTACATTTTAAAATTTCTCTTTAATTGATTTTATTGCCTTTTCTATGCATATATTGAGAGTTCAGTTGAAATAGAAGATTAAAATTTTAACAAAAATCTTGAAGGGCTACTCACCTTCACTCTCACACCATTCCAGAAATGCAAGAACTCGAGCATTTCCTTGGCATAACATATATTCTTCTATTAATAAAGGAGCCACTGATGACAAAGTGGCAATTGCATGCAGCTGTAATTCTTCATGCTGTGCTGCAGACCATTCAATTATTTTGTGTTTCTCAGGCTTTTTAACATAGGTAAACAAAGCCAAAACAACTTTGCCCTCAATTAATAGCTACGAGAAAGAGCAAAAGATACTTTGTTAGAAACATAATTAAAATTATTTAATCTAAGAAGTTAAATAAAAGATTTATATTTTGAAGTTTTATCGATCATTTCAAAATATTTCCTTCTTAAACATCTCCAATCTCTGAGGGGTATCAAAAACCCCACAAAAAACAAAAACAAAACCAAGAAGTTATATAAAAATAACAGTTGGTTATGACCCTCTTTTCTGAGGTATGCACTCTCTAGCTGACAATATAAAACATACATTAATTTTTTGCCTATGCTGCTCATATATGTAATTTAGCTCCTGTTTACAAAACCATAGGAGCAGCAAATTTGAGATAAATAAAGTACTGGCATTTATTTTCCTTATTTTTAAAAAAGCAAACATCTCACAGACTCAGTTTTGTACTATAGAAAACAATTTTGTCTGAAGTAACAACAGCAACAGATATCTAATTACACACAACAGAACTTAAGCAAACATTCCATCTAATAAATGTCAGTCACAAACCATGTTTAATTATTTGCCTAGTATTTTAAAATTTTATTCAATCCATCATTTCAATAAAAATAAGATAAAATGTATAGCTATGATGACAATAGAATTAATATTATAGCTAATTCTGATTGATGTATATTTATGGTTCACAAGAGAATCAAACACCAAGTGCTATATTATGTTTAATTTTCTTTTAATTTGGTGTTATTCTATAAAGACTTTTTTACACTAACAGTTATGAATTTTTCTAAATTGTCTACTAGTCTACAGGAAAAGAATGCAAGATTTAGAGTTGAGAAAACAGGAATAACTATTAGTTCTAGCATTACTATGAGAATTAAATTGATAATGTTTTTAAAATACCAAGTGAACGGCAAATGATAGTGTACATATTCATTATGACTACTATTACTGGGCCATCAATATATGATATCACAAAATTATTGATCCTACTGCTCACAAAGTGCTTTAAGAAGCTCACCATAATCTTTGTGCTACTTGACTCTGTTGCCTATAAAATGTTGTTCAATCAAGATTTATAAACTGTAATATAAATTTTATTTATTGTCTTTATAGCTATCATTTTAATAGTTATTTAATATCACACTGTAATAATAAACCACATTTTATGGAATGATTTTTTATTTTGCATTTCAGAAAACACATTTAGGTTCTACATAATATATATTTTTGATACAATAATAAAGTTATAACTGTAAAGACAATTTCTTTCTCTTTTTCTGAGCATTTCAAAAAATATATGTTCTCCAAAGTAGCATTACTAAGAAAATGCTGAGCTTATTTAAATCCTCATAATGATCTCATGAGGTAGACGCTGAGCTACCTGGGATTTAAAAGAAACCAAACAACCTGCACAAGGTCACACAGCTAGAAAGTGACAGCACTGGGGTTCCACCTGACTAAAGCCTTTACCGCTGTACTATCCTACCTTTAGATTACTGGTAACGATGTTAACAGAACGAATTTCCACTTCTTTTTCTTGGTAATCTTTTGGAGCTTGAAAGAGTTTTAGGACTAAAAGGAAATTTCACTTACTACAGCAAGTAACTAAACTAATGGAATTGTTAGTAATACATTTTCCTATCACTTTATAGGTTACAAAGCCTTCATTTTAACCTCACAACAGCCCTGTGAGCAGGGCCAAAGTATTATAACCTTTCTTTTACAGAATGAGAAACAGAACTCCAGAAAGATACGGTAATTTTGCCAAGGCTACATAGCTAGTAGGAGGTGATAAGCCAGAAGTGAAATTCAGTTTCAGTGTTCTTTAAATCACATCATGCTGTGATGTAGGAAATCAAGTACTAAGATAAATTCATAGACAAGAAAAAATTAAAGACAATCAGTTTGTATGGTGAAAAAGTAGGTTCATAAGAGTTTGAGGTTGGCATCACAGAGGTTAGCAATTTCCTCAAGCATTAAATCATCCCTTCATACTACTATAGTCACAGACAGACTGGAAGGGCCTATGTGGAACTTTTTTCATTTTATGTTCTCTTATTCAGGAGATCTAAATGTATTAATAAAAAGCTCAGGTTCTACTACTGTTTTTCTTTGGTTTATGTGGTTTAAATTTAAGTGTTTTATTGTTTAATAACAGATTAGCAAAGAAAAATTTTAAAAGCTAAAATTCAGGCCAGTAAGAGTTTGTTACTTTCTATGGTAAACATATGAGTTGATGAAAGATTTGCAATCAGGACTTTTAAAAAGTTATACTACAAAGTGAGACAATTTTTATTAATTTTCCTGTTTTGATTACTCTTTACCTGTGTAGTAGGTAAATCTTTACATAAGATCACAATTATATTGAATAGTAATTTCTTCAACTCAAAATCTTCATAGGAATTAGAAAGCTTAAGTCCTTTTACCAAAGGATTTTGACTTTTAACTGTGGGGGGAAAAAAGGAATAAAATGAAAGCTGAAATGATGTACAGGACTCCTCAAGATAATTATAAAAAGTTTAAAGTTTTCTGGTTTTTACCTTCATTAAAGGTTGCAAATAGTATCAAATCCTTAGTAAAGCCACATTCCTAATAGAAATACACAAAACAAGCAGAACGATGAATTAATTAGATGGAAATTAAGATACAGATGGCCAAATTTACCTACTACTTAAGTACATTTATCAAATCCCCTATTGTCATTCATTTGAATTTATAAAGCACTAATAATAGTATGAGGATAAAGCAAAAAAAAAAAGAGAGCATACAGCCAGATAAACTTGCAATTTATTTAATTTTAAACTTGCTTCTGTAAGTTCTAAGAAATATTTTATATTATTCTATGAATATTTTCCAAGATACTGTTTAAAATTTGGTAAGAACCCAAAACGTATTAGTCCTTCATAGTTACTTTTATAATTCATTAGCTATGCTATCAAGTAACAGTAATTCAGTTATTTTCAATAGTTTTTCTTCTTAAATACCCCAACCCCTACTCCAATCATTCTCATTATGTCAAATATTTGGCTAAGCAATAACAAAATAGTTGCTACCTCACATGAAAAGCCCTGAAGAATGACCAGAGTTGCACACATTTCAGCATGAGGGAATCCATTCCTGACAGAGATATCCTAGTTGGACTTTGCACATTAGGAAAGTTTACAGGAGCAATCCCTAGGCTTTTGAGCTTATAGCTTTACATTCCTAATACATTAGGATCCATATGATTTATTTAAATGGTGAGGATGTTATTCCAATGACTCATGTTCATGAAATTCATCTCAATGTTTGCAAGGACAGTAACAAGAACTTACTAACTGACCAGGGGCTTCCAGAAAAACATAAAGTCTACCTACAAATTGCACCCTTAACTAGGATGCTATGTAGGATTGTTTCCCTATTTGTACAGTATGAATTCTATGACTCCTATATTGGGACCACTTGATGTCTAATGACAGGGGTTGATGCCTTCAAAGCCACTTCTTTGAAATACAACTAAAAAGTATGTGGCTGACATGTTAAGATTATTGCTAAAGATTTCTCTTCTAGGATTTCATCCATTCGATGATTTTTATATTATAAAATATGCGGAGGATAAGTATCTAGTATGCATGAGTAGATCCTATAAGATAAATCCTCCTGCTGGTAACAATTATAAACTCTGAACAAAATATAAAAGCTATCTTGTGACCAAGAATAAGCAGATACTGTAAGGAAGTTAGGATTTTAAAGAAGGAAATGTCATTATGTGTTTCCCATTTTTTAAAAATATAGCTTTTGGCCTGAGAGCAGGCCATGTTCTGCACCTTGGTAGGATGCTAAAACTCAATAACCCTGTGGTTTTAGTGGCTTGAAGAACCAAAGGACAAAGGTAACCACAGAAATAGAAAGTGAAGGGAGAAATCTCATAAAGGAGAGAACCACAGAGGGAGAACCCCAAAAATTCTGTGTACAAATGCTTCTTAAATCTCTGACTGATGCCTGAACCACACAAGCGCAGGGAATAGTAAAGCATCCCAGGCTAGAAGAACTGAACTGAGATTTGGGCTGCCATCCACTACAGGGATGTATATAGCCAAGTAAAATGCATGTTAATTAAAAATGCTCTTCAGACAAGTATATCAGAATCCAGGGTAAAGACACTCATATTGAATAGAAAGACAGCAACTTTCAGCAGAGAAACAGACACTATCAAAAGAGAATCAAAAGTAAATTCTAAACTGAAAAATATATCTGAAATAAAAAATGTACTGGATGGTGTTAACAGAATGGAAATTAAAAAAGGATCAGAGAATTTAAATATATAGACTAATACAAATTATCCAATCTGAAGAACAGAGAGAAAAATAATCGATAAAAATGAACAAACCTATGGCCCAATATCAAAAGGTCACACATATAAGTAATTGGAGTCCCAGAAGAAGAAGGGAGAGAGAATGGGGGGCTGAAAAAATACTGGAAGAACTAATGGCCAAAAATTCTCCAAATCTGGATAAAGACGTAAATTTATATATCTAAGAAGCCCTATGAACCCTGACTAGAATAAATACAAAGATCGCCCTTGGCACATCATATTAAAACTGCTGAAAACCAAAGATTGAGTGAAAATCTTGAACACATACAGAAAAAAACCAATACATTGTACATAGGGAAACAATGATTTGAAAAAATGCATAATTCTCATCAGAAACAATGGAGGCCAGAAAACATTGGTACATTATCTTGGAAGTACCAAAAGAAAAAATTTTTCAACTTATAATTCTATATTCAGTGAACATAGACTTTAAGAATTAAGACGAATTAAAGATACTTTCAGATGAAAGAAAGCTAAGGGAATTTGTTGCCAGCAGCCAGCAGATCAGCACCATAAGAAATGGTAAATGAAGTTCTTCTAGGGAAAGAGAAATGATGCCAGATGGAAATCTGAATCATCAGGAAGGAAAGAAAAACATCATATGTGGTAAATATGAACATAAATCACAAAATATGAGGTGGATGCCAAACTCCCAAAGGAATGAAAAAAACTGGCAGAGTGATAAGTATACTGGTGACCATCATGATGTTAGAGCATAACTTGGCATTATAACAAAATACATAAATATTATAACATAATTTAGACTCCCTTCCCCCATTCCTACCACTTCTGCAATTAAAATTAATGTAATCTGATTCATACTTACAATCATTGGTGCTCCAGGATTTTGAGCAATAATTGTAGTGATCACTAACATGTCATTTCTAAGCTGACGATCATAATGACTAAAACCTCTCATAAACAGATTTTTAAATACTTCCTTCAAAGCCCTAGAAAATAAAATCATATTTTAAAAATCATATTGTTATGAAATGAATGTGTCCCATCAGAATTCATATGTTGAAACCCTAGTTTCTAATGTGATGGTATTAGGAGGTATAGTCTTTGGGAGGTAATCAGGTCATGAGGGTGGAGCCCTCATGATTAAATTAGTGCCCTTATAAAAGGGACCCCAGAGAACCCTTCCTTTTTATATTATACTATTATTCGTTTGAAAGTGTTTCTGATTTTTCCACAAATCTGCCTCTAATTCACTATGTACTTGACAAGAATCCACTAAACCACACTATATATGGCAGTCAAAGTGACCACCTTAAAATATCCAATCATGTCATTTTCCTTTTTAAAGTCATTTAAAACTTCTTTTGGTCTTAGAATAAAGCCCTACCTCCTTATTAAAAGGCTTATTAGGCATTTCACATTACGGTCCCTGCTAACATTGTTAGTCTTGTCTCTCACTGTTCTACCCTGTTCTTTATGCTCTCATCATACTGAATTTGATAAGTTCTATTTTACTTTGGTTCCTCCTATTTAGGATGCTCTCTGCATGCAAAACTTTTCTGTATAGCCAATTCCTATTTATCACACAGATATTAGATTAGAGTTCATTCGGAAGCAGTCATTAACTCTACAACTGTGGGTGAAGTTCCCTCTACAGTAGACAGTAGACATTTGTTGCTTTGGCCCCTGAGACCCACTTGTCCTTTTTATGTTAATAGTACCCTTAGTTTTATTTAGGCATTCACTCCTCCCTGACTTTTGGTCCTGTGAAGCTGCCTTTTAGCCAGTCAGAGCATTCTTTCCACTGCCATTAGTATTAATGATTCACTCTGGAATGGGCATTTGATCAACATCAGACCATTCAGAGCCAACAAGGACTCAATTCAAAATTATTTTTCTGAGCTTTCAAGATAAAAAGGCTTCTCTTCTGCTTGATTCTATGTAAACCTAGACTTCTTAGGTCTTACTATGTGGATCTTGGGGGTAAAGCTAACAACACAGTGGAAGACAGTGCAGAGAGATGAACCGAGACCAAGTCATGCTGAGCCTTGAAGAAAGCTGCACATGAAACTAGTTTTATCACTTGACTTTGCTACTTAAGCCCATAAATTTCCTATATTGCTTAAGTCAGGTGGGTTAGGTTTTTTGGTCACTTGCAAATAAAATGTGCTGATTCACCTTCTGAAAAATGTGTAGAACCTCCCAATAATCTCTGTTATAACATTTAGTATAATTTCTTTTAGTTGTCTATTTATTTGCCTATCTCTACTAGCATATTTAAATTTCATGAAAATAGAGACCATGCCTGTATTATTTTCAAGTGTATTTCTGTAGCCTAGTACTGAACCTGGCACAGACAATATTTATTTGTTGAATAAGTGAATAAGCAACTTGAAGACTTACTCACATTTTATTGCTAATGCTTACTGCAATATCTAGAACAGAATAAACACTTAATAGATTTACTGAATGAATAAATAATTCTTCTAAATGTCTAATTTTATGTTACAGATTCAAAGGCATAATTTAGTAACCCACTTTGAGAGCCTTCTGCAGAGAAAGAATCTGCACTTGTTATTGTGCAGATTCATTTATATCATGGCATAAAAAGTATGTCCTGAAACGTAGCCATTACATGAATCAAAAGTCTAATTGAACACAGATTCAAACAAAGATGTTAGTTATGTCACTGGCTATTATTTTAAGGTTAAAAAAACATTCCTGTCTAACCACATATACTTACAGCAAACAATCAAAGTTACTAAGCTGTTGTATTATTTCTTCTTTTGAAGATTTTTCCAATAAGTTCCAAAGTATTTCTGATGAACGAAATAGAAGCTGTCCAGAGGGATCTGGGTCATTGAGGTGAGCACAAATTCCACTGGCTGCTTGTGCTTTCATCATTAAAGTACAATTAACTTCTGAAAATAAATTTTAAAAATTGTTTTATAATATTGACATTGTTAGATGGAAACAAAAATAGTTGATGATAAAGTGTTCAAACTTAATATTATACAAACCAGAAGTTGAGAGATGTTGCAGAACTTTCAGTACCCAGAGTTTCTCAACAAGTTGATTTTCAAACAAGGTCATTGCCTGGACCATTGTTTTTGCCAATCCTCCAGCTTCAGCCATTTGAATCTTGTATGATGAACTAGCTTGCTGGTAACCTAACAATAATTAGTTAATAAATATATTCAGTTATCTCACATAATGATCACTGAGACCAAATGAATAAGTTATCTATCATATTAAGCAACAGCAATAACCAACAACCTTTAAAAAGTGTATGGCATTTAAGAATTGTATAGCATAGAAATGGGCAAATTTTTTAGTAAAGGGCCAGAAAGTATGTTAAGCTTTGTAGGTTATAAGGTTTCTTATCAATTACTCAACTCTGTAACACATTGTAGCATGATATTGTAGCAAGAAAGCAGCCATAAACAATACAAAAATACATAGGCATGACTGTGTTCCAACTAGACTTCATTTAAAGCAGTGGGTCTATTTTGGCCTGGAGTCCATAGTTTGCTGATCCTGGCGTAGCATTTGAAATAGGACCACAAATTTTGGGGATACATCTTAAATTCTAAAAGAGAACAATATTTCTTATTTGTTAGTACGTATGACTTTCCATAAAGGAAAATGGCATAATTACATATACTGAATGTTTTCACTATTCAGTTTCACTATTTGGGTCAATGCGTTACTTCAGTGCTTTCAAAGGATGACATTTATGTGGTGTCCACAATGAAATAAGAGGTGAAAAATGTAATGCTACTCTGATAAATACAAATGAATTTAATGGTATTTTAGGGGAGCTTGATTCTTGGTGACATGTCTTATTAATATAAGAATTTCCTTTTGCCTTAGCATCTGTAAGAAACACTACGTCTCCTTTTGATGTAGGTGTCTGACTAACCACATTCAATGAGAGGGATTAAACAAACACCAAAGGATACTTGTTTACTTGAAACGAGGCTATTTTGTCTCTTAGTGATCTCACTTATCTGTCTGACTTTTGGCTTTTGAGACCAACTAGATTCCTTAACTCTGACCTAGTTCTGAGATACCTGTCAGTTTGTCTTATCTTCCTAAATCTGATCTCTGGTTGTAGATAAAGCCCTGTCTATTGCTGTGATAGGTTCCATATGGTATGCCCTAGCAACTCACTGAACGAATTTAAAAAGGCATTTAAAAAGTATGAGGAGGAAGACAAAAATTGCCTTTAATTTGACCATCTAGAGATAACAACATTAACATTTTGGTATTATTTCTTGCTGACATTTTTAATATATGCATACAATTTTAATAACATACTATATAATAGTATAGAATATAATTTTATATTCTACTATAGCCACTAAAATTTTTATTGTAAGTTTCTCCCCATGCTGTAAAATATTTTCCAAAATCATTATTTTTATTTGCATAACAGTGTATCACATGGATAGGCCAAAATGTATGTCATACTTACTGTATCTTTTTCTAGTAAGAGTACATTTCTATAGAATGATATAGTACTAGTAAGCCTCATGGACTCGATTCCTGACTCCAGGGCTATGTCTCTTTTAACTACTCTACCGAGGAGTTTTCAGCTGTGGTATCAGAAGTCCAGCCATGCCCATCACTTGAAACTGTGTGACAGTTAGTGACAGCACTAAAACTCCTAATTTTCAGAGCTTGATCAGATTAAGGTCAATCTCACTTCTTTACAGCATAACACTCCTCTGTCTTAACTCTAACACCATTTGTCTCCCATTCTTTGAAGGGTGCTTGTTATTCTGCTAAGGTTAACTCTAAGCTTGTGCTTCTAAGTCCATCCTCTCATGCTTTCTTTGAGAATTTTGACTTCCCACTCACCAGCTTCTAGCTCGTCTGCCTACAAGCATCATTTCTTTCTATCCTAAAAACATCAAATACCCTTTCTTTTACAGTTGAGCTGTTCTCCATCTTCCTCCTTTCTCTTCACAATCTGATCTTAGAATATAAGTCTGCATTCACAAACTGTCTCTCCTGCCTCACTATCAAACCTACTGCCTCTATTTGCATAATCCTCTCATTCTTTAATCCTACATCTGCAATGACTACTTTATGTCAATAAATCTGTCAAAAGTTACACCTTTTCAGATACCACATTACCTTGGCCTTTTCATTCCTCAATTACAGAAGCCTCTGCAGCATTTAACACCGAAACCACTTCCTCCTTTATCAAACATTTCATTCATTGGCACACAACATGTGGCAGTCTTTAGGTCTTCCTCCTATTTGAAGCTCCCTTCACTGCTAATTTCTCTGAATCATTTTTTCCAAACCTCAGTATGAGCACTCTCCATGATGTCATTCTTGGTCCCTTTCTGTTTATATGCTTTATCTCCTGGCAAACTCAACCATTCTAATGAATTCAATTTTCATTTCTATTTTGGTGGATTCCAAACCTGTATGCTTTTAGTATTCACGTCTATTACCTACCAAACACTTCTACCTATTCTCATCAAAAGTTCAAATTTGATATTTAATAATCTCCTTATTCATTTCTCTAGTTCAGATGTCTTCCCACTTTTCCCTAGTCATAAATAATCTTTCTTTGAACTACCACAGACTCTTATTTCCACCTATATTAAGGAACATATAACTTAAAAAATATTATTTATATCTTCTCTCACTTCCTCGATTGATTATAAATTACAGAAACTATGAAGGTATGAAGTATGTCTTAAATAACATTATACTGTCACAGTGCAAGTGCCCCCTGTCTTGAAACCACCCATTTCAGTGAGGTCCACTTTACCATTATATATTAAGATCCCTGACCTGTAATGTACAGAACTCTTTTCCTAAACATGATGGAGAATGGCACCAGCATTAGTAATTTAGCATCTAATTGGGTTGGACAGATATTATGAATAATTATAAAATACATTAGAAAAATAATTTTAAAAAATAATTTATCAAAAGTACTACATAAGAATAATGAATAGTAATGATTATAATTAAACTAATTTGGGTGTGACTATAAATTGTGTCATAAATATTTAGTATCAGAATAAAAATATGCAAATATAAAACTGAAAGAAATATATATACAAATTTTTTAGGATGACTGAAGAGCTCAAGATTACAAAAAAAAGTTACTTTTAATGTGTTACAGTTATAAGCCTACTGTATCTTTCAAATTCAAAGAGAAATGAGACAGAATATTCTGTCCTCTTAATACACAGGCTATTACTGAAGGACCACTGCAAACTTTACCTGGAATATGCTTCTTTGGTGGTTCTGCATGATAAAAGTCAACAATACACTTACAAATTTGTATCCTCAATTCAGAATTTGGTATTTTCATTAAGTCACCTGCCAGAAAGATAAAGGAGTGCTATTTAATAACACTGCCATAAGCTTACTTTCAAATTTAAGCATAAATATTAACATAATGATTATTGAAAATATTCTCAGAGATTCAAACTGGATTATGTATAATTATATATATTTGCATATATATGCATATATACATACATATACACAATGACCTGGACCTATCCTTTTATATTTGGCCCTTCAATCAATTCAGCCTTTTTTTTCCTAGGAAGAAAAGAATAATTATTAATAACATAAATGCTGGAACTAGACTGTCAGATTAAATCCTGGCTCTGTCATTTCCTACCTATGTACATTTGTGTCTTAGTTTGCTCATCTATAAAACAGGTATAATAATATTTACTACATTTAGGATCGTTGTGAGGATTAAATGAGTTAATAGAAGAAAAAGGCTGAGAACAGTGTCTAGCATATAGTGTTCTACATGTGTTAGCTACTATTATTATTTTGGCAAGATAATGGGTTAGTAATTTTTCTCCCTAACTAGAAAGTCAGTAATTTGTTGCCTTTTAATAATACATTCTTTGCTTCAAGAAGTTCCAGGTGAGCTTTGCTCTTCAATTTGTTGGCAGACTGAAAGAGAGTGCGGTTTTAATACAGTCTGCCCTATGGGCAAATGTAATACTTTTATGTTGAAGTTATCTAGGTAAGGTTGGGGAATAGAAAGGGTTCCTTTTCAGCCATATCTAAACTACTACAGAATTGGCTTTAGCTTGTAATTCAAACTGGATTGCATTTACTCTGTTGAAGTCCTACAAGTGCTGATTCGCAGTGAAATCTGAAAATGATCTGTGAGACTCTGGAAATGATCCATATTCTCTGGATGCCTGAGGACATCTGTAGTCAGTAGCATCAGCTTTAGCACTGAACCAGATCTGGTTGGATTCTCTGAGGGTAAAAGAATAATTAGGTATTCCTCCTTTGCATTTAGGCCTTGCATAATGTTCCTCTCTGGAGGTAGTCAGTAAGTAGGGAAACAAGTGGACAAAAGGAAGAAGCACAAAGAAAAGCCTGGCCCTTGCTTTAGGAAAATCTGTCTGCAAAAGACAGTTTCGAGATTATTCTAACTCTTAATTTAATTTAATTTTATTTTTGGACCCCTTCTTTTGGAGGAATCACTAGGATTTAAAAAGCTTTAGGCAACAAGAACTGCAAATTTCTAATAAAACTACCCAAATATTCAGGTTTATGGGAAATTCTAGAGTTTCTCATCTGCTTCTCCACCCTTTTATTCCTTATAAATTTGGATAATATCTCATAATTTCCTGTTTCATAATCTTGGGGCAGAGTATCAATTTCTTCCTTAATCCACTCAGAATCCTGCTCCTGAGTCAGAAATATCTATGTATTGTTTGGAAGAAAATGTACTATAACTTACTAGTAGAGTAGAAATTGGAAGTTATTAGTAAAAATTATGAATAGCCTTTGTTTAACACTGTATCCTACATACAATTATTTTACTTTAAACTCATGTTTCTGGCAATTAAAAAAATAAGAGATAGAACAGCAATACTTGCAGTCAGTAATTAGTGAAGGAAGCTCATCTAAAGCTAAGAATTCATACTGCCCTCAAATAAGACAGTAACGTGTTCTGTGGACAGGTGACCAATCTTAAGTAAAAAGCAGGCTGACAGTAAGAAATGGACCGTGTATTTATAATACAAATGTCTTCTAACACTCTCAGAGGCAACATTTTAAAATAATAAGGGCAACAAGGGCATTTTAAAAATAATGTCACCAATAAAACCTATACTTTTTATCTGTTAATACTACCATGTGCTGTTTTGAGTTGGCTTCTCACTGCAAATTCCCACTGATAGAATTAAAATTTCTGTCATCACAGAATCAAAATTTCCCACTATTTCTCAATCTGCCTGCTTCCTAAGGTGTTCTTTACCCATGTTTAATCTAATCTCCACCCTACCTTCACCTACTCTAGGCCATAGAGTAGATGAACTCTAGGTAGTTTGTCTAAAGTAATTACAATTAAAAACTATAACATTTACTTAGATATAAAGGGGTTAGTGTCTATGTTAAAAATAAAAATCATTTTTTACTCATGAATCTCTAATACTTTTCTGTATGGATTATAATGCTGGAAACGTAATTATTCAGTCAATGTTTTTTAAAAAATTTATCGAGTCAATCACATATCTTTTATTTCTCCTATGCAAATAAAGACTTATATTAATAAGCATAAATTTAATGTAGGATTTGTTTTGGGAACATGCTGTTATGTCTCAGGAGCTGACTCAAAGACCTTGTGTTTCACTGATCTCATTTCCTAGGAAATTATTTTCTTTCTCTAGAAAATGAAGCAATAACCCAGATATAAATGCCTACTCTTTTATGATATTTTTCCTATTTTTATGTACAAAATAGAGGTATCTGCATCTTTATGTATATTATGGTAAAGTTCTTAATGTTCTACCATTTTATGATTTTAAAATTTTAGATCATTTAATGAATACTTAAACACTTAATGATTCTAGCAATTATTAGCGTTCATAGTTTAAAACATTTTTGTGATTACTGAAAGAGGGAGATGTAAACTTTCTGATTTACAAGAAAAGTTAACAAACATTTCATCAAACTAAATAATACCAAGTCAGATAAGTGCAAAGAGGTATCTGCCATTCCCTGCACTTAAGGAACATATATTCTTATTGTTGTCATGAAATATCTGAGTAGAAAATAATTCCAGAATTACCAAGCACACTATGATTAATTCCCAACTAGAAAATAAGAGAACAACCTAGATATGGAGAACAAGTACTCTTAGTGAAACATAGTTAAATTAGACATTTCCCTCTATCTTAAGGAAATCTTAACTTACCCAGAAGCGCAATTGAATTAGCAGTATCTTCGGCATAAGTTATTTCATCCGATACTTTCTTTTTCAAAAATGGCAAGCTTCAATAGTAATGAAGAATGTAAGAGTAATTTTTAATAAAGTCTTTAATTGAAGCATCATTTGTAAAATAGGGGAAATTTCCTTTCTAAAGGATAAAATCAGGGTGCTATCCTATTCTTTAGTCCTGGGGAATTGACAACTATTAAAAAAAAGTGTTTCTAACTGACTGACTACAAAGAAAACAAAATAGGTTTATAAAAATGAAGAGAGATGGATATAAAATATATGGGTTTAGAAAGCCATTTTGTATCACTGCATGAATAAAAAACTTAGGAATCCTCTTTCCCTTTGAGGGCAAAATAATAACAAATTATAGCTATAATTCTATCAAGGGAAGATGATGAATAATCTGATACAAACCACAGATCTAGGCTCAACTAAAACTTAAAAACTATTTAAGGGCTTTTTCTGAAGTTTCCAAAATGCTAGTTAATAGGTCAGTAGACTATTTTTTCTTAGAGATCAGTACTCTTTTCCTTATTAACGGATTGGTTACTATCCACAAAATAACAGAATGCTTTTGCAGACACTAAGGAATTCAGGTTAACAAATATTAATTATATTAGGATTGCATTTCACAGCTACTGTAACCAAAGTTATTTGAGAATAACTTATTTATGAATCATAAAAGATCAGGCACATGAACCAGGGTCATTAGTCTAAATTTCAAAGGAGATATAAAAGTTACA
>VBSM01002217.1:46643355-46677838 GCA_008086735.1 Cheirogaleus medius
ACTGGCAGGGAGGCAAGGCTAGAGGTGAAGGCAGTGATGGGGAGGGCTGTGAGGAAGAGGCAGGAGGAAGTAGGCATGGCTGCATGGATGTGGGGTAATAAAAAACCTAACTTTCTGTAAAAATGAGTCATGATTCATTATACTATCTCTTAGTACCTACCATAGACCATATTGTACTAGACCCTGGGGATTTAGTACGGAATAAGACAAAATTCCTGCTATCAAGGAGCTTACAGAATAGCTTGAATATTGTTGTGTCCTGATTTAAAGATGCTTAATGAATACTAGTGAAATGAAATAATTTTAAGAATACTGACTCATTAAATGGAGGTTTTTCTAAATGATTACTTTGGTAAAAATACACAGACAAACAGAATCCCTCCAAAACAAGACAATCCCATGTATTGCCTTCTGGATGATTCTAAAAAGAAACACTCTGAATAGTATTAGTTGGCCTCCATCAAATATTGGAATTAGTATTCAGTAAGAAAAAAATCCATTTGTAGACAACATTTCACAAGAGAAGTTAAAACATTAAATAGTACTTTTTATTTAAATGTTTATAAGGCAGATCTCTTAGAATGATATAAAACCATGGCATATAATAGCGGCATTTTGGAGATTACAGAGTTTTAGTAAATTTCGATTACACAGTTACAAAGAAGACAGTATATTCCAAGCAGATACAAAATATCTGATGAAGAATCAAGGCAAGAAAATCTATTAATTAGATTTTCTAATCTACTATTTTAATCTAATCTACTATTAATTAACAATGGCAAATCAGTTCCACATTATCCTTTAAAAGCTTTTAAAGGTAAGAATGATTGCAGTCTATTTTATTCAATCAGTGTTAAACAGTTTCATGACAAAGAACTGAAGGCCAGACAGGATTAGTTTTGACTTCATCTCACTGGCCAGTACGCAGTCACTTGTATATCTAATTGCAAGGGTAGTTCAGGAATATGATGGGCAGCAACTTTTAAAGAAGTAGGGTAAATAGACATCGGGAGACAACTTCCAGTCCGTTCAGGCTGGATATCTGCAAGCTACCTTTAAAGAAAATCTCCAGAGAATATTTCCTTAAAGTTGACAATTTGGAGATCATACAAAAGCATCTGCTTTGTGATTTAATTTAACTCATCTAGCCACTGGGAGAATCCATACAGTATGCCTTAATTTTAGATAAATGCACGATGGAATGTCAATGCTTTGGAAAGTTAAAAAAAGAGAAAAAACAACTCAGTATGTATGTGTGTTAGGCTGAATGAAGTAGTTTTTAGTATCATATAAACAGAATCTCTGGAAATTAAGCACTTAATAATTTCCTTTCACTAAAAAAAAAAAAAAAAAAATCAAAGAACCTATTCATTATTGTAACATTCACTGCTTAAAGGTAAGAACAGATTGTGCTTCCACTAAAATTATTCTAGTTTCACTTAAAGCTAATTATATATACTGAATATATATCAGAATTTATTTTACTGACTGATGGACAATTGAGGGTGGAACATCTCATTTTCGTGATGACACATCATAAATATAAATCTTAACACTGGACTGAGATGTGTTATACTATGTGTGTACTGCTTTAGGTCATGAATTCACAAAATAATTTCAACAACATTTTTTAAGTAAACAACATTGTTTACTTATTTCAAAACAAGGACTTTATAGACTGACACAGGTATTATATAATTAAGTTCAGTGTTGACAGTATTCCAATAGGAATATTTATGAATCACATTTATGGTACTTTATTTAAAATATCACATAAGAAATTTTAAATTTCATAAATCTTTTTTTGGGGAAAACTCTCTGTACAGAATTTATTATGAAATAGCTTAATGGCAAATGGTAATTAAAAAGAATTAGTTTTATCATGTTACATAAGACACAAATACAAAAATTAGATATGATGTATTCTTGAAGCCCTTTTACACAAATGATTTCCAGAATTTGATTGTAATGTAAGTATGAATATACCTTAAGTTACTATTATCAAATTAATTTTGAAAGTAAAATTCCTTAATCAAGCCAAGGTTATGTTGACTTATAAGAAATTAATCAGGTAGTTTAACACTAGCACTCATTAGCCAACCCTGTATGTTACACAAAATAATTATCTCTGATAAATACCTATAAATATAATTTATTCATACTTTCAAATATTTTAAAATTTAAATAAAAATCTCACATGTAGACAATCTGGGATAAATTTCCATGTATATTTTGAAAAATAATGTTAGCATGAATATATTCATATTTAAATGTGATTTTAAATATTCTTAAGAGAGGAGACATATGAAATCTGTACACAAAAGCTAAGTAGCATGATACAGCTCATGGTTATTTTCCCCATAGGAAAAAAAATTACTTGATTTTTTTGCATAGGATTAAGACTGGGTATATTTTCTACATTCTTATATTTTTCTCAGGGGCACTACTCAAAACACAGACCAGGAAACAAATTTCCACTGCTTTAAACTTTGCATCACTACTTTCTCACATCTAGCAACAGCAGAATTCAGTCCTATTTCTGAGGCCAGAAGAATGATTCAGAAAAATAACAATTAAGAAAAATAATGACATGAGTAGTAAAGTAAGGCAATTAAAAGTCAATTAATAGTTTTGCTTTTTAGAAAGGCTTTTAAATATTTAGAATTATAATGAATATATTACATTTTTTCTAAAACATCAAAATTATTCCATTTTTGTAGTACTGCAAAGGAGACGTTGCCATTTGAAACATCAGTTGCATCTTTTATACATTTTCATAAAATTTTGCTTTTTTAATTCTCAAAGGCCCCATTTGTCCAGAATAATAATTTTATTTATATTATTGGCTACTTAATATACACATGCAACAATATATACTTTAACAATCATCTAACTTTTAGAAATATTTCATATTTTCACATTAAAGGGCTAAAGCAGGGTCTTAAAAAAGTGAAATTTAAGGAACAATAAAATATTGAAAATATGCTGTTATTTTCACTAGTCCACTATAATAGTATGCTTGTGTATTTACCCTTAAAAGTTACTGTCACCCAACTGAAATCCTACCAAGAACTAACAAGTGATTACCAAGAAGGGAGAAATATAATTAAAATAAAGAAAATGGAGAACTCAATTAGAAAGTACAAGATACTAAAATTTACCAAAAAGACAACATCAGAGAATCGTGAGTGATTTACCAAACTGACAATGCAGTAGTAGGAAAAGAGCCATTGGTGGGAAAGGTATCCTCCACTAAATAAAAGTCCTTTTATTTTTGGCAGCTGGATTCAGCAGTTCCTCAGTGTTTAGAAATGTTTAGGAAGAAGAATACATATAATTGTATCTTGTCTGCAACTTTGTATTTTAATAAGGAAAGAGTAAATGAACGGGGAGGGAATGTAGGGCACTCTAACTAAAGTTTGAACAAAATGCAATTTAAATGTGAAATGCCAACACTGAAAAATTTTATGAATAATTTGTATCATTATATGTCTCCAGAGTAGATTTATAATCACCCACTTATTCTAATATCCTTCATGCTTGTAAATTGCTCTTGAGTAAATGGTGGTGCAGACTGGAGGACTTCTCAGGAAGAGAAAAGGAGATGACCAGCTCTACAAAGATTTTTTTAAAAGATTCTGTAGGACCTCAGCAGTTCATTAATACTGCTGTGTCCTCTTTCTGCTTGAGTCTGTCACTGCATAGGGAGGCGTATGGACTGCCATGGGGCTTCAGGCTCATGTTCCAGGCCAGACCAGGGTAAGCAGCTAAGGACTGCCCCACAAGCAATAATACATCTATGATCATAACATTTTCATGCACCTTTTTGATACATACAACCCACTCTAAAGAATGTCAATGCCTTTATACAAAAGAGGAAGCATCTATTAATAGATGGCATCATGAACCTAAAGCATGGAGATGGAGTAGTAGCTGTACTGCCTACAGTTAAAATCGTGGCCTCCGGAATATGACTACCTGGACCTGAATACTCTGCCACTTATTAACTGTGTGGTCTTGATCAATTACTTAGCTTTTCTATCCTTCACTTTCTCATATGTAAAATGGGGATAATAACTACCTATCAAGTAAAGTGCTTAGATCCATACCCGGCAAGTTATGGTCTCTCAATGAACATCAGTAAAATCCCATACCATAGAGAGCAGTCACTGTCTAAGGTGTAACAACATAGATCAGCTGACAAACAACTACTTGTATGTAAACTTGATACTTTCACTCCAACTAGGAATAATTATACAATTCCCAGGATTGGTTACTATATTAGAGATAGCAGTTTTGGAGCCCAAATATTACTGAGTCCTCTCCCTCATCAATATATTAATATGAAAATGAAACTGTTTTGTAATGTGATAAAAAATAAGGTATGCATTAATCAGTATGTATTTCATGTCTCCAATGTATTTTAAATACAATTTCCCATTTGTCTTTTTAATTTGTGTTTATTCACATAATCACCTTCATATAATTAGTTACATTCTTCAAATCCTATCTTATATGAGAGAAATATAGGAATGTTACCATGAACCCTTACCTAGATGCTAATGTGATATGTCCTTTCTTAAAAATAATGTATGATTATGTATTTCTACTTCTTAACTTGGATAATAATTAAAACCTTACTTAAGTTTCAGAAAAAAAAGTATATCCATTGAATTATTTTAAAAGCTTAAAATTCTGCTGGTTTACAAATTGTTTTTAACATTATGCTATATCTATATTACTGACTGTAAATATTTTTGCCTGCTTATGAAATATAGTTATTTAATACTGTTATGGTTGTGCAAAACAAAACAAAACATTCCTTAATTTCAACAGTATGTTGACTACAAAAATCATATTGTTAAAACATGACATTTGTGAAAATTAACTTGAAGACAATTTTATAGAATATTTTATCACTAATTCAGCTGAAATTTCATTTAACAAGTTTCAACCCACAGTAATTTGACAGCACATTTGCAACTGAACATAGAGGAAGCCATAAAAATAATGGCATGAGTAGAACTTTATATGGCATCTGTGAGCACCATTTATCATCACATTACTGTGACCCTCTCTGGGGAGAGATTAGGAATTGTTCCTCTAATACCTTCTTCGAGAAATTGGCTCCTTTCCCAGCCTTTTTTAATTCGTTTTAGCTTTCGGCTTACACATGGAAGTAGTAAAATGACCTTACCCAGAATTACAATTGAGGGCAACACAAGAGCAAGAACAAAGTTTGGTGGTGTATAAAATCTGTAGTACTCTTCTTCAAAAGCTCGTTTCCATCCATAAATTAAAACATGGAAAGTAGTTATGAGCAGAGCGACATATCCAAGTGTAGACTTGGGGCAGGGGAGGAAGAAAAAGAAACAAATGATCCAAACTCATAAATTAACCCATCCAGATATACTATTTTTCTTTTAACTGAGCACTCATTCATTAGTCATCATGTTTTTATTTTGATAAAACTATTTTGTCTTAAATTATCAAGCTACTCTTTGTCCTCTACTGAATTACACAATTTTTAACATATTCATAGATACATAGATATTTATTTATATACATATTTAATACAAATAAGGCCATATTGCATACATTTTAGTATTCTGATTATTGCATTTATTATATCAAGAAAGACATTTGCACCCCACGTTAACTGCAGCACTAATCACAGCAGCCAAGATATGGAAGCAACCTAGGTGTCCAACAATGGATGGATAGAGAAAATGTGGTATATATAGATAATGGAATACTATTCAGCCATAAAAAAGAATGAAATCATGTCATTTGAGGCAACATGGATGGAACTAGAGAACATTATGTTAAATGAAATAAGCCAGGAACAGGAAGTTAAACGCCACATGTTCTTATTTATATGTGGAAGCTAAAAAAAGTTGATCTCATAGAAGTAAAAAGTAGAATGGAGGATTCTAAAGGCCAGGAAGGGGATGGGGAAGGGAGAATCAGGAGAGATTTGTTAAAGGATACAAAATTATAGCTAGATAAGAGGAATAAGTTCTAGCTATAGTTAACAATAACATATACTTTAAAATAACTAAAAGGAGGATACTGAATGTTTCCAACACAAAGAAATGATAAATGTTTAAATGACAGATATGCTAATTACCCCAATCTGATGATTAGACATGTATTGAAACATCCCTATGTACCCCATAAATATGTACAATTATTATATGTTAAATAAAAAAGAATATTTTCCTCATGTCATTAAATATGAAAATGACATTAATACTTCATAATAGTCTATTGAATGGATGTGTATAATTTATTGAACCACTCCTTTTTGTTGATAATTTACTCTACTTCCAACTTCCCTCAACTACAAATGTCACATTAGGCCCTTTTCAATATTTTGGTTTATTTCCTTAGGACTGACTTCTATTAGGATTATTGATCAAAACATCTAGCTTTTCCTAAGGGTGTAGAAACAGACTGCTAACCTGTTCTTTTTTTCATCTGAATAAATTTAAGGAGTACAAGTGCAGTTTTGTTACATAGATATATTGCATAGTGGTGAAGTCTGGGCTTTTAGTGTAACCATCACCTGAATAGTGTACATTGTACCCATTAAGTAATTTCTCATTCCTTAGCCCCCTCTCACCCTCCCAAGTCTCCAGACTATTTTTCCACACTCATGTCCATTTGTGCACATTATTTAGCTCCCACTTATAAGTGAGAACATGAGGTACTGGACTGTTTTTGAGTTGTTTCACTTAAGATAATGGCCTCCAGTTCCATCTATCCATGTAGCTGCAAGTAAACTCTTCTCTATAAAGGTTATCTATATTCCCACCAGTTATGTATTAAAAAAAAAGTATGTATATGCCTGTGTGTGTGTATACACATACATATAAACACAGTCATGTGCTACATAATGACATTTTGGTCAACATCAGACAGCATTATGCAACGATGGTTGATAGGAATATAATACCATGTTTTTACTGTACCTTTTCTATGTTTAGATATGTTTAGATACACAAATATTTACCATTGTGTTACAATTGCTGGCAGTATTCAGTACAGTAACATGCTGTATAGGCATGTTAGCAATTAGGCTATGGTTTGTGTAAGTACACTCTATGATGTTCACATGAAGAAATCGCCTAACAATGCATTTCTCAGAACGTATCCCCATTGTTAAGTGAGGCATGACTATATATACATAAATACATATATGATAAAATTAAATGCTGAAGAGCATTATCATGGACATACATATAACAATAGTTAATAGGTAAATATGAAAAATCCTATAGTATTAATATGTAATATAAATAGCAATTCAAACGTATGGCTTTACTGACCATATTAAATGGGATTATTAAGAGTACTTCAGTTAGGCAGTTTACAGGTTAAATTCTAAAAGGTCAGCATTCTTTGGTTCCCTAAAGTTTAACATTGCTTACTTTGAGAAATGGTCTGTCACATAAAAATAATATTACATCAGTTAAATGATGTAATGTCTAACTTCACTGAGAAAATATCAACTCTTCAGCAGGCAAAATGTTTGCAATTACTCATTTAAACTTATAATGATAATTTGCACCTGTCTAGAACCTTTTATCAGAGAGCCTTCTATTTCTTTTTAGGTGTGATTAAACTAGCTTTTGGGAAGTATTCACATTCCCTTTTCTTCAAAAAGGGAAAATGCATTTAGATAAGGATTATGTCCTTAATTTGAATGAGATTTTCACATGATTTAAACAAACAAACAAAAAAACCTCAAGCAAATAGGCAAAGAAACGAAACAAAACTTAGTGGATGACCAAAGTAGTACTAATCTGTGCAAAGATGCACTAATCTGTGTATTGTACTATAAACCATTTGGATATAACTAATACAGATTTTGTGAAAATATAGATAGGGTCTAAGTTTAAATTGTATATTTTTAAAATATGCAAACTTACTATTTAGTTATTATTGGAGAAGGTGAATGTTTAACTACTAAACTTGCTTTGAAATCCCTTTACACTCGCATACAGTAGTATAAGACAGATATAATAAATACATATTCTAACAAGATTCATCAGGCTTATTGCTTGTCCTAATCCATTAACATAGTTACCTAGTTTGCCAGTACTTGTGTTTGTGTGTGTGTACACACACACATTTCTTTAAAACATTAAGACTGATCTTTCCACTCGAATTCAAATTAATTAGATTTTTCTGGACAGATCAAGATGACTCAAAACATAATTTTTCATTCATTTGGCCAACAATAAATTGACTTTTGACATTAAATTTGATCTAAGCTCACTCCTCTCCCACTGTCACTTTTTTTCTTTTAAAAATAATCTTCATCCTTAACACAGTAGGCAGTGCTATCAAAGCCTTCCAGTACAATCATGTACTGGTCTTTCACTTACTACCAGAGTAGTCCTAAGCTGGCCTCCAACAACGGTTTCCTAAATGCATAAATATAGCCCCCAAAGGCACTCTTTTTATAAGGAGAATATTTAAGATTCAACTGTACTTAACAATGAAGTTCTATGCTGCCCAATTTCTCACGAAAGAAAACCCGACATACCTGAATAAAACTGAATTCTCTCCAGTTTAATGCATTATTCACTGAAGGGATGGAAGTGACTGCCAGGAGGGACAGTAAGCCAAGGCTCATTATGCCAAAGGAGATATACATTTCAATTCTCCAAACTTCTTCCTCATTCCAAGAGTTTTCAATATTTTCATGGATCTAACAAGAAAGCAAATGTGAATTTCCTTTATTTGGTAGAACATGAACTGATTCGGCACAGAGATCACTCTTGGCATAAGACGACTTAGGTCGTCTTATGGACATATTTAAGTTGCATTAATTCAATTTAACTAACCATTACGGAGAACCTATTACTGGATGGTACTGTTCCAGCTATAAGGGAAAAAGGAAAGGAGAGTTAAACAAAAAGAAGACTAAGACGTTCTCCTTCCTTGCACATGTGTGAGCAGAGAGGGGAAAACCTATGCCATCGCGTTGGTAATGCATCATCATTGCAGGGCTCTGGAGTCCAAGATCATGAAATGCTGAGTGGGGGGTTCCAGGGTGACACAAAAGATGTTATTGGCAGTTAGACTTAGTTTTAAGGTATTTTTACAAGCTGGTTTAAACTTGGTTGGGTATTTGGGGTACATTCTGGCTTAGTTCAACTTAGATCCAGGCAGGGAATTTCTAAATGACTTCTGTATCTTTCTCCCTCACATGAATAATATATGTGTTGATTTATCTCTTTCTTCTCACTTTCTCTTCCTAGAAAGCTGTGATTTCCCTGACTATAAAGCCCTATGGAGCTCAAATATTTAGGCATTTCAACTGACTCATTAGTATATATACTTTTCCAACTGTCCAATTGCCTCATTCACAAATAGCATTTTTCTAAATATCTTTTCCTTACATTGATAATGCATATAATATAATCAAGTCAGACAATTAACTCTGAATTTATGGTATTTTACACACAAACAATATTAGAGTATAAATCAAGGGTTAGACTCTTTCAGCTTAGTTTTGTTGGTTTTATTTTGTTGGGTGTTTGTTTTTGTTGTTTTTAGAGACAGGGTCTTGCTATATTGTCTAGGCTGGTTTTGAACTCCTGGGCTCAAGTGATCCTCCTGCCTCAGCCTCTTGAGTAGCTAGGACTGTGGGTACACGCCACCACACCTGGCTAATTTTTATAAAAAATTTTTTTGTAGAGACAGGATCTCACTATGTTGCTCAGGCTGGTCTCAAACTCCTGCCCTCAACTGATCCTCCCACCTCGGCCTCTCAAAGTGCTGGGAATACAGTCGTGCCCCACCATGCCCTGACCTACTGTATATATTTACTGAAAGTTGCCTCATCATCTTTTGAAGCATGGCCAATTATAAAACATTAAGATAATTAATTCTTCAATGCTGAAAGCAATCATTGCAATTGTAACATTTAAAAAGTGGGGGAAAACTCCAACCCTCCACTTCTCTGCTTTTATTCTGCAAAGAAGGGGATGGTAGCAGTTTTTACCCTAAATAATTTTGAATCATCCACACAATTCTTATGCAAAAACATTGTTTAAAGAACAATAATTCCTCTTCCCTAAAATACCGAAAGTAAATTTCCATTATGAGGTATGTAAAATTTTATGTTTTACAATTTATACCAATAAAACATTCTACTAGAGTCAGATAAATAACAAGCACGTGTTCAGTACCTGCTTATAAGCCATGTTGAGAAACAAGTATCTCTCTGACCTCCTCATTGGTAAGCAGAGGCTATAGGCAACATGGACCACAGCGAAGAAGAAACTTAATAATCCGAGCTGTTTTCTACACTGTAACCAGGTCTCCAACCAAGGTGGAAATCTCCTATACTTGGTGCCATAATAAAGCTGATAAGCAGCTGCCAGGAGACCTGCTAGGTACACCAGGGACAGCAAAGTAATAGCAACTATAGGCAAGGTTTTGTTCACAATTTCAATAGGAATCTTGTAAAAGTCACTCTGCTGGTTTCTTGCATAGGGATGTATCACATCCCTGACAAAGGAATAAAGGAAGAAAAATGTGGCCAAGCTTATGGCTACTACTACTGGCCCTCTCCAGAGAGTAAATAATCGTAGGGGCAAATTTTCAATATCTCTGGCCGATGATAAGGATCCCAAGTCAATGGGAATGAAATTCAACTGACGGGCAAGTTCAATAACCTGTTGTCGAGCTTGAATATTGTTGCTGCATATGTAAACCTGTGGAAAAAAGAAAAAGATTCATCATTACTACCGTTGTTTATAAAAATAGTATAACAATCACATGCTCCACTTAATCTATGGAGCATTGCTTGTGATAACCTTGAATGATGCAAATGACTAGAGTTAAGGAGATAAAGCATTTATTAATTTATTAACCTATTATTAATAGATTCTTAAATAGTGTCATAAAACCAAAAAAGTCCTTGCCACCTGTGATAACATGAATGTAAAATGCAGGAAAATCTAGCTTCAACTTGGGATTCTCAGAGTGGAGTCCTCAGGGAAAGGCAGGCAGGTGGAAAGAAAGGTGGCCACGTGCTTCAGTAGCAGCAGCCAGGTAAGGTCTCCCCTCCAGGGGTCCAGGTGGAGTTTGAGCTGCTGGCCATGCCCCTGCCTCCTTTCAGCTCTCTAACTCCCATAGGGGGGCAGGGTGGGACTGGCTCTCCCTGCCTTCATGGACAATATTTAGTTCTAGGACTGTAGTGATTCTGCCCAGTAGTGTGATAGCAAGCACTGCTGTTTACAGTTATTCAACAAGAGTGAGGATGGGCATGGACTCTGGATGGTGGCATTTGCAATTCAAGACCTCTAAAGTATGTCATGATGCTGTATTATTCATAAAAATCTTTAGGCTTAGAAACTAATATACTAAGTATCTCTGAAAAACCATGGATAATCTCAGGTATATTATTTCATTGGTCAATATATGAAATCTTTTCATTGTTAAATGATGAGTAAGTAATTATAAGGCTTATAAGTTAATTTAAATAGAAAAGGGACTACCATTTTCTAAGACTAAGATATTACTTTTCTAAGAACTCTAATGATGTGATGGGTGTGGGTTAAGGTGATCTTGCAAACTACCAAAACCATGTAGGTGAAAATTCAACAAGTATTTGTTGAGCACCAAGTTTATTGCTGGAGTGAGCTATTATTACTAACAGGTAGGTCATCTCATTTAGGGCTAGAAATATATTGCTATAAAGTCTCCAAGAAATGTTTGGGGAAAACAAGTTCCATAATATATCCCTGAAGATGTTTGTATAAAGGCTCTGAAATTTACCACACTGAAATATTTGCATGCTAAACCTATTTACATAATGGTGACAGTATAGAGCTCTTTAGATTATCAATCTTAGGTAACATTAGCCAGATGAACGACAAATCTTATGCAATTATACAAACATTCATGAACTTCTAAAATAGGATTCCTTTTGTACAAAACAAATAAGGAAAAGCATTCTAAATTAATTTATTACAGTTGTGACAATGGTGGCATAAACTCTTTTTGTACTCCTTTGGAAAAAATTTCTGTTAAGTTATAAAATTTTCTAACAAACCTAAAAGCATAGATCAAACATTCAAAATAATGGCACAAGCACTCTGAAACACAAATTAAACTATTTCTGTACCTCATTTTGAATTTAATCACTGTTCTAAAATTTTTTTCTGTTAAAAAATTAAAATTGTCACAAATGTGGGTGAAGGATTAAATTCCAGTTTGTCTGATAGGTCCTGGCTCTAATTTACTTTGGTCTATATCCATTGCTAAAGTTTGGTGGATATGCCAAAAAAAAAAAATTCTGAAATAGCCTGTAGGAAAGTATATACTCTTTTACTAGTCTTCAAATTAAAGATTTGGAGGTGAATGGTTATCATGACTCTGATACGCAGTATACAATGATACAATACTTAAATTTATTTTCTAAGGAATATAATCAACTATCTTTTTTTTTTTTTTAGAGACAGAGTCTTGCTCTGTCACCCAAGCTGGAGTGCAGAGGTGCAATCACAGCTCACTGTAGCTTCATGTGATTCTCCTGCCTCAGCCTCCTAAGTAGCTGGGACTATAGGTACATGCCACCACAACTGGCTAACTTCTTTGTTTTTATCTTTAGAGACAGGGTCTTGCTAAGTTGCCCAGATGATCTTGAACTCCTGGCCTCAAGTGATCCTCCTGCTTCAGCCTCCCAAAGTGCTGGGATTACAGGCATGAGCCATTGTACTAGTCCTAATCAACTGTGTTTATCAATGAAAATAACAAAAGTATTTTATCTTCATGCTTAATCATGATGCAGAAGCACACCTTTAAAAGATTTTTAAGGTGCACTATTTTATGCGTTTACTAATAAAAGCTCTCATTCCATAAAGGCATTGACAAAGCTCCCCATCTGCTTTCTTTTCCAATTTAACTAGATAAAACATTGCCCATAAACTCATATGCCAAAGGAGAATGTAAGAAATCAAGTCTGCCCACTACTTTCTGCACAGAGATTAAAATCTACACTTAAAAAAAAAACTGTATGGTTTTAAATTCTATGAGTATTTAATCTATGTCAAGTAAAAAGGTAATTCTAAAGCATTCTTCTTGAGGATCACATTAAATAGTATTTCAGAGAGGGAAGACTGCATTACCAAACAGCTAGCTGCAAGGAAGGAAAGAAGGGAAGAAGGAAGGGAAAGAGGGAAAATAAATGACTTGTTTGTTATTGTTTCTTTTTGTGAGGAAGCCAGGAGAGACTCAATGCAATGTGTCACATTATTCATTAGCCAACTTTGCCTTTTCTTTAATTAACTGGTTATGACAGAAAAGTCCAGGTTATTTCTCTAGCTTTCTACATCATTTTGGGAATAGAAGTGTACTCTCACAAGGTCACAACATTAATCTTCAGGTGCTCATACACAGTTTTCAAAATGATAATCACTGGAAAATGTCAGAATTTGGTTTTTAAATATCTGATATTTGCTTAGCTGTTTAACTACAAAATACCAGATAAATAAGAATAAAATTTTAAAATACATACCTGCCGACTGGCATCCTTAGGTCCTAACTGAAGTGCCCAAGCTGAGATAACATTAAATCCTTTGACAACCAAGGAATCCGGGAATAATGAAGCCAAATATTCAGCATTGGATTCTGGGTATTGGTTTACCCTCATGTTATTGCTCACATCAATCAGGATTTTACCCACTAGCAGATGTCTCAGGTCCCACAGGGAGGTGTAATGTTCTCTATGTATAGCAATAAATATTATATTCGTTTTTGTTAGAGCATCTTCATGGTGGGTGACATCTACCACATGAGGAAAAAATTCAGAAGCAAATTTAGGATTTCTACTTCCTATGACCACATGATAGCCACATCTAATAAGTCGAATGGTTAAGGATTTTGCAAAATCCCCACTTCCAATTACACCTACAGTGACCTTCCTTGCATCTTTGATACCATTTATGCCATTGGGCAAAAAAGTTTCACTAAGGCTCTTAGGGCTTCCCATCATAGAGATTGATTCCATGATACGGACTCTTCCAAGATCACCAGGAATATCCTAGGAGAGAGAAAATAAAATATTCATTAAGTACCTATTATCAAATATTAAAATACTTCTAGACATCGTAATAATATCCTGCATTTCTAAAGGTTAAATATCTTGGCAAACTATATAACATAGAACACAGCAAGATTCAATTTGTAACCTAAGAAAGTATCTCTACTCTGGTTTCTCTTCGGATTGTATAAATCTTTCACCTTTTAAAAAAGCATCTCTCAATAGGAAAATTAACTGTCACAAAGGTGATGAGCTAAAGTGGGGCTTCTCAAATTTTAATGTGCACACAAGTCACCTGGGAATCTTGTTAATATGAAGATTCTGATTAAGTAGGTCTAGGGGGAGGCCCAAGATTCTGCATTTCTAACAAAGGTAATGCCAGTGTTGCTGATCTGCAGACCCCTCTTTGAGTAGCAAGACCCTAGAGCACAAAAGGAAAGAGACTGAAGTTCTCACCCAGAACTTTTCTTAAAAACACACTTTTAATAAGTGTGATTACCCAGTTTCTCACCAGGTCAGAGGCAGCCAATCAGAAACCCTGCTGGAGGCAGAGAGGACCGTGATACAAAGTGATAGCTCACAAATCAACAGAAGACAGAAAAACCATTAAAAGAAAAAAAGCCATTTAAAGCAAAACTGTCTAGATGAGTTATTTGGGGTGGAGGCTATAAACTGTCTAAGACACCTTAGTAACTAGTGACTTTATCATTAAATGAAAGTAAGATGAATCAGCTAATGAAAAATGAACCTTGAATGACACTTAATATTTTAAGAAAAAGTGGCATCAAAAAATAAGAAAGGATTAATGAAATGCCATAGACTTCTATCATTCTCCCTACATCTTATTGAGAAAGATAGCTTCCTTATGGAAAAATGGGTTAGTAATGTGTTTATGGTCTTAAATTACACAATACTCATGAAATCCTTTTCTCCCCTTTTTATTCATTGGCTGCATAGACTCTGATGCAGTTACCATTCCTGGAAAAATTTTTCAAGTTATTTTTTAAGAGACTAATGTCTGAAATGTTCATGTTTGTAATAACTTGCTCAAGAATACAAATAAGATTGCCATGAATTAATGTCACTGTTGTGTCTGAATGAAAAATACTCTTGCATTCTATCCTGACTGCATAATTTCTTTTATGCTAATAATAGCAAATGTGAATCACTTCGGAGGATTTAATGGATTTTCCAGGCACAGGTGGAATGTTTCAAAAAACATTTTGGGGAGGTTTTTACTAAATGAAATTTGAAGTCACTGGAGCCAGAAAAATTAAAATTTTTACCCTAGAAGTGGAACACATTCAATGATTCCAAATACATTAATAAATTAAGTAATATTACCTAATACTTAAATAGCACATATTATGTTTCAGCTATCTTGTGTTTTACATATATTAACTGATTGAATCCCCACAACCACCCTATGAGATAGGTGCTAATGTTGTCATGCTTATTTTATAGATGAGGAAACAGACATGCAGAAGATAATTAATCTGTCCAAAGTCATAAGACAGAAGGTGGGGGAGCCAGGATTAGAACTCAAGCAGTCCAGCTAAGGCATGTGCCATTTTGGGGCATGTAAGGAATTTAAGAAAGGAGTTTTTTGGGGGGAAGGGGTTATGCGGGTCAAGGTGGAAGAATTATGGTTGTGCTCAAATTGGTATATTACTCCTTTTTCTTTGGTCATTTCATTGCTCCTCAGTTTTACCTAGTGATCTTAATGTCTAAATTAGATCCTGGGAAAGGAGAAAACTCATTATTATAAAATCTATCACCGTGTTTCCCCGAAAATAAGACAGGGTTTTATATTTATTTTTCCTCAAGAAGACACCCTAGGGCTTATTTTCAGGGGATGTGTTATTTTTTTTAAGTACTGTACAACAATCTACATTTATTCAAATATAGTTAAGTCATCTTCTTCTGGAACATCATCATAACTCTCCAAATCCCGAATTCCATCCTGAATTTCTTGCGACTCTATTTTCTTTAGAACCATTGGCCCCAGTCTCTCATGTTGAGCAATAGGCTGCTCATCTTCTTTACCGCTCCGCGACAAAATGCATGAGTTGTGCAGATACGCTGCGTAGCCACGTCCATCACTAGGTCTTATTTTCAGGGTAGGGCTTATATTGTGCAAATGCTTAGAAATCCTGCTGGGGCTTATTTTATGGGTAGGTCTTGTTTGGGGGGAAACAGTACATGTTTCATTTCACACCTTTCAAGATAGAAGTGGTGGTAACTATCTGCTTACCTTTGAAGTGTTCTCATGTACCTGAAAGGGCAGGTAGGAGTCAGAGGCACTAGGCTAGTACAAAACTGTCAGCATCTTCTTGGAGATGTGGTTGGCTATGTTGGGAATGAGGAGCAGTTAAAGGAACCAGAAGTAATGAAATCAATGCTCACTTCATTAAAAAATTAAGAGTGAAGTGATCAACTTACCTACCCCTAATCATATGCATTATCTAAGGCTGGGAAAGGTTACTAGATTCACACATAGAAACCCAAGTTTCCTGTATCCCAGTCCTGAGTTCTGAGTATATACTGTACCATCTCCCAAAGTATATATAAGAATTGCAAAATCTTTAAATCTAACCATCATGATGATTAAGACCTTTTTGAACTAAAAACAAAAAACAATATCAATTTTCTGCTTATTTTACAAAGCAAGTTCAAACCCCTTCTGCAAACCATAATGTGAATAGGACCTAATAATCACCTATAGGTCCCTCATTATATCATGCATTTTATACATATTAATGGGTGACTCTGGTCTAACATGTTTGGGCTTTATTTACATAGTATTTATAATGGCAAGTTCTAACTGAACCCTTTAGTAGTGTGGCTGTGGCTATGAATAGAAGTTGGCCTAATAAATGAGACTCTTTTTATTACATTTCTATGGAATGTAAAAGCATCCATGAGAGAGAGAAAGAGAGAAGAAAAAAAAAGATCTAAGAGATGGATTACTTGCTTATGGCTGAAGGCATATAATACCATATACTTGTGTGCCATTTCATAGTTCATAGAATGTTTTCATATGTAATATTATCTTGTTTAATTCTCAAATGGCTGTGGAGTATAAATTATGCCCATCTTAAAGATGAGGAAACAGGCTCAGAGAACTTTAGTGATTTGCCTGACACAGCAGTTTGTAATGACCCAACCAGGACTCAAGTACAAGTCTTCCAACCTATGCTCATTCTGAAACTGCAATGCAAACATATGGGGAATCTTAACTCAAAACTGTTTAGCATCTCCCAATGTCATCTATAACTATGCTTTCTAAAAACAATACTAACTTTAAATAGCTAAAATATGAATCTCAGTTTAGGATAGTTTTAGATAAATCCAAAACTGTAATGCTTAGGAATTCTAACCATAAAATGATAAAATATGGTTGAAATAATTCCCATTTTTGGACAAAAACCAACAAAGATCTAAATTTATTAATACTATAAAACTAAACATAATTGGTTGCTGCATAATTCTTGAACAATCCCGGGTAGCAACCCATATTGTTTTCTGGAGACTCTGTAGACACCACAGGGTATGTACTGCTTGTGGAGGGGAGGAAAGAAGAAAGGGTCAAGAAGTGTGTCATTATCCTGTTGGACTCACCCACACCCACGCCCACACCTAAGAGCAACCCATCTCCCATAAGCTATGAGTAACTAGATGGTGCTGAGACACTGCAGCAAAATCTCCTCAATTTATAATTTGTTAATCTATTATTTTAGATCATTTGATTAACAGCTGAGCTGAAGTTAAAACACTTGTGATATCCATGAAAACTAGAGTAATAAAAAAATGAATAATGTCAACATCTGAAGGAGGTTCAGCTATTTACAAAAAAGAATACTAAAAACCTTACATTGTACATTTCCATTGGCAAGGATTGATGCAAGTATAATCTAAAGACAGATCTGCCCTTCTGTGGCCTAACATGAATTTACACAGGCCACTGTGTGCTTTATCTCTTATGACAAAGGGCAAGAGAAGGCATTGGTGCTTATACTGAAGGAATTTTGTCTCTGTCTTTTCTTCTAGTAAGGAAGAGAGAGGATGTACTTACAATATGGAATAGGAAAAAAACTCACATCAGCATACAATTAAAAACTAAACTATACGATCAGAGCATAATCTAGAAACATAGAGAAGAAAATAGCACATGGTGTTTGTTCCTTTATACCCAGTAATTCATTCTTTTAATGATTACAGAAGTAATAAATTATATTTACAAAATAGTCTCTAATTCACACAGAATTTCCTCAAGTCAGTTTGTTGACAGTATACAAGTTCATTCTAGTTTAAAACTAGAAGGCCCCCAAATTATATTTGGTTTTCTTTTACCTTGCCTTAAAAGAGCTTGGGTCACAGTTCCCAAATAGCAATTACAAATATATAGACAGAGTAGGGAGTTTTTCAGAAAATTATTTAACTTAAAGAATTGTCCTTTACTCTGAGAGTATGTCTTTCCTAATTCTGGGGGTCAAATGTCCTTTTTTCATAAAATGATAGTGGTAACAGTTGTTTGAGTTGGCAATCCTATATAGATCTTTTCTCTTATTTTATTTTACTGGTATGTAAAATGTACAAGTCTGAGGACTACTGCTTTCACAAATATTAGGAAGCTCTCTATGTGAAAGAGCCCCTTCAGCCTGCTGCAGAGAAAACCTTTCAGGAGAGGGGAGGAAGGCACCTTGGAGCCAGCCCCCTGCACCTGGAGACATTTGCTTAGTACTCAGGGAGTAGGGGCATATTCTGGAGATGAAATGTCATATATCCCAATTGAATTTTCTGTAACTAGATGACGATTTTTACTATCACAACCTCTGGGTTACACTAAGACAATCCCTAAATTCTCTTGGTATTTAAATAAACAAACTAAATTCAACTATTTGTTTATATTTATGACAATAAAGAGTTTCTTTGGAGGAAAAAGCAGGGATTCTTTTTTGCTTTGCTTTTAGGTTTTTTATTTTTTGGAAGAGTTCTTAAGTCCTTTAGAAAACTCTAAAAGCAAGCTGCAATTCTGCTTGCAAATAAAGATATGATTTCTAACATGGAGGTTATCCCAGTGAGGTCCTGAATAAGCAGCATCAGCATCACCTTGGGAACTCGTCAGAAATGTAAATTCTCAGGCCCTACCTCAGACCTCCTCAATCAGAGGTGAAGCCCAGCAATCCGTGTTTTAACAAGCCCTACATATGATTCTGATGCATGTTCAACAAAAAAGCTTTCCAGTTAAATCTAGGTTAGTCCAGAAATTTACTTAAATAATTTTTTTCCCAAGGACTTCAGTTAATAAAATTCTAGCATATTCTTCAAAAAGTTAAAACAAAAACATTCCCCCAATGCTTCCTCACCCATTTTTCTTCTGTATACAGGGCAGAGAAGAATGCTGTACCCATCCCTCTGCCTACCTTACAAGTGTAGCATGCTAGCTCAAGCACAACCATGTGTCCTGTGCATACCCAGGCTTTCATAACACGGTAAGTTAACATGACCAGGAGGTATATCTAAAATGAAGCCGGGCATAGTATGTCATAACATGGCTGAAATAATCTCCCCTTCTGATAACCTTGTTGCAGATGGTACTTTGAGATAAGAATAGTTATGTTCATTGGCTAGCAAATAGAAAATTTTCTGTGTTGCAGTAATTTACTTGTAAATAAATAGTCTGCTGTGAAAGACCTGGAACTCTAGCCTCTATGCAAACCCATTTCCCTAATTTCAATGCCTTACCAGATAATAGTTTACACATGTCTGTGGTTACAAAGGCACCAATGTCCGCCACCGACTGCTATCAACTTTAGGGATCTCTGCTGATTGACATCAGTTTAGGAATCAGTCCACAACCAAAGATCATGATGATACTCATCAACCCCCACCCATTTACCTATCCAACATCTTACTGAGCCCTAACCACCAGGCACTGGCTGGGTGCTGATGACCCAATGATACAAAACAGGCACTGGCTTCCTGGCTATCTAATTAATATGATGAATTATGAATGTTGAAGCATACACAGCCACTTAAAAAAACCTTATTGAAGTATAATTTACACATAATAAAATTCACCCATTTTAAGTATGCAAATTAATGACTTTTAGTAAATTTACAGAGTCATGCAACCATCATCATAATCCAACTTTAGAACATTCACATCAAATTTTAAGAAAACTGGCCAAGGGTAAACTCCTTAAAATAATCCTATTTTGACTGGAAGTCCTAGCCAGAGCAATCAGGCAAGTGAAAGAAAGAAAGGGCATCCAAATTGGAAAAGAGGAAGTCAAATTATCTTTGTTTGCTGATGATATAATCTTTTTCTTTTTGAGGTAGAGTCTCACTCTGTTGCCCCAGCTAGAGTGCCATGGCGTCAGCCTAGCTCACAGCAACCTCAAACTCCTGGGCTCAAGCAATCCTTCTGCCTCAGCATCCTGAGTAGCTGGGACTACAGGCATGTGCCACCATGTCCAGCTAATTTTTTCTATGTATTTTTAGTTGGCCAATTAATTTCTTTCTATTTTTAGTAGAGACAGGGTCTCACTCTTGCCAAGGCTGGTTTCGAACTCCTGACCTTGAGTGATCCACCTGCCTCGGCCTCCCAGAGTGCTAGGATTACAGGCATGAGCCACTACACCCGGCCTGATGATATGATATTATATGTAGAAAACCCTAAAGACCCCTTCAAAAGACTCCTAGAATTGATAAATTCAGTAAAATCTCATGTTACAAAATTAATGTACACAAATCAGTAGCATTTCTGTACACTAATAACAGCCAACCTGAGAATCAAATCAAGAGCTTGATAACATTTACAATAGCTACAAACAAAACCAAACAAATCAAACCTAGAAATGTACTTAACCAAGGAGGTGAAAGATCTCTACAAAAAGAACTACAAAACACTGATGAAAGAAACTGTCAATGACACAAACAAATGGAAAAACATCCCATGATCATGGATTGGAAGAATCAATATTGTTAACATGTCAGTACTGCTCAAAATTATATACAGATTCAATGCAATTCCCATAAAAATACCAAATGTCATTTTTCACAGAATTATAAAAAGCAATCCTAAATTTCATATGAAATAAAAAAAGAGCCCAAATATCCAAAGCAATCTTAAGCAAAATGAACAAATCTGGAGGTATCACATTACCTAACTTCAAATTATACTATAAGGCTACAGTAATCAAAAATAGCATGGTACTGGTATAAAAGTAGACAAATAGATTCATGGAACAGAATAGAGAACCCAGAAATAAAACTGTACACCTACAACCAACTGATCTTTAGCAAAGCAGACAAAAACATACACTAAGGAAAAGATGCCCTATTCCATAAATGCTGCTGGGAAAATTGGAGTGCCACATGTGGAAGACTGAAACTGGAGCCCTATCACTTATCATACACAAAAATTAACTCAAGATGGATTAAAGACTTAAATGTAAGACCTGACACTATAAACATTCTAGAAGAAAACTTAGGAAAAACTCTTCTGGATATTGGCCTAGGCAAAGAATTTATGACTAAGACCCCAAAAACAAACAGAACAAAAATAAAAATAAATAAATGAGACTTAATTAAACTAAAAAGCTTCTGTACAGCAAAGGAAACAATCAACAGAGTAAACAAACAACCTAGAAGGGGGAAAAGATTCACAAACTATCCCCAACAAAGGAGTCATACCCAGAATCTACAAGGAACTCAAACAAATCAGCAAGAAAAAAACAAATAACCCCATTAAAAAGTGGGCAAAAAGACATGAACAGACATTTTTCAAAAGAAGATATACAAATGGCTTAAAAACATATGAAAAAATGCTCAATATCACTAATCATCAGGGAAATGCAAATTAAAACCACAATGAGATACCATCTTACCCCTGTCAGAATAGTCATTAAAAAGCCAAAAAAACAATAGATGTTGGCATGACTGCAGTGCAAAAGAAATGCTTATACACTGTTGTTGGGAATGTAAATTAGTACAACCTCCATGACAAATAGTATGGAGATTCCTCAAGGAACTAAAAGTAGACATACCATTCAATCCAGCAATCCCACTACTGGGTATCTACCCAAATGAAAAGAAGTTATTTTATCAAATGATACATGTACTCATATGTTTATTTTAGCACAATTCACAATTGAAAAGATATGGAATCAACCTAAGTGCCATCAACTGATGAGTGGATAAAGAAAATATGGTATACATATACCATGGAATACAAATGTGATATACATATACTCAACCATAAAAAATAACGAAATAATAATGTCTTTTGCAGCAACTTGGATGGTACTAGATGCCATAATTCCATAAATCTCAAGAATGGAAAAAGAAATACTGCATGTATTCACTTATAAGTGAGAGCTAAACTATGGGCATACATGGTCATACAGAGTAGTAAAATGGACTTTGGAGACTAAGAGGGGAGGAGGTCAGAAGGGGAGTGAGGGATCAAAAATCACTTATTGGGTACAATGTATACTAGTTGGGTGATAGGTACACTAAAAGCACTGACTTCACCATTATACAATTCATCCATGTATCAAAAAACCACTTGTACCCCCTAAATCTATTGAAATGAAAAAAAAAATTCTACTTCAGCTGGGCACAGAGGCTCCAGCACTTTGGAAGGCTGAGGCAGGAGGATCACTTGAGGGCAAGAGCTTGAGACCAGCCTGGGCAACATAGTGAGAATCTGTCTCTATCAAAAAAAAAAAAAATATATATATATATGTATAAATTATCTGAGATTGGTGGCATGCACCTGTAGTCCCAGCTACTCAGAAGGCTGAGGTGGAGGATCCCTGGAGCTCTGGAGTTCAAGGCTACAGTGAACTATGATCACGCCACTGCTCTCCAGTCTGGGCAACAGAGTGAGACCCTGTCTCAACAAAACAAAACAAAACAAAGCAAAAAAATAATCCTACTTCCCTCAATGTTCTGAAAACCCCACTGGCCAGTGAGAGTGTGACCTGAGTTTCGCTGACTTGGCTTGGTCTATGTTATGATAGTGATGGAGGGTCCCCCTGCTTTGGCACGTGGAGAAACAGAACTACAATCTCAGAGCTTCCTCTTCCCACCAGGGTCGCAAATGACCTACTAAAGTAGTGGTTCTCAACCCTAGCTGCACACTGTAATGACCTGGGGAACTTTAAAACACAGTGATCCCTGGTTATTGCCCTCCCTCATCCAGTTTTTATTTATTTGGTCGGGGGTCCAGCCTGGGTATCAGTATTTTTTAAAAGATTATCAGGTATTTTAATATGCAGCCAAGACTGAGGACAACTCTACTAAAAGATTCAGGATTCGATCTAATACTTATTTTGGTATTTGGAGATTGCAGATGTGGTTTTTTGGCCCTTATTTATGTCCATTTTTACATTGTTGTTTGTAATAATGAAAAATTATTAAATATACTAGCTAGAGAATAACAATTGCCCTTGAACACAGGAGGCTGAAGAATATGTATGCAGTCCTTTCCCCTTTCCCACTTAGACACAAGCAGTATCGAAGGCCCACACACTATTTTGCAATTTTCTTTCTTCACTTTCTGGGAAGGGTAATATCACTCCGTAAAATGTGTCATCCCACCACACAGCACATTTTGTTCCTGTTGTTCCACAACATTCAAAAATCAGAATGTTCTGATGATGGTTTCTCTTTGTTCTGTCCTATACAAGGGACTCCTTTCCTCAGTTCTCCAGGCATCATAGGTCCTGCTGACCCGAGCATACCAAAATTTGCAAGTGGACTGACTTCCTAGAACAGCACTTGTCAAATCTTGATGCAAATATGATTAACTGGGGATCTTGTTAAAATGCACATTCAGTTTCTGAAGGTTTGGGGTGAGGCAAGACATTCTGCATTTCTCACAAGCTCCCAGGTGATGCCCAAGGAGCTGGTCCATGGGCCACATTTTGACTAACAAAGGCTCAGAGTCTCTACCTTTTCACTTGATGTTATTCACAGGTAATCCAGATTAAATAATTGATAAAACTATGTCATTCATAGAAAGTTTTGTTTTTGTGGTATCAAGGCAAAAGGGCAGCACTAGGCTCTTGAAATCACCTTGATTCTCTCAGTTTCAATTTCCTTTGTTAAATAGAAAACAAAGAGTTTGTACTTAACTTCTCCGGTCATTTCCAACACTAAAATTCTTTTGTTTCTAAGTCTTGAAGCTACATAATAATGGTAATATCACTACCTTATATTTAACATTTCAACTTTGGGAGCTCAACCTCAAAGTGTGATTAAGTAACACATGGGCTCCTTGAAATTTCAAGGTGACAGTTTTCTTGGATGGGCATTTGACTTGCATGCATTTAATACCTGAGAGTGTATTATCATGGTAAAGAATTCACTTACACTCAGCTACATGGCCTTCTATGGTTTTCAGTTTAGAAGGATTTTCTGGACATTCCTGTAGCTGAATGGCAGCTGTTGTGCTATGTTAATTTTGAAAAATAGAACCTAATATGTTTTACACACAAATATCTAGAACATCAATTACTGGATGACAGTTACGCTGAATATGCTGTGTCCAGAGATTTGATGACATTCACTACCTGCTGATTTGCATAGGTTATCAAGAAAATGTAATCCTCCAGGGCCATGGGGTGGGTAGGCATATTCTTGATTTTGTAAGCCCACATCTGAACATTTCTTCTTTGCTAGCTCCTTTAAGGCTCATGGCACCTCATAATACTCTCTCCAGGTCATCATTGACTCCTAGCTTACTCCTTACGACTGCAGACTCTGGCCGCCAGTACATACACAGTCGTCCTCTCTATCCCAATAGCTGTCATCGTTCTCCAGGACTTCATCACTCAAGGGGATGAACCATTCAACCTCAGGGCCTCGTTTCCTTGACGTATTCATCAAAGGCAATGAATTGTTGCCTCTATCCCACCTCAGTCATTCACTTTATGATATCTCCAAGCACTATCTCCTAGACTGCCAATAATCTTGGTTTAAATATTCACCACCAGTAATTCTAGACAGCAAAAGAAATCTAATCTGTTAACCCCTACCTTTCCAACTACATAATGTCCTCCATTCTCCATCAACCTGCTCTGGTTTCTCTTTAAACCCAGACTAGATTTTATAATGTATATTCATAGCCACTCCCTTGAAAAGATCCTCGACCCCCTTACTCTTCATCATATCTACTTGGCAAAACTCTAGTCCTGAAAGAACTCAGCTATCCATTTTCTCTTTATCTGTATCCAAGTTGGTGAAGGTTGCTGAAGAAAAATTAACAAGTAAGCTCATTAGTTTCCCCTTAAATTCATGATCACCAACTTCACCTATCAGAGGCCAACATATCCACTTCTGTTCTGGAAACCATCCATTTTGCCTCCCACTATGGTTATGACCTCTCCCAGTGACATATCAACTTAGGTTCAAAATGGAACTTTCTCCCCCAAGACTTATTCCCATTCACCCTGAAATTTCCTCATCTCAGTAACTGACACCATTACCCACCAGCTGTACAAGTCAGAAATCTGGGAGTCATTCTTGAGTCCTTGCTTCCTCATCCTTGACATAAAATCCCACATCCACTGCTGTTCTCCAAACTATTTCTTAAATCCCTCTTCACTGACACCAGTCTAGTCCAGGTGTCTATCATCTCTTGCCAGAACTCTGCAAACATTTCCTAACCGGTCCACCTTACTTTCTCCTTTGCCCCTTTCCAAATCATTCTCCACGTAGCAGTTAAGACAGTTTTGAAATATCAATCATCGCAAAAATGTCTCTTCCCTCCTTAAAATCAATGGCTTCCTGTTGTACTCAGAACTTTAGTCACCTTTCTGACCATGACCTAAAAGGCCCTAAATGAGCTAGCCTCTGCTCACATCTCTAACCTCACTCTGTATATTTTCCAACCATAGCATCCTTTTCTAGGAGGAAAAAAGACCACTTTCCCATCTCGGGAAGTTTGCATATGCTGTTCTGTCTCTTTAGTAGAATGATTCACTCCAGTTTTTTTTTTTTTTCTTTTCCTTTCAGCCCTTGTTAAATTTCCTTTGTAATTACGGTACATAATTGTTTCTTCACTGTTTACTATCTCCCCCACTGGACAGTAAGCTCTGTGAGGGCAGAACCAAGTTTGTCTTGTCCATCACTGCCTCCACATTGTCCACATTGTCTGGCAGGGTAACTAACGATGCAATGAATATTCTTTCTTATTGAATGCATCAAAAAATGCCAGGACCAAAAGAGATGTAATAGTTCTCTAGGTCAGACATCTCTTTTTGTTGATCACCACATGTAGGCCCCAAAGGGGTAAGTGATATATCAATGTCATGGTTATGTCAATGTCCTGGTTACCTCTATGCCATGATTACTGGCCAAGCAGAGAATAAATGCATCTCCTTATGTTCTGATTTTGTCCTTTATCACACCTGTGGTCCTAGTCTTTCCCACCTTTGATGTATCTATCCCCTTTCTCACTTTTCTAGCTCATTTATAATTCTTTCTTTAAAAATCTGCCTTCATTTGTGCTATTTTTTTCCGTATTAAAATACAACTATGCTCATTCACCATAAGTACATTTTCCATGGCAGTAGTAGAATAAAAAGTGATTTAGATAAAGCTTTTCATTTCCTTCCTGCACAACCAGCTCAATTTATCATTATTAAGAGTCTCATTCATTTCTGAACTCTGATAGCCTGACTAGCTAAGAGGCAGAAACAGCACCCATCCCAATGGCATCATTTACAGTTTCACATAAGTTTCTAAATATCCTGCAAAATAGCTAGGATGGGCTTTTTAAAAATTTAAACAGCTTCTAAGCTTTGAAGCAACAGAGAGAAAGATGCAGAGTAAATACACACACACACATAAATATATGTGGCATTAGAGAAAAAATAAATAAACAAAGATCAGTAACATGAAGAAAAATAAAGGGGGGAAAAGAGAGGATGGGAAGGTGGTTTGGAAAACTAAAAAGGTTCCAAACAGTGGGGCTGTTAACAGAACTAGAATCTAGTCTAAGTCCTGAGGGTGGGGGCGAGGGTGGGGGCGGGGGTGGGGGTGGAGTGGAGGGAGGAGTCTGAATTCAGTTTCCCCTATAGTGATGAGCGATAATTAACCATGGCCTGGAATAAGTTTTTCCATCTAAAATACGAACTGCCTGAGGAGTAAAAACTGACACCAATCCTTCTCCATGGGGTGGGGTAGATAATAAATGGAATTCTCCCGACAAAAATTCTCTTTATCTCTCTGCTCTATTTTCAGAGCAAGATTTTTAGGGCATAATTTTCAACAAGTTTTGGCTGAGGCTGAACACCGGGCTCAAAGATAATTTAGGACACTCAAAGAAGAGGCCAATTACTTCCTAACACAAAATGGCTTAAACACACCATGATCACACTACTGGGTAATAAACAAAATGACTACTAGAAACACTTACTTGTTCGCAAAACAGCACTGCATGATCCCCAATGAAATGCCCTGCGTCAACGCAAAGTGGTAGGTAGACTAATGAGGGAGGCGAAAGTAACCTGCCTGTCCTTTCCCTTTGGGGCACGTCCTACCTGGGACGATGTCCCTCCTGGCCTTCTTTCCACTGGGCCCGACCTCAGGACTACCCCGGGGCTCCGGGAAGACCCTGAGAAGTAGGGGGCGGAATCAGGGGAACCGACACCCTTCTTCACCCTTCCCACTCCCCACCTCAAGGTGCCACATCAGGGACCCCGCCGGCTCAGGGCAGACGCCCGCAGAGAGCGCGGAATCCGGGGAGCACCGATGCAGAGCGTGTCGCCGACTGCATCTTGACCCTCAACTCCGCCCCCGCCACCTCCTCTCGCGCTCTACCCCGATCCGCTCACCTCCGCGCCCACCGCGCCCTCAGCTCGGAGCGGCGGCGAGCCTTGCAGCTCCCCGGGAGTGGCGCCGACTCCCCAAGGGCCGGCCGGGGGCCCAGGGCCTATGGACTGCACCTCTGACTGGCGGCTGCAGGGTGGCTGCCGCGGCGGTCGCGCTCCGGCTGCTTCCCCGCCTCCCCAAGCTGGATCCCGTAGAGCCGGAGAGGAGGAGGGAGGCGCGCGGAGGCCGGCCGCGCAGTGACGCGCCGCTAGGGGCTGCGCGGCCCGAGGGCGCAGAGCGCGCGGAGGGCCGGGTGTGGAGCACGCCGACTGGAGCCGGGAAGAGCTGGGCGGGGAATCGGGGAGCTCCGAGCGAGTAGGGAGGTGGGGGAAGCTGGGGAGGACGAAGAGCACCGAGCCTGGGAGAGCAATGAGTGCATGGGAGACCCCGGCCGCTTGGCTCCGCAGTTATGCGCTCCCCTCAACTGGGAGCCTCTGAATATCGTACCTCTGCTTGCGCCCCACGCCCCTGACCCCGACTCCGACCCCGCGGGGCTTCCCCGTGATCTCCCGGAGTTTCCCTTTGAAGCAGCTGTAGAATCGTCGAGCCCACTTTTCTACTCCATTTCTTTCATAATGTGCGGTCGCCTTTCGGCTCTAGACGTTGCTTTTATTACGCGCCCCCCACAAGCCCGCGCGCCTCGGTTCACACCTCCCCACTCTTGGTTTCTGACAAGTCTCCAAGAAACAGCGCTTTTTCTTCTCTGTGTGTTCTTTTTTCTCATCTTTACCCACCCAAACTGTCTTTTGGCTGGACTGTGTCCTTGGAATAAAATGTTCAGAAAGGCCCTTTCATAAAACACATTTTAAAACTCCCTCGGATAGGAGGTCCCTCACAGCCCGTGGATTGCAGAGATTAATCTGTTTACTTTGACCTTCACTCTAGCTGGTGCCGCGCGAGCTTTGGTGCTGGGGAAATGCAGGGTAGGCCGGGAGCCAGGATGCCTGTGTTCCTCGGAAAGCCGCTCACCTCCTAGGGCTGCAGTGGCTTTTAGTATTTCAGGGAATCTCTGAGCTGCAACGGCAACTCCAGCTCTGGGATTTTGTGAATTTTCTCTCTGTAGATTACCAAATTGTCAAAAATCCTTTATTTTTTGTGTAGAAGGTGTCAGTAGAAGAAGCAAGAGATCTTTATTCTCGAATGTAAAGTCAATTTACCAAAAATTATCAAATTTGGGAAACATTTTTCATACGCTAGTAAATTCCCATTTTAGCAAATTAAGTTTAAAAATTATCCCTCTCGGTGGTTTATTAACCAGGAAAAAAACCAAGAGGTGGTCTTGGATCGATCTTTGGGGCACTGCACTTTCCCCTTTGTAGTCCATACACAGATTAACCTTTGCAAATGCTGCTTTGGAAATACATCCTTTGTTTGACTTCAAATGTAACCCCTCCCCTATGGCCAAGTATCATTAAGGTTTAAAGTTTAGGTGAAACTTTTTGGTAACTGGAAAAAAAAAGTCATTAAATTTTATATCAATTTTTATTTAGCTTAAACACAATTCTCAAATAATGAGATTAGTGGGAATTTTTTTTCCTCTAGAACTTGTTCTGGAGAATTTATGGAAGAAATTCATGAATCTTAGCAGTTAATAAAAAGTATGTTGTTTTTCTGTATTTTTTAAAAAAACAATAGCATAATATAACTTCCACAAAGGGTTATTAAAAAATACAGCATTTTCTAACTTCTAAAACCATAAATTATTATAGGTAAAATATGTAGGTAAACCATATTTTAAAAATATTTTTAAAAGCTGTCTTAACATGGGCTCTGACTATTCAGAAAATAAAGTAATATGTGAAATCTCTTATCCCAAAAGGGAACCAATGAGTCAAATTTGCAATTTCCAGAGGAATATCTGTTTTTCATACTTAAATTATTAAAATAAACAAATATCCTTAATGGAAAATCCAGTGTTGCCAAATGTGTTCCAAAAGATTTTGATTGTTGATGCAAAGTATGATTCCTTTCAGGTCATTCCATGGTAACTGTAATTTTTACCATGGTAATTTTTACCATTGTTTTTCAGTTGGAATTTCAGAGTATAAAAATGATTTTGCAAGACTTTTCCAGGTCATGAGATGCTCTCTGAGAAGTCTCTTCAGTTCCCTGAAGTAGTAATTGATTCCACTGAAGCATAGCAATAATTTATTAAATGGATCTCTAGTGGCCTAAAGGTGTTAACATAATTTTTTCTTTGAAGTTATTATAGAATTGAATAGCTTTAGAGTGATAGTTCCCAAAATGTGTAATTTTAAGCACTGGTTTGCCCAGATGCTCCTCTGGCAATTCATTCACTGCAAAAATATTTGTTGAGTACCTGCTATAAGCCCTGGTTAGAACTCTAGGAACAATGGTGAAGAAGACAGAGTTACCTGTCTTAATAGAATTTATAGTTTGATGGGGAAGATACGTTAGTAAACAAGTCCAAATAAGATTTATACAAATTTATTTAAACAAAGGAAAATCATGTAAATTATGATGAAAATAGTAGACTTTGAGATAAATAATAATAAGAGGAATCTTTTCATTTCAGAAATTCACAAGCATATTGATGAATTAAAGGTTCTAAGAATTTCTACAGTAAAGACGATTTAGTTAACCTATTACCAAAAAATCCCTAAATTTGTTTTGAGCACTGAACCTTTGTTTGAGAGCAATGCTTATAAAAAATAGAATGAATTTTTGTGAAATGCTGCTTTTTTGAAACCAAAGAATCCAATAAACATAAAAGTCTGTTAATATTATCTTACATTTATTGTCAATGTACATTCATATATTTCAATAGAGTTAGACATATAACCTGTTTGAAATAGATTGTGTTAGAAGACAAAATAACAGAAACATTTATAAATCTACTAGAATGCATGAATGCACATCTGGACAAAACATATTTTCTAATTAACATTGTTTCTGGCCAGGTACAGTGGCTAACACCTGTAATCCCAGCACTTTGGGAAGCCAAGGCAGGAGGATTGCTTGAACCCAGGAGTTCGAGACTAGCCTGGCAACGTAGTGGGACTCCATCTCTAAAAAAAAAAAAAAAAAATTGTTTCATGAGCATATCTCCATGTATCAACATGGCCCAAATTCGTATAAATCTCTTAATGGCTGTATAGTTCATAATATTAGTATAGAATAGTTTTCTTAACCCTAAACTTTAGGAAAATACATTTTCTGATTCTTTGACTATTATAGGTAACACTGCTTTAACTTCTTGGAAAAAAATTACTCTTTGGGGTAATAAGTGAAGGGCATATTTCCTTGGGATATATTGTGAAATATAGGTTTACTAAATTAAAAAGAAATTTTATATTTCTGGTTATATAGTGCTGTTTTAGAGTATGCCTGCTCCCCAGTCCCCTGCCTGGAACCCTCTGGTCAACTTGCTCTGACCCCTATGTCTTAGGTGCAACAGGGACCCCCCAGAGCTCTTGGATGCCTCCCTAGATCCATGTGGCTTACATGAGGGGACTGAATGCAGACACACCATAGCCCACTTCTAATACTTTCCCTCTTACCCTGCCACCTAATTCCAAATGGAACCAACAAGTTGAGTGCATCCCCATCGGGTGTTTTGTGTTGAGAATGGGTGAAATAAGGAGACTTTGATTGATCATGTTGTGCCATGTCAACAGACTCAAGAAAACAACCACCTAGACCTGGTCATGTGGCATGCCTGTGTATGTTGTAACAGGATTCTGATTGTTAGACTGTAATGCTATTCCTCTATGGGAGAAAAAAATTAATATAAAGAAAAACAAATAAAAATTTATTTAAAGCAAAAAAAATTGAACAATTGTTATGAAAAATATGAATATACTTTTACCTTTTAAATTCAGTATCTCATTAGCACTGAATTTTATAATTTGTATTTGTTTAAGTAGATTAACAAAGCTTTAAAATGTGTGTAATTTAAATTTACCTGTAGGAAATAGCAAAAATATCTGGAGGAATTTGACTGGGTAGCTTTGGTCATAAATCACTAAACGGCCTTGAAGCTTTTCCCCTCCCAAAGTGCCTCTCCTCTGTGGATTCTTCTAAACTAATTTTATGGTAATTAAAGAAATGTATCTTAACTTATAACAATGCTCAGAAAAGTCAAGATATAAGCATTGGCTTTCGATCTGGAATTGGTGTAGAACAGTAAAGTGGATTTAGGATCAATGTTAGAAAGAGGAGCCAATATTTGCACGGAGCCCTAGTGTAAGGTTGGCCATCTTTGGGGAATCCTTTTGGGAAGGGAAAACTTCCCAAGCATTAAAAAAAAAAAAGAAAGAAAGAAAAAGACCAGGGTGGACTATCTGCAGGGGTCTGAATTTTTTCATAGCTTTGAAGTATGCAAGAAAATATGGAGTCAGTCAACTTGACCCATGTGCTCCCAGCATTTGATGACCTGGGCAGAATTCATGGATATTGGCAGTGATGTTTATAGAATTTCTCTGATGATAATCAGACAGACTCTCCTTAAATATAAAAATATAATCATATCTTAGTATCACAACATGCCTTCATACATTGATGTTTAAATTTTCAAACACTAGTAAATTCCCATTCCCTACTCAAAGAGTACTCACCTAGTTCTACCTATTGGTGGGGATTTAGTCCATCCATAAAACAGTATTTAAATTGTAGGTATTCTTGACAATATTAGAGTTCTCTAACATTTAAAATGTGCAATTTTTAAAAAAGTAATAATCTTAAAATTTTTCATATAAGCAAATATGATTCTGGACCTCATAGATGACCACCTTAAAACTGAGTACAACCATGTAATTTCAGAGCCCAGGCTTTAGCATTTATCTTTTCATTGGTGCCTAGCAGTATAACCTTGTCAAATGAGGGAACTCTTAGAGCTAAACACTATAAAAACAAATAACCCAATTACAAAATGGTCAAAGAATTTGAATATACATTTCTCCAAAGAAGATATGCAAATAACCAATAAGCACATAAAAAAGATGGTCAACATTATTAGTCCTTAGAGAGTTGCAAATCAAAACCACCTGAGATAGTACTTCACACCCACTAGGATGGCTATAATCAACAAGTTATTATTACAATATCAACTGTTGGTGAGGAAGTAGAGAAATTAGAAACGTCATACATTGCTGATGGGAATATAAAATGTGCAGCTACTTTGCAAAATACTTTGGCAATTTTACTTCTAGTTGTATACGCAAGAGAACTGAAAACATGTTTGCATAAAAACTTGCACTCAAATGTTCACTGCAGCATTATTTATGATAGCTCAAAAAAATGGAAGCAACCTGAATGTTGATTTAGGTATTGGTTAAGGTAGAAATGAAATGTAAACAATCCCATCCATACCATGGGATATTATTCAGTTATAAAAAGGAATGAAGTATTGATACAGATTACAACATGGATGAACCCTGAAAAATTTTACTAAGTGAAAGGTGCAAGAGAGAAAAGCCCACATATTTTGTGATTCCATTTTTAAAAAATGTCCAAAGTAGGCAAATTCATAGAGACAGAAAAGAATTTAAGTTAATAATGTGGTCACTCGGGGTTTTTTACCTTCTTTTTTCTTTAAAAAGAGTTCATACTTTACTTAAATAGAACTAACTTGGGCTTTTTTTTTTTTTTTTTTTTTGAGACAGAGTCTCACTCTGTTGCCCAGGCTAGAGTGAGTGCCGTGGCGTCAGCCTAGCTCACGGCAACCTCAAACTCCTGGGCTCGAGCAAACCATGCCCGGCTCATTTTTTCTATATATTTTTAGTTGGCCAATTAATTGCTTTCTATTTATAGTAGAGACGGGTCTCGCTCTTGCTCAGGCTGGTTTCGAACTCCTGAACTCGAGTGATCCGCCCGCCTCGGCCTCCCAGAGAGCTAAGATTACAGGCGTGAGCCACCGCGCCCGGCCCTATTTTTTTCTTCTATACTCCATGCTCTCCTTTACCTCATAGCTGTCACTTTTAAGTCTTAAAAATTAATAAGGATCAACCATATGAGAAGTTCATTGCCTTTTTAGTAATTTAGAGTTACAGCTGAAATACTACTGGGTAAATGAAAAGGACAGCATATTGCAGTGCAAATTAGTTTGGACCAGGAGTTAGAATGTCTTTGATGACTTATGTAAACCTTTAGCAAATTGCTTAACCACTAGTTATATTGTCTTTAAAATGAAAGTTGATCTTCAATCAAGTCCCTTCAAGTACTAAAATCCTGTGACATTTTCAGTACACTCACTATTATATGATGATAAGTTGTCATGCACTTCTAGTACTTGATACAGAAAATATGCCTTTCAAGGGGCCAAACCTCTATGTGGCATCATCCAGTTGGAAGTTGTTGGGTGTTTGTTCCATCCTTTTCTCATTCTCTGGTATCAGATTGAATGTACGATTAAATTCTCCAAAGTAGCAGAAGGGAATGTGCACATTAACTACAGATTTAAAAATTAACTAAAAAATTCACACTTGGCTGTACAATATCAAAAAATTATTCCTGTTTCCCCCTCTGCCTTTTCCAATTCATCATAGTCTTTTTTTTTTTTTTTTTTTT
>VBSM01002217.1:46699978-46714257 GCA_008086735.1 Cheirogaleus medius
AAAAAAAAAAAAAAAAGAAGAAAGTAAAGCCCATTTTTCCAGCTTTTACACTACTTAACTACACTGTGTAAATCCATGAATATGTATCTTTTGTGACAGTACAGCTTCCAGTTACAAGCTGAGGGTAGGTTTGAAGTTATTTCCCAGGCTCATGTGCTTAGGTATGTGTCAAGCATTATGGCATGCCCACCTCCAAGATTAGCATCCTAATTCTCTGACTCTGAGAAGATCTTGTCCAGGCAGTTACTCCCTGATCCAGCTGAGGTGCAGGAGCGGGTATTGGTCCCAAGAAGATCAACAAGTTCCTTACCATTACAGTTTTGGCACCAATGTTCCTTTCCTCTCTTTTGTCTTAAATGTTGTTCAGAAGTACATTCTTCTGAGGGAGGCTTCATTTCAGTGGGGTCATGCCTCTGGGCAAGGGATTAAACAGTTCAGGTGACCTCATCAGTCTCTTTCAGTTCAGTAATTTTGTAGCCGCAGGAACTGGCAGCTTGTTCTTGGCACCGTTAAAATGGGCACCCATTAATAATTCTGGGAATGTAACATACTCACTAGCAATAAATGTGAGGACCTCTGGTCAGTTGAAGAAGTACAATTAGCTGAGAAGAGGAAGGTACCAGACTTTAGCCTCAGGTCGTGTATAACGGTCACAAGTCAGTGATTTATTAATTTATTAAAGCACAGGATTATTTTCAACAAATAAAAGATCAAATAATTTATTACTTTTTCAAAGGGCCTCTTAATGCCTGGAAATATTGGCATGAAGAGAGAGGACTTCTAATTAGTTGAATAAAACTTAACATTAAATACAAACTGAAAAATTTCTAATGGTTTTAGTTTGAAGACAGGTTTTATAAAAAAGGAGCAACTATATCTTGTTCATTTTCTTGGAAGAAAATTCTAGAGTTATTATTACAAATGAAAATCTCATACTTTTGTTATAATTTTCATGCCTAATTTTACAGATTTCACACTTAATAGGCCATAATTTTTTACAGGCTTCCTCAGACATGTCCTTTGGTCTAAAAATTACATCAGAATCATAATTTCTTTTTTATTGTCTTAAAATAAAATTAAATGTAACTAATTATTTAAATAGTAAAGAGTCATGTTAACTTTATTTTTTTTAAACAGAAGATTGTAAGATCCCCCCAGTTGAGCAAATGTTTAATGAAAATAAACCCCAGGTAGACTCATTTTGATCAGGAAAGAGAGCTCTGCTTGGAGAAGGCAGGCCTTGGGCTCATGGTCAGTGATTTTCCATGTGCTATTCCTTCTGCTGCAAGAAGACCCTGTGTGACTGTCGTCTACAATTGTGTTAACTGTATCAGAAGTTTTATTAACAAATAATCTTTTCAAAGGAGCAGGGAAATATCTTCCCTTTCCTTCCCATTGCCCAAACTATTATGTCTTTCATAGTTATATTTGTGTACCCTGAAACTAAAAAACAACAACAACAAAAAAAAACACGCTGCATCCCTTAGCAACTGAGATTTTAGTATGCAGCATACAATGTACAGATCACTCAGTTTTTGTTTTTGTTCAAATATCTGCTCTTTCTGTAGAATTATCTATCCCATTTAATGGCATCATTCTTTAAGTCATCCAAGCTAAAAGGATTCTAGAAGTACTCTAAATGTCTTCCTCTCTTTCACCCATGTTCTATTGTTCATGAATTCCTGGAACTTCCATCTTCCTATCATATGTCATTAGCTCTCCTCTTTTATCCATCCCTTCTGTAATGACCTTCATTTGGGAGTTTATTGCCTCTGTTCTGGAATATTAGAGTTATTTCCTTAAATATTTTTGCAGTTTTCCAACTTGCCTTCACCCTTTGCTTCTCACCATCAAATCCACCTCCTGGATAGTCTACAAATAGGTCTTTCTAGAATACAAATCTATTGATGTTTAGTCCCTGTTAAAGTGTTTCAGTGGCTTCTCCTCTCCCTAAAGGGCAAAGTCCAAATGTAGTTTCATGTCATACAATGACCTTGACAACCTATCAGGGCCTTTGTACCTAATCTATTTCCTTCACATACTCTGTTCCAGTCACTCTGAACTAGACCTTTTCAACACACCATATTACACTTTACCCTCCAATTCTATCTGAAGAACTCCTACTTATATTTTAATAACCAGCTCAAGTGGTTCTTCTTTTCTTGATCAACCTCACACTTTCCTGACTTTGCCCTTCTAAACAGAACAGGTCATTTCTTCCTTACTGATAGCAGTAAACTCAGAATCCATTGGTTTACTAAAATTTGTCTTCCCTCAAGACTGTGAGTAGGGACTAGGTCATCTATCTCTTGCTATATACTGTCTACCACTGGCCTGGTATAAGAGATGTCATCCATAGACATTGGCTGAGTAAGTATAATATAAGGAAATCCAAGCTTATACTAGAACATAATTTGTTCTTTTTAAGTCAACTTTTGTTGTTTTCTTCTGCTTATAATAACACTACCTAACCATTGTAAAAAATTCAGAAAATCTACAAAGAGAGAATGGTTTAGTTTTTACCAATCTATAAGTACAAGTTGAATCTAGAAGTTTTGTGCTTTACTTTTAAGACTTTTGTATTCCTATCAATGGGAATTCCCAAAGGGGTATGTTCTGTGTTTCAGAATGGGCCTGTTGTTGCTTGTTACCTGGGCTAACAGGCAGGGCTGCAACAATCAAGCCAGAACTCAGCTGGTGTTCCTGAAAGCTTTACTGAGCTGCCACACTGTTTCTAAGCTACAGCCTCTCTGATATCTTGGTACCAGGAAGGCTGGAACTCAATTTTTCCTTCTCAGTACTGAAGATGCTGGCACTTAGCCATGCAGGTAAGAGTACAGGTACTTGACTGCTGCATCTCAGAGGTGGTTAATTATGGTAAGACATCCTGTTTCTCTTACAGTAAGTTAATTCTCACGTGCACTGTTTGCTTTGTCTCTAGTTGAGAGTTGCTGCTCTCAACTCCTTTCTTCACTATCTGCAAACATGTCATTGTATGTCTTAATTTCAATAGTGCATCAAATTTATACTCAGGGAGGCTCCCTATCCTCCATGTAACAATGAATAATTATCCCTTGTAATAGAACAAAAAAATAGAAAAACTGGACTCCTCTCAATGAATGTACTAAGTTGTACCATTAGCATTAGCTCTATTGACTTTAATCAAAGTAAACGGCTTACCTGTAAAAAAGATAGGGCTTGTGATTACTTTTGTTAATTATGAAAAACCTGTAAGTATACAGTTAGTTGAGTTAGAAAGTCCCGACAGCTGATGCACATACAGTTTGCTCTTTCAGGAACTGGTTTATGTATGCTTTTGCCAACATACTAAAGTTCAATTGAGTTGTACACAACTCAGGTGGAAATTATTGAATTTATTTTTTCTCCTGAATAGACTGAGTTTTATTTTGTCTAGATGTATATCTGATATTACTCTGTTGCTTTACTTGTGTAGACACAGTCTGAGTGTTTTTTGAAATAGGTGTTCCATGAATAGAACCTGGTTACAGAAAAAGGGAGGTTCTTTAGCAACAATCATAAACAATGAATATACTTGTGTCATAGATTTAATTTTTTTTTTTTTAAAGACAGAGCCTCGCTCTGTCACCCTGCTAGAGTGCAGTGGCGTCATCATAGCTCACAGCAACCTCAAACTCCTGGACTCAATCTATATTCCTGCCTCAGACTCCCGAGTAGCTAGAACTACAAGTGTGTGCCATGATGCCTCTATTTTTAGTAGAGACAGGGTCTCACTCTTGCTCAGTATAGTTTCAAACTCCTGAGCTCAAGCAGTCCTCCCACCTGGACCTCCCAGAGTGCTAGGATTACAGGTATGAGCCATTGCATCCCACCAAGATAATACTTCTTTTCATGGCTCATGATTCCTAAGTAATGGGCAGCAAGGACTGGTATTTCAAGGACTTTTATTATTATGCTATACAGTCTGACAAATCAGATGTGATTGTTACGTTTTGCTTTACTAAACAGAGAATGTGCTACACTATTTAAAAAATTTCTTTTTGCTTTGAATCAAATCTGCAAGAAAAGACAGATATTTCAAACCCACTACTCATCAACAAAGAGAGATATTAAGATCCTCAAGTGGTCTTTAAAAAATTTTTTTTTATTTCAGCATATTACAGGGGTACAAATGTTTAGGTTACGTATATTGCCTTTGCCCCACCTGAGCAGCAGCTTCAAGCGTGTCCATCCCCCAGATGGTGTGCACTGCACTCATTAGGTGTGTATATACCCATCCCCTTTTCCCCCCTCCCATCTGCCTGACACCCGATGAATGTTATTACTATATGTGCAATAAGTGTTGGTCAGTTAATACCAATTTGATGGTGAGTACATGTGGTGCTTGTTTTTCCATTCTTGTGATACTTCACTTAGTAGAATGGGCTCCAGCTCTATCCAGGATAATACAAGAGGTGCTAGCTCACCATGGCTTTTTGTGGCTGAGTAAAACTCCATGGTACACATATACTTCATTTTATTAATCCACCCTTGTATTGATGGGCACTTGGGTTGTTTCCACATCTTTGCAATTGTGAATTGTGCTGCTATAAACATTCTAGTGCAGATGTCTTTTTTATAGAATGTCTTTTGTTCCTTTGGGTAGATGCCCAATAATGGGATTGCTGGATAAAATGGTAGTTCTACCTTTAGCTCTTTGAGGTATCTCCATATTACTTTCCACAGAGGTTGTACTAGTTTGCAGTCCCACCAGCAGTGTATGAGTGTTCCTATCTCTCTACATCCTCACCAGCATTTATTGTTTTGGGACTTTTTGATAAAGGCCTTTCTCACTGGAGTTAAATGATATTGTGGTTTTGATTTGCGTCTCCCTGATGATTAGAGATGTTGAGCATTTTTTCATGTTTGTTGGTCATTAGTCTATCTTCTTTTGAAAAGTTTCTGTTCATATCCTTTGCCCACTTTTTGATAGGGTTGTTTGATTTTTTCTTGCTGATCTTCCTGAGTTCTATATAGATTCTAGTTATCAGCCCTTTATCAGATGTGTAACATGCGAATATTTTCTCCCATTCTGTAGGCTGTTTGCTCTCGTGATAGTTTCTTTGGCTGTGCAGAAGCTTTTTAATTTGATCAGGTCCCATTTATTTATTTTTGTTTTTGTTGTGATTGCCTTTGAGGTCTTCTTCATAAATTCTTTGCCGAGGCCAATGTCTATAAGAGTTTTTGCAACATTTTCTTCTAGAATTCTTATAGTTTCATGACTTAGGTTTAAGTGTGTTATCCACTGTGAGTTGATTTTTGTGAGAGGTGAAAGTTGCAGCTCCTGTTTGAGTCTTCTACATGTGGCTATCCAGTTTTCCCAGCACCATTTACTGAATAAGGATTCTTTTCTCCAGTGTATGTTTTGTCTACTTTGTCAAATATTAGATGGCTATATGAAGATGGTTTTATATCTGGATTCTCAGTTCTGTTCCATTGATCTATGTCTCTGTTCTTGTGGTCTTTTTATTACCAAATGTTTAAAGTGTTTATGATAAAATATATCAATATTGAACAAAAATGTGTGTAAACAGTAATTCTACAACTGGGAAGACATCTCAATTCTGTTAATTTTGGTGACGTCTTCCCAGCCACGTCTAATCTTCATTATCTTCTTCCTCAAGCATGGCAGAAATAGTATACCTTTACATATCAGGACAACAATCGGAAGGAAAACAGCTATCATAAAAGTTGGAGGTGTATACCATATAAATTGCTGTTTATCTACCCATTTGTTCCAGGCAAAAATCAATGCGTGTATTGTGCCCAGCAGAAGGGAAACAATTCCTAGCTTGCTCTGCAAAAGAAAAACCAAATTACCTTAGTAAAGATTGATTCAATAACAGTGTCCCATCCTACCTCATCTGGATCTGTTCTGTGGCTTGGAAATCCTTTCATTCATCTATGGTTGTTTTCCTATCACATTTCTAAACAATGTCCGTTCATATCCTTCCACTCTTTTTACATATCTCCCTTCATTACCTTACTTTTGGGTAATATTCTCATCCCCAGGCTATCTCAGTTGAGAAAATTCACAACCATCCTTTTCAGTTTCAGGTGATCAACAACTCTGTCTTTCCATTCTCCACCACTTCGTTCATCTCTCTTAAGACATTTATTTTATGGTGCTTTGTCTCTTGTGCATTTATTTTAATGCCACCTATCAAGAGACATCTAAAATGAGGGACTGAGTCTTACTTCTCACAGGATCCCTGCAGAATCAACCACTGACTTGCACATTTCAGGTGTTCAATGACATACTGGTGCGTTAACTGAAGATTACTGCAAAAATCAATTTGACCTCAGTGATCTTTACCAATTGCAAAGGCAACTAATGTGATTCACTCTGATTTTGGCACATGAATACTGAAGTGAATGAGCTAGGCCTATGTTTAAATAAGATTCTGATAAAATGCAAAACTATTAACAATTATTTCTTTGAACAAAACAGAGAGATCTGGAGATGTGAAGAAAATTTTAGCTTGCATTGAAATGCTTTGGCATCACACAAAGTTGCTTAAAAATAGTTGTTCACCTATGTAATCTTGTGGCATTCTGACAATAGCTCTTCTAGATGATTTTTGACTTCTATTCACTTTACTGGAAATGGTCTTTAGCCTGCCAGAACAAATCTAACTCATAATTATTCAGCTACATTCTTAAGCCCCAGTGAATACAATCAAATAGCTAAGTTTATATTTTCAGATAGGAATCTCCAAGGTAAATCATATTCTCAGATTCTAAATGAAAAGTTTCTAGGTTAGTAATTGAAAAATACATGGCATTGGTTGAAGAGTAAATTTATCAAATGTGTATTGTATACTTATTCTGGGCTAGGTGTTGTGCATATAGTGGAATGGACACAGTTGTCAAGATGTAGTGCTTCAATTCCTAATTAAATCTGAAAAGTGGTGTGCATACGTGTGATAGGCAGAGCAATGTAAGAAGAAAGCTATTTAACAAGGCCCAGAGAACTCCAATGGTTACCAGGCTGAATCTACAAAATTAAGACATACTGTGCTTGGAGAATGAGGTACCATCCCTAAGCTGCACTGGAATGATTCAGATATGAGACATACTTTCCAGCCTACTCAGATGCCCTGATAAAATGTCTGTTGGGGTATATGTGGACATGTAGAAAGGATAGTGGGGAATGTCTAACTTTGTGGAAATTTCCAAAGATGTCCACTCATAAAAACTAAAGCTATGTAATTTAAAACATTTTGGCAGTGCTTACAACTGAACTAAATTTAGTTCTTTGAATCTTGTCAGATAAGGATGCCCTTCTGAATTCTGGCACATCATGCTTTTTAAGTGTAATCTACCACTAGGAGATAAATTTCAGTAAATCTGAGATAGTTTTTGAATTCCAAGAATATTTAGAAACTTCAAGTGAGTAAGCTACAAAAATGTAACTTGGAAAAAACAGCCTTTAAAATTAGATATTAGAATATCTTTGGTAGATAAAACTCCATGTTTTTTATTTTTTTCTGGATAGTACAAAGCTGTGTAACTTAAAAAGCATGACTAGAGTCAGGTGATAGGTAAAATAATATTTTTATTTTGGGGGAACTAATAAACTGTGGATATTGGATCCCTAAAATATCACATTTGTAGTTACTAGGTGGGCAGCCAATTGTCTAACAAGTTTCAAATGTCAGAAGAATATTTTTCTTTTAGTAATGGCTTTTATTTATGTCTAGAAAACATTTGTCCCATTTAGAGGCAATAGGAAAAAAAAATAGGAGAGTACATTATTGATTGGAACAAGTGTGGGATCTTTGCTACTGAGAAACATTTGTATTTTTTATGGGGTAAGGTATTTTAAGCATAGAAAGAAGATTTTCTTCTCTGAGTTATTTTATGTATCATTTACCTGAATATAGTGAAATTCTCTCCATGTCAAAGAGTCGCTCACAGATGGAATAGATGTCAGAGCCAACAGAGCCAGTATTGCAAGTCCCACAATACCCAGAGACACATAAATCTCCATTCTCCAAACATCGTGCTCAATCCAAGCATCTTCTTTGTTTTGCTTGACCTACAAGAAGGTAAAAGAAGAAAGGAAGATTGCGAACCACAGTTACTTCCCAAATGTGAATTTCCTTCTATATTCCTCCCTCTGTCTACTAGGGAGGCCCTGATAACGAGGGGCCTCCACAAATTTGTGACTTTTTCTTTTGTTTTTTTCCTTTATATTCCTCTAAGAGAAATGACATAGGAGCTATTACTTTTTTTCCTTGAATGAAACATTTACATATCCATTGTATTAATTATTTAATAATTATTTGAAATTTTACTTGAATAGAATTGTAGTGCACGTGCATGTGTGGTAAATAAGCAGAACAATCAGCATTAAAAAGTAATCTTGGGAGGGTGGTAGAAGATTGAAATGTGACCCTATCCATGAACAAATTTTTTTTTTATGTTGTTGAAGTTGTACTCTGTTTTTAGCTTTAAAAAATTTTTCAACATAAAACTGTCCCCAGTGAAGTCATAATAAAAATTTAAAATATTCAGATTACTTTTTTTTTTGATAATGAACAAAACTTTAATTATTGACAGTTTCATAACACACTGTATTGGTCACAAAGGAAAGAAATAATATGAAGAAAATAGCAAAAATATGTGATAAATAATAAAACCAGTTCAAATCTTACTACGTGATTAGGTCAGTAGGATTATATTTGTAGGCATGGATCTATAATTTATATCAATATATTTATACATTAATAAATTTAACATTTATTATTTGTGAGCCACTGCTGCAGGTACTGTGGTTTCGGTTGTGAGTAAGCATTTTCCTATATTCCTTACATATATATTCAATCGAGAAGAATTACATTTGAGTTTAACTTCTCTATCCACATTACTTAGTATGCTGATTCATAATTTACTAACTGGGTCATAAACATTTTCTGTCCTTAGCTTCTGCTATCAGCAGAGACAATAATTTATAATAAAGAGCCTGAACAACAAAGGATTATGTATTGTTTCAATTTAATTGAAGTTAATTCCCTGCCTTAAGAGAGACTCGTATTTTGGATTTTATATTTTCCGTAATTAAAATGGGAACATAGATATTTGCTTTTCCAATTTTCCCTTAAGATAAGAAAGACATATGTTTTCTTAATTACACCCTTGCTAATCCATGCTAGCTGCCTGACCTTGGACAAAATCCTTAACTTTCTGTGTCTTATTTTCAATAACTGTGAATTAAAGCTAATAATTGAAGTATATTGTTCAAGGGCTTATTATGTGGATTAAATAAAATAATCCTCAAAAAATTCTTAGCATAGTTTCTGGAACATAATAAGCAGTAAATGTTAGTTACTATTATTATTTTCATTTATTAAATCTCATAATACACGTTTCTTATGAGAATTTCTACTGATCTTAGACCCATATATAGATATTTATTTCCAGACAGATTACTTTTTCAACATAGGGTTTCAACAAGAATTTGGGATATTGACATTACAACAAGAAAGGATTAATTTGTTAGGTGATATAGACCTTTTAGTTTAGTAATAGTGTCAACATTGTTATTTTACCTGTTGGTATGTCCAGCTTAGCAACTTGTATCTGTAAGATTGCCTCATTGGATAAGATAGACTATACAGCGCATGCAGTACAGCAAAAAAGAAACTGAGAAGTCCAAATTGCTTTCTTGTTAACATCCACCTATCTAACCATTGTGGAAATTTCTTATACTTGGTTCCATTATGAAGTTGTACAACTGCTGCTATCACACCTGGAAGATAAACCAATGCCAAGAGGGTGATGGAAACCACTGGCAAGACTTTGTTGATAACCAGGATTGGAATTTTATAAAAATATTGTTTATGGGAAGTTAAAGGGTAAATTACTTCCCTCAGAACAGTGTAAAGAAATGTCAGGGATGATATGATGGCAGCTATTTTAATTGGCAAGCGCCATTTTGGAAAGAATTGCTGTTTGTGCTGAAGTTCGGAAGGGCAATCAAATTCATCCACCTGGGCTGTTTGGTGCAAATGAGAAAGCACAGGTCTTTTCAGCATGGTGGTCTCTCCTGCGTCCTTATTCTACAAAGGAAAGAAAATAAACTTCTTAAAAGTGAACAAAACAAGGGGATTTCTCTTAAATTAATTACTTGTTGCTCAATCATCATGCTTCTCCGTGAATAAGGCATTTAGAATCTTGCTTTTGAATACTGGTTAATTGAAGATCGTGTAGAATATTTCGTTCTGACCAAAGATGCACTTAGCTACATTGTGGTTCTCTATTACTTGTGGTTCTCTATTACTTGCTGTTATTCATTTGTCTTTAAGACAAAAGAAATACATGCTTCAGATGAATAAGACAGTTGACAAATGAAACGATTTCATTTGATGCACATTGCTATTTTTATAGCATATGTGTTTGTAACTTAATTAAAAGTAATTATTTACCCTTTCACATTCAAATAATTAAGATAAAATAAATATTTTCTGCTAAAACTTCAGTTGAGATCATTTAGAAAAGTAAGAGTTTGGAACCAAAATTTTCTGCCACTTTTTCAAAGACATTTAATCAATGAAACATTTAATCAATCTTGTGGTTGACCAAAAGTGGAGCAAGTGATTCTTATCCCAAAATAAATATATTTGGTTAAACAGTGAATCATCAATTCACTTGATGATCACTTGGTAAGTAAGCTGCCATAGTGTCTTATGGTCACTGATAACTTTTTTTTTTTTAACTTAGAACTCTAGATGGTTAGAAAGTATTGGAAGGGCCTTGGAGATTACCCGGTCCAACTCTGTCACTTTATAGATAAACTAAGACCTAGGATTTTCAGTGACTTATTCAAGGTTATTCAGCTAAGTCTCTGATAATCAGTCAAGGTGCTATTTCTCATACATAGCACACTCCCCTTGCACCATCACAGTATCAGTGACAGGAATCCAAGTGAGATGTCAGAAGACTAGGGTGAAAATCACTTTTATAACACTAGGAGATAGAGAATGATTTTGAATTATTTCTATAGATTTTAATTATTATTATCATTATTATTTTACCAAATAATCATCATCTTCTAGATCTCTCTTAGGCTTCATTTTCCAAAGTTCTTCTTGGTTTGTGATATCTTCTCTGTTCTCCATTAATTCTATAAAATACTATGGCTTCAGCCACCTATAAAAATAAAAATAATTATCTTCTTTAAGTCTATTCTGTTTATGATGTTAATGTTCTATGGGAAAACATAAAAAATTTACTTCCTTAAAGACTGGAGGGGCAGATAAAGTACAATTAAAATTCAGATAGTGACCGATTTACACATTTAGGCTCACATTATAATCTGTAAGAGTCTCAAACCAATGCCCTTTTGTCAACAGCAACTACTCTTCTGTATTCACCTATTTGTGCAATGAATGACTTAGATGTCTACATGGAATACAAAAGATCAGGTGTTGCCTTTTATTTTAAGAAGATTTAACTCCAGGTTCTCATCTAAAGCAGTGGTCCCCAACCTTTTTGGCACCAGGGACCAGTTTCATGGAAGACAATTTTTCCACAGACTGGGGGTAGGGAGGTGGGGTGTTGTGGGTGGGTGGGTGGTGGTGCGGAGCTCAGGTGGACTGTACTGGGCTATGGCCCGGGGGTTGGGGACCACAGATCTAAAGGAAAGCAAATTCCTTTCAAAGGTGAAAAGAATTAAGAATGCATTATTTTGAAATTAACAATGTCATCAATGGAGGTTGGAGGTAGTTGACAAAAGACTATACTTCTGGAAGCTATATGTTTAATACACTTTTGGGGTTGACATTGGAATCTGAAACAATAACAATAATTGACTTTATGGGGAAATGTATTCTGAGTTTCAAGCAAAGAACAGAATAGATACTGTTGGTAAGGTGAACTCTGACAGTGGCATGATGGACCAAAAGGTCATATTTTTAGAGTGTCATTTTCTCATTGGAGTAATGGGCTGGTCTTTGTTGGTAAGTATGAATTGCTAGTATATTTTCAGTGGTGGTGTTGAATTGTGCTCAATTATTGACATGCCCACTCTCCTGATCAACCCTGTGGAAAAGAATTTTGTCAAATTTTTTACTGAATAAAGAAATCTTTTCCTTAACAACCTTCACAGATCCTCATCCAGGCTTGGTGTAACATTTTTTAGGGAAGGGAAATATACGATATCATGAAAAAAGTTTATAAATAAGTTATAGTAAGCTAAGGTTAATTTATTATTGGAGAAAGAAAAAAATTTAAAAATAAATTTAGTGTGGCCTAAGTGTGCAGTATTTATAAACACTACAGTAGTGTACAGTAATGTCCTAGGCCTTCACATTCACTCACTTCTCTTTCATTGACTCACCAAGAGCAACTCTATTCATGGTAAGTACCCTGTACTATTTTTTATTTTTTATAGTGTATTTTTACTGTACCTTTTCTATGTTTAGATTTGTTTAGGTACACAAATACTTACCACTGTGTTTTAATTGCCTACAGGATACAGTATAGTGATATGCTGTACTGGTTTATAGTCTAGGAGCGATAGGCTAAACTATATAGCCTAAGTGTGTAGCAGGCTATAACAGGTAGGTTTATGTAAGACCACTCTGTGATGTTCGCTCAGCAATGAAATTGCCTAACAACGATTTTCTTAAAACATATCTCTGTTGTTAAGTGACATGGCTATACTCAAAACATTCTCCAAGTTTTAAATATTTGACCTTCACAAAGCATAAAAAGGAGTCACTTTTACATAATGCCAACATATTCTTTGTTGAGGTGCTCTTGGAATATTTTTCAAGATATATATTTTGAAATTTCAGAACATTCATGATCAGGATATTTGCTGGCTTTGTTTGCCCATATTCTTTCTCTATTTTTTCCTGATATAAAACATTTCCTCCATTTGGAGAAATGCCCCTCATACATCCAATATGATTTCAGGAGGTTGCCAATTACAGTATTGGCAAAACATCTATTCTCTGGTCATAGAAGTGGGCATATGACTCGGGCTTGGCCAATTGCAGTTTCCTATTCCCCAGATCACACTGATTGGCTTAGGAATGGCACACAATCCTAGTTGAACCAAATATAGTCCTTCTCTGATACTTATATATGGAAGTGGAAGACAGAAAGGAGATGTCTTTAACGTTTTGTTTAGTTAGGATGTTATAAGCCTACAATGCTTTTTTTCCCACGCTGTAAGGAGGAAGATATTTTCATTAGAACAGAGGAAAGCCAACAACAGAAACAGAACAAGAAGTGGAGAAAGACACAGAAGAGTCCTGGTGACATATTTAGAGTCCCTGAGGCCAGATCATGAATTTCTCAGTTACATAGTCAATACATTCCCTTTTTTGCTTCAGTTAGTTTAATTTGGGTGTTCACCATTGGCGCTTAAAATAATTCTGAGTAAAGCATATGCTAATCATCAAGTATTTATAAGCCCATCTTTATGATAGACACTAAAGAGGAAAAAGAGAAATGAAGCTTTGTGCCTGCTCTGGAGGAAGTAATAGTCTATTTCCTCACGAAGTATTATTCCAAGTCATTTGGTGATTTAACCAACATTATAAATAGAGTAGTTTGGAGAGGGTGTCTGGAAATAGAAGTATCATCTACTGTAATCAATACAAGAAATAATTTACTATGCTTAGAGGATATTTTAACTGTGAGTTTCAGGATGGCAAAGGCAAAGATGTTACCATATATATCTACATTTATTCAATATTAATTCATGAATTATATTGTGAACAATGTCAGGCAGTGGGAATACAAAGTTGAATGAGATAAAGCCTGTGCTCTCAAAAACGCTGAAGTCTAGAATAGAAAGCCAACAAGTACCTGTATGGCAGTGTGATGTATCCTAAAGGAAGACAAAGTTTCATAGATAGATGGTGGCATGGGAAAAGAAGCAGAGAAAAAGGCTGAGGTCTTGCTTCTAGACCTAGTCCTGGGGTATCTTGCAAATCTCGCAAGTTGGCAGTGTTTGCTGACTGAGGGCCCCTATGAAGAGAATCTGAGTGGAAAGCCAGAGTGGCCCTGGAGAGATACTCAGCCATTTGTTTGCACCGTAAGGAGACTTGCTGAAGAGCAAAGCCAGGGAAAAAGCCCATGACAGTGAGGGAGCTTGTTGACTGTGTGGCCCACAGTCAACTTTATGCCTACAAGCCAGGAAAATAAACTATCAGTCAAATAAAATATGTTGGATTCCATGAGACATTAATCAAATATATAATTAAGTCCTACAGTAAAATCTTTTCATGAAAAAAAAAAAACAC
>VBSM01002217.1:46714357-46725468 GCA_008086735.1 Cheirogaleus medius
TTTTTTTTTTTTTTTTTAAAGCATTGCTTCCTGGTGTGCTTAACATGCATGCTAAATGAATGACCCGTTATTAGATGTGAGGATGTGGGGGAAAAATGTGTTTTACAAAAAGAACAAATTAAGGAATTTGGCAGTGTGCATAAATTTTATGTCTACAAACCCCTTCCAGTGGATTTGACAGATTTAAAGCCTTAATTGACTACCTTGGAGGGAACCTGAACCCCATCCAGAGCCTGAAAGAGTAGGACCAATGTTCCAAGGACTAAAAATGAAAACTTCCCGTTACTAGGAAACCCGAAGGTGAAGCAGCACAACTTTAAGTACTATGCACCAATCATCCGTCAGCGCGATGCAAACTCTTGAGGACTCTGCAAAGTTAAAAAACTTGCTATCAGAACCCAACCCGAAGACAAATCTCATAATCCATCGTATCTCCTACGCTCCTAGCGAAAAGGATTCCTGTGCGTCCCTGGCCCCCAGCCCCCGGCCGGGCCGCCGCCGAGCGGTGTGCTGGGAGGCAGCACTCCGGGGGAGCCCGCACGAGGGAGAACAGAGCAGCGCTCGCCCCGGAGCGCCGCCGCCCGGGTCCCGCGTGGGCGTGAGAGCCGCCCCTCCACCCCCTGGGACTGGGAGACGGCGCCGGCCTCGCGGGGACGCGCGGACTGGGGGAGCAAGCGGCGAGCGGGAACGATTCAAGGGACTCACCCGCTCCTCGGCGTGGCTTGACCGTCAGCCGCGGCCGCAGCGACTGCCTGGAGTTGCCAGCCCACGCGGCGCCCAGCCTCCCGAGCCTCGAGCCTCCCGACGGCCGCAGACCCCGCCTCCTCGCCGCTGCGCGCCCAGCGCCCCCTGCCGGCGCCCTGCGTCCGCGGGGCTGCGGACGGGCCTCTGAGGCCTCAGTTGCCCAGGCTGGGATCTCCACACGTCGCAACCTGGCGCCTCCCAGCTTCCTTTCCAATAATCCTGCCTTCCCGAGCCCCCCCTTGCCTCGCCTTTAACCCCCCTGGTAACGAACATCTGTGCACTTCTGTGGAGCCGTGGCTCTCCAAACCCCAGCGCGTATCAGTCACCCGGCGCGGGCCCGACCGCTGGGTGTTTCCGGTTCGGTAAGTCTGCGACGGGGCCTGAGATTCTGCACATCTAACAAGTTCCCAGGTGATACAGAAGCATTCTCAGATCACACTTTGAGATGGACTGCTTTAGAGCTAACAAACCCTTCCACACGTTAGCTTATTTCATACCTAACAGCCTCTCTGTGACGTGGCTGTTATTTACAGTTGAGGAATCCGAATCTGAATTTCTCAGAGCGACTTGCTCCCTGAATGGTCCAAATTTTGTATCCTAAGCCTCACAAACCCTGCTCCCCAGCTGAAAGTGCCTTTAAACCCCATGCTTACTCCTTCCCTTCCTTGCCCTCAGCTACTAAGTGCACCTTCATATCCTGGCTTATTGAAGTATTCCAAACCTGAAGCAAAGTTAATGCCAATATTTAAAAGTTTTAGAAAAAAGAACGTTGGAACCAGCCTCAGGGTAGAGAGTGTCTGAGATCTGAATTGCAACATCTGGGGATTTGGTGTACACATTCCCAGAACTAGTCTGATTAGAAAATGCAAAGGAAAATAAACCCTCAACCGCCTTTTCCGTGATCGTCCTTTATTCATTGCTAGGGCACCGAGGTCTATTTATGTTTTAATATATGTATTTTTTTCCCTCTTTTTAAAATTTAAATTTTTTTTATTATTTCAAGAAAATATGAGAGTACAAACATTTTGGTTGCATTTTATAATCATTGCCTCTCCCTAATATATGTATTTTTTGTAGTCATTGACTTTACTGGGGTAAACCCTTTTAAAGATTAAATTACCATGGACTGACACCTTGTGGTGGAAATACAATCTTACACTTTTTACTTCTAGTGAAACTAGAAAATACTCATTAAAAAGTTTAACCAAAAAATTTGTGTAATCTGTGTGTGTGTGTTTGCAGCACAGACTACAAAGAATTAAGACAATTGCTAGGTGTGTCTAAGTATTTTTGAATTTAAAAAATGATCATGGTCTTAAATGGTCAGACAAAGCAATATGCTTCTATTCTTTAAGATTTGGTAGAACAAAGATCATTCTCTTTGTCAAAATCTATTTTCCATATGAAGAGGGCAAAGAAGTTACTATTATATTAATATAAATTGGCTAATTATAGTGGGCTCCACTTAAAACTGCTTTCCCTCCTGTACTTAAAACATTTGAAACCAAACGAAAATATTTTTGTTTTATAATTAGACTTTAGCAATTTTATTTCTCCACTTTTTATGAAAGATTTTTTGCCCAATATTTTAGTGTGGTGACTAAAGATAGTATGTTCCAAAGTAAAATGATTGAAAATGTGAGTATGTTTACCAATTAGCTTGTAAATGTTATAAAAGCAACAGATGATTAGATTAAGGAAAACATAATACTAAAAAACTTTCATTGAATTGTCAGGAGTTAATATAGATGAACAATCCACCAATTTTGCATATAAATGACCTCTGCTTTGGGTATGAGATTTTTTTTTTTTTTTGAGAAATACAATGCCAAAACATCTCAGAATGCTCTGAGTTAGCCTCTGTAGCATATACTTTTCAAAACCAGTATGGTTTGTGGAAAACAATGTTATGCTATTGCAAACGTTGAAAAGCATATTGCTAGTTTTGCTGTGACTCACAAGAATTGGAGGATTATAAAATGGGAATGCAGCTGTGATTTAGAAGTAAATTTGGATCATTGAGAATATTTTGTAATAAACTGTAGGGAGAGAGCATATAAACAAAATAATTCTTCTGTGTTGTTTGGGGTCAGATACTAAACTATTGACTTCACAATAACATGTCACCAGGGAAGTATAATAATTTAGAATCTATGAGTACTTTAATCTGACCAATAAGCACACTAATCTCAGAACTTGATGGGACTACCATTTTAAAAGTGAATGGAGTACTATGGTGTGAAAGAAAAAAGAAAAAAGATCATACTATTAAAGATAATCAAAGAGCAATAGACAGTAAATTGTAAGTGAATTACAAGAACTATATTTAGTTTTCTTCTTTGAAAATCAAACTAACTCCTAAGGGGGACAGTAATTCAAATAATGATCACTCTTTCCAAGTCTACCTCTTACTGTGTAAAAAATGGTTAGACATTTATTCTAAAGTGAGGCAAAAATTACCTAATGTTCAAGGAGAAATATTTTGCCAAAATGTTTGTTTTGGCACAGACATGATAAAGCTCCATTGGCTAAATTTTCTGATTCTACTATTCTCATATGAGAAATTCTCTTCACTAGTTCGAGATCTACTGTAATCTTCAAAGTATGTGGTCAGTTTGTCCCCAATGTCTGTGTGTAAAAGTGGTTGAGGATAGATAGAAGGTCTACCCTTGGGACTGGAGGTTTTAAAAATTATTTCATATTATTTCCTCCCAACTCCAAAGCCCTTTATTGTTCATTTACCAACACAGGCAACAGTAAACACCTGTTCAAGGTGGGTTCTAAGAATACATGCTTTATTTCAAGGCTTATAGATGCATCTCTGTCCAAATACCGTGTTTCCCCGAAAATAAGACAGGATCTTATATTTATTTTTCCTCAAGAAGACACCCTAGGGCTTATTTTCAGGGGATGAGTTATTTTCCCTTCAAAGCCTCAGCTTGCAGCATGCACAGGATGGCTGAGACCTGACGGGGGAGCCAACCTTGTTGGTGGGGCTGCCCGCACCTTTCCGGTCACCTCTGGGATAGTAGCTGTCACGATGGGGCAGATGAGAAGGGCTGCTCATCTTCTTTACCGCTCCTTGACGAAATGCATGGGTTGTGCAGATATGCTGTGTAGCCACGCCATCACTAGGTCTTATTTTCGGGGTAGGGCTTATATTGTGCAAATGCTTAGAAATCCTGCTAGGACTTATTTTATGGGTAGGTCTTATTTTCGGGGAAACACGGTAGTTCTCAATGATGCTCAAAATTCTGTGACAAAATGTATTCTATTGGCTTTAACTCTGTTGTGATCTATGAAAAGACTAGCATTCTTAGCAATGGTACCACGTTAAGCCTTTCCAGTTATTTACATCCTACTTTGAATGAATATTTCAGTCTTTTCCTGAAAGTATGTTCTGGCATAGGGCATGAAATATCAGGATATTGAGCACTTATACTGGGAGGTTGGGAGGGAGTTATTTCTTAGGAAAAAAAGAGAAGCGTTGGGACCACAAAGACAGATTTTACCACATTCATAGTAGTACTTATCCTAGGCAATTTCTCCTTTACCCACATGTCCATATCAAACACTACATGATATAAAATAAATTATCTTTAAACCACTCTATTTTGGTTTTCTTTGTTATAGTAGGATAGCCCATGTCCTGCCTTGTTTGATATAGTGTTACATCCCTTTTCAGAGTCTATCTGTATTGGACATTTTTACATGCATTTCAGTTTCCCTCATTAAATTGTGAGCTCTAAAGCAGGGACCTTGTCATTTTTTTAAATCACTGTATCTCTTGTAAACTAGAGATTGATGGAACAATCAACCATTATAAATGTTTGTGGAATGTGATTTTAGTCCTGAGTTTCAGTAAAGCTGTATAAAGTACATGAATATGGAACTTGTGAATGTTGAGGCATCACTCAGACCAAAACTGTGAGCACACGTCGATTTATATCATGTTTTATGGGGGAACATGCTCTTACCTTGTTCTTGCTTTTTGTTCCAGGAACATGTGAGTTCAGGAATGGCATTGTCACAGGCTAACTCTAAGCCTTCAATGCCTTGAGTTGTAGAAGATAGGGAGCTGGAGAATGTTGGATAGGAGGAGCTGGTCCAATGGGTAGTCCAAAAAGCCTGACCAGTAGAGATTGGCCTAAAATTTTTAGTAATGGACTCTACTTCAGAAGTCAGAACCATGTCTGTCTTGTCCTGGGATTTGAGTTTCTGGAAGAAAGGATAAAAGGAAGGATACTTATTCTTATGAAATGACTACTCTTTCCCAGGAGTGTGTTATGTGTCTTTATATATGACCTCACTTAATTCTTTGAATATCCTTGCTATGTAGTTATCCTCAGTTTATAGGCAAACTGAAGCTTAGAAAGTTTAAGTAACTTGGTCAAAGTTGTAGAGTTCTTAGAGGTCAAGCTGGGACTTCAACCAAAGTCTATGTGACTCTACTGCTCTTTCTACTATACTATACTGCCTCTACCACATATAATCAATAAAAAATTTCCCCAGGCTATATCAAGCTAGGAGGATTCAAGAGAGTAACAGTCAACAGAAACCATCCTATGAGTCATTCAATTTTCCTTTGGTATTGTTTAGGGTATGGGCTAAGCTACTATAACAAAGAGGACCAAAATACCATGGAGTGACTTAAAGAAGGTAGTTTCACTATCATGTAATAGTTCTGCAGTGAGTTTTCCAAGTTGGTAGAGTCATTCTGCTCCATGAGGTCATTCAGGGACACCCAACTCCTTCCATGCTGTTGCTCTGCTGTTTCTGAGTGCGCCGTGCTTGCCATCATGATTGAAATTTGTGGCATGAGCGCATCCATGATTTAGCTTGTGGGAAAGAAATGAGTGCAAGTCCAAGGCAAGTTGTTTTCTAAGAATTGAGGCAGAAGTTGTTCAATCACTTCCTCTCATTTTCTGTTGATGATAATTTATTTATATGGCAAGGAAGGTAGGGAAAGTAGTCTCTGGCCAGATGGCCAGTTTTTAAGGTCTGTATGGAAGAAGGAATAGCAAGATTTGGTGAAGTCTCCAACTCTTACTTCCAACTCTGATCTCTGTGTTCATACCAAGATTGGGCACTTTGATTTTTTTCCTTCATTAGGCTGAATGTCTGAAGTCTATCTGAGGGCTCAGGGGTAAACTTGTTACTCAGCAGCTCAGTCTTACACTTGAGGCTATTTGGATTGAAACAACCTCTGTGTGTCCTGACTGAACATCCTTGCGTAGAGGTTTTCTCACATGGTTTCCTGCTGGCCCTCCTATTATGCCTGGACATGAGGAATACTCATTGGGAACACTGCTTGGTTCTACCATGCGTCTCCTTCCTGTCATAAAATCTGTTCTTCTTTTTAATTAAAAAGAATTAGACAGGTGCCATAATGGAAAACCAATACTAGGGGCTTTAAGAATACAAATCCATATTTCTTTTCTCTTATTTTAAATCAATTATCCATAATATTAATCTTTGTTCAGGAACCATTCTGCTTTTGGTGGCACTTACCCATTTCCATGCATTTCTGCCTTTTCAGGGTTATTATATTCCCAAGACTGGAACATGTGTGCCCAGCAATCCAGAACTCTGCCTCGAGAGCTTCTCCAGTTTCTCCCAGCACCTTGGACTTCTAGTCTTCCTGACTACCTGAAACATGTTTTATCTTTTCTTAGCATAGAAAATGCCTAAGCTCTGATACTTATTACCTCACTCTAGTAATACATACTTATTAAGAGCATTGCATATACACAATATTTTACTAAATAGTGTTAGATAAGTTTCACTACAACAGTTACTTAAAAGATTTCTGCAGAGATTGCAGTTTGACAATAAATATCCATAATGAAAGCATAAGCAAACAAAAGAAGGTGGCAGAGTTGGCATTTTTCTTACTCCAAGTTTAATCTCTTTATCAGCTTCATTAAAAGGTAATTTTTGGGAAGTCATCCAGAATACTATTTGAAATGTAGATTTGTATCCAGCATATCTAATGACAAATATCATCTTATTATCTTGAGAAGTTAGCTGATAATAAGTATGAGTGTGTGTCTGTGCATATGTATATACTTATAAATATACTGGGAATGCCTATATGGGTAGGGTGGGTGGTCAAAAATTGGAGGGATCTTTGTTGTAAGGAAAAGGGGATTGTGGAAAGATTCACTCAAAGAACCAGGAAACTGAGATAATTTTTCTTTGGCACTCCAGTTACCTTGTACTTAGCCTTCCTTCCTAGACTGTAAACTAGGAGGGCAGGGATGAGTATTTTCCCTTTAACTCCTCAGGAGTAGTATGGAGTGTCTTACATAGCGAGGAGCTGATAAATACTTGTCGAATGCAGGGTACTTTGGGGAGAATTTCAAGGTGGAGCAAGTGGTCAACAATGGCAAGTGCTATAAAAAGTCAAGTACGATAGGAAATAAAAAAGAATCTGTTGGATTAAACATCAATGAAGGCTCTGCTAACTGTATGGAACAGTCGTGAGAGTGGAAGCCATACTGCAGTGCATCAAGAAACAACTGGAGAAGGAAAGAGTGAAGACCATGACCATAGCTTCCAGAAAGGTTGGATAAGAAAGGAAGGAGAGAGTTGGGACAGCAGCTGGAGAATTGTCTCTTAAGAGTGAGAGAGATTAAATTCCCCATAAAGCCAGGGAGGCAGAGAACTACATAAAGAGAGAGATTGAAGGTGTATGAAAAAGAGAGGATAATAAATGAAGTTAGGTACTAGAGAAAAGTGAACAGAGAGGAAATCCTGAACATGGTGGAAAGATCATCTCTGAACAGAAGCAGAACACCTCTTTCTCAGGGATTAGGATACAAAAGAGAAATGTGAGCTGAGATGTATAAAAATCTGTGGAGAGGAGTGAAGAGCAATAAATGAGCTCATGACTGATGGGAGTCAAGACCAGCTGAAGGGGGTGGAGGGTATGGACTTTGGAACTGCAAAAACTGAGGATTTGTTTCACATCTTCCCCTTGTATTTGGGTGAAATGAGGAGGCAAGATGTATGAATAATTGAGTTCACTGGAAAAGAATTCATTCACCTAGAATAAAGTGCTGAGTAATAAAATAAGGACTGGGGTGACTAAAATTCATAGAAGTGATGGTACAATAATTTGGGATTTATCTGGTTAGGGAAGATATATGGAGTAGTAGATGTTTTGAACTTGGCTGCAGAATAGTGAAAGCTTTTTCACTGGAGAGAATGGTTTTGTTTTCTCTTCAAAACCAGATATATAAGAATTAAGTTTTCCTTTCACCTAGCAACATTTTTATGTCCAGAAACTACCTTTATCGATTTACTAGGGTTCCTCCCCTAGACTTATTGCTTATGTGGGTTAACCGGGAAATTTCTAACAATGTGCTGCTTCTGCTTCTTTAGTACTTTCTGAAGAGTTTTCCTAGGTGTGCTTCTTGAGGTGTTAGCTACCTTCAAGCTATCTCTTAGCAGAGAGCATGACTCATAGCAGCAGGAGCTCAAAAAATTTGAATTGAATTTCCCCACCCAGCCTTTGCTATAGGGCTCTTCTCAGTTCTGTTTTAAAAATCCTGGTTAGCTTCCTCAAAAGCCATAATTTCTGTGTACTTCATTTGTACACATCTCTGTTATAACTCTTTTCTGATCGTGTTCTAGTTAGTTGTGTAACATGCCTATCTCTCCCACGTGTTGGTAGCTGAATCCTTAAGAACCCACTATGAGCTTCACAGGGAGAGTGGTTAGTTAGGTTAATTCAATAAAAAACACTGATAAAGCTTTGTGGACAACACAGTCAGATTTGTGCATTGTTTTCTTCTGAGATGGGATAGGGTTCTTCTTCCATTTACCAATCAAGGAAACTACTCATCAGTATTAAAAGGTGTCTTTGGAAAAAGCTAAGACATCACAGCTTTCATGGAACTTGACTTGGTGGGGCCTCATGTGCTTTGTGGCCACAAGGTGGCTCCAGAGCCTTTTGCAGTAAAAACGAATGTCGTCAACGTGCTGCTGCTTTCTCCTTACATGGTTTTACCCAACTTTCCCAAACTCATTGGAAAAAGAGAAAGTTGGCATTTTGTGTGGTTGGGTTGGTATTATGGTATTTGAGCATATTCCAGGGCCTAAATGATTTTCTTGAGGTTTAGGGTAAGCATCCGGCTATGTACGTGTAGGCTCACTTCTGTGTGTGTGTTCATCTATCTACCTATCATCTATGTGTTTGCTAATTTGTATATATGTGTGTATCTTTACCTAATAGTTATCATTTATTTTCTATATCTACATCTGTATCTAATATATTTTAAATGCTTACCATTTCAAGCATTTCACATAAATTATCTTGTTTAATCCTTGTTAGGTTATTAAGTATGAAATGTCCGATGTCCTTAAGTACTAACTTTGACAGTTGATATCTCTGACATTTCACTTTGACACTTCTTGTTTTATTTTTATTGTGAAGGTACATTCTCTGTCTTGCAAATGCACGTTTTGGCTTCTGCTTATCTTTCACATTTTTTTTTAGAGCAGTTTTTGTGAACCCATGGATATGCCAAAAATTCGTGTTATTTTCTGATATGAGTTCTATTGTGGAACCAAGGCAGTGCAGACAGCTCGAAAAATCAACTAATGCAAAGCCTGGGTGGGGTTCAGAATTTAGTTTTCTGGCCACTAGGGGGAGCTGACGGTAGGAGGGTCAGGATAAGCTCTCTAAATTGGGAAGGTTGTTCATGAGAGAGGTGTCTAAACACTTGAGTTCTAAGACCCCAGGCTGGGATATTTCTGCCCTTATCCAGTAGCACAGTTTTTCTGTGGGGTGGGGTGGGTGCTCTCCAAAATTGCCACTCGTTGGACCTCCACAGCACACTCCCATCAGTTCAGTCCACATGTGCTCCCTCTCCTCCTGGGTCAAGCTCTCAAACCTCCCCCCTGGTCTGTGTGTCCCACCCACTAGCATGTGTCTCTGTGAAACACTGACGGGAGGTGAGTTCCTAGATTGTGCACCCCTGTTCCACTACCAGTTCTCAAAGAAGAGGTGTGGGTCCCACTGTTTGTGGGACCTCAGCCTGCAGCACGCATCTGCTGGAGAGAAGTGGCCACTAGAAAACTTCTTGACTCAAACTGCTCTCCATGTTGTAATAGGTGGGGGGAGGGGCTGTAGCACCCAGTCAGTGGGTGGGCCTGGGTCTGAGACATTTTCTTATCATGGAACCAGGGGCTAGGCCACATCCTTACCCAACATGGCGATTCTCCAGTGGGGGGGATGGACACACTCCCAGATCCCTGTTCCTCAGTACCCCACCACATTCTCCCATCAGATATGTTTGCACCGGCTTCCTTGCCACCTGAGTCCAGCTTCCAGCCTTCTCCCTTGTGTCCTTTTTGCACCCCTGTCTTATCCAGGGGGGCACCAGGTCCAGCTTGCTTGTCTGAGCCACTGGCATGTGACTCCTACAAAATGCTGGTGGACACGGAGTTCCCAAATTGTACACCCTGTTCCACTGTTAAGTCCTCAAGGAAAGAGGTGTGGGCTCCACTCTCTTTGGAGACCTCAGCCTGGAGTGCACTCCTGAGGTGAGAGAAGTGGCCCATTTGTGAATTTCTCGGCTCAAACTACTCTTGTGTCATAATAGGTTGGGGACGGGTGACCGCTCCTGGTCAGCCCAAGCTCAAATTGGTTTCTTGGTTGCAGTGGGTAGGGGAGGTACAGGGGAGGGAGTGTTTGGATGGAAGAAAGCTGGCACTCTGGCCACTCGTAGCACTCTCCTGGGGAAAGCCCCTCACAGACTACCTAAACTCCTCGGACTCACTAGTTCACCCCATTATTCCTTATTTGCTGCCATGCCTGGGCTCGTGGAGGGTGGAAAAGCCTTCAGTAAAGGCCTGCTGTTCACTGAAGGCAATGAGGGGGAGGGGAATCCCCCCTCACCCTTTCACTGAGATCTGAGCCTCCAGTTTTGATTCTCACTGATATCTTCCCTTTATCTTCTTCCTTCTCAGCTTCACAATTTTTCTCCATGGGGTCCCCTACCGTCTCTGTTATCTCTCTCTGTGACCCACAACTGAGCTGCAACTCTTCTCCCTTCTCCTGTATCCAATATCCTGCTTTCCTGCCAGGACAGTTCAATAATCAATGTCTCTAGTCAGCTCCCCTCCATTTCCAGAAGTTCTATTTGGTTTTATTTTAATATGTCAATCTCATTAGTGAATTTTTTATTCATTTCCTGAATTTTTTTTTTCTTTTGGTTTCTTTGGGTTGCTTTTTCATTTTCTCTTGGATCTCATTGAGTTTCCTTACAATTCATATTTGGAGTTCTTTTTTTTTAATTTAAAAAAAATTTTTTTTTAATTTCAGCATATTATGGGGGTACAAATATTACAGTTATGTA
>VBSM01002217.1:46725568-46767177 GCA_008086735.1 Cheirogaleus medius
GTAGAATGGGTTCCAGCTGTATCCAGGAACATATAAGAGGTGCTATATCACCATCATTTCTTGAAGCCGAATAGTACTCCATGGTATACATATACCACATTTTCTTGATCCACTCATGTATTGATGGGCACCTGGGTTCTTTATCATTTCAATATTTTCATTTTGATTGGTATTCATTGCTGTATAGCTGGTATTCCCCTTTGGGGGTGTCCTTTTGGAATTTTTCATTCTTCTGGAGTTCTTTCATTGATTTCTTCTCATCTGGAACAGCTGTCACTTCTTATTTTTGCTTTGCTTTTGGGGCTTTCCCACACTCACTTGTAAGGGTGTGTCTGTAGCATATGTTGGGTAAGAACCTTTGGCTTTGCTTCTGGGTGCTTTGATGGCAGTCTGGGTTCTGGCTGGATGCGTTGGTTATTGAAATCCTTAATATGGTGGTTTTCTCAGTTGCTAGTTGTTTGTAGGCTGTAGAATCGTGAGCTATGTGAATGGGCAGGTTCCCTTTCCCTGTCTCTGTTTGATGAGGGAGGTTGGAGGTCTTTGGAGTCCTTTCTTTTTCCCCAGCCTTGTGGTCTTCTAACAGTGTGAATTCTATTAGAACACTCAGTTTAATCTCTGAGACAGTAGGTGGTGCTTGTGGGTGAGAATCAACCACACCCTGTATGACTGATTGGGTAAATGTTGTAAAGGGCTGTGTAAATTGACCTTCCTGTCAGTAGGTGGTGCTTGTCAGAAGGAACATGCTGCAGTGTTGTTTTTGAGACCTGTGACTAGCTCTAGCCCCTCAGGAGAAGCACTCAAATGTCCCAGGTGGTGGTTTGGGCCCTGGAACTTCCAGGTGAGTCCTTATTCTCCACCACAACAGTGTCAGGTGGGGGAGTGAGGCTGGGCAGGGCTGGGTTGGGCGAGTCTGCCCTCAGGCTCCACAAAAGCTGGTAAGCTATTTCAGCAGAGGTCAAAGGTCCTCTCCCAGGCTTCTGGGGAAAGCCACCAGGGAGGAGCTGAAGTGGCCTCACCCAGCCAGCAGGTCTGCTTGTTGGGGAGGGACCATCTGAGTTTCACAGTCTGGCTGTCAGAAGTGGGTTTCTCTCTTCTCCGTTCTCCCATGCTCCGTGGCCTTTCTCCAGCAGGCAGGAGCTCAAACTAGATGAGCTCCCCGATGATGGTGCTGTGGGCTGGGAGCTTGCTTGTCCAGGATCCCACTCTGGGCCGAGAGCGTGACCTTCCTGTGGGGGAGGGGTGCTCCATGGGTGCACTGCAGATGGGACCCACGCTGCACTCTCTTTTCAGTTGTGCCCAGGCAGGCTCCCTTGCCTCCTGACATTAGTTTACAAATCTTCCCTCCATGCCCCTGAGCAACACAATTGAGTCCTGGGGATACAGGATCTGGCCTGCAGGCCTGTTTCCAAGTCCCCAAAGATTAATCCTGGACTGTGCCAGAAAGAAGCCTGCTGGTCCCATGTTACTTATGGGGTGCTCAAGCAGGTGTGATGTCCCTATGCTCTGGGGTAAGCCCTCATCTGATGGAGCAGCTGGGCAAGCAGCACCGGGGAGGACCAGTGAGCAGGGAGCTCACAGTCTGAGCACCCCTTAGTCCGCGGCAAGTCTTTAAGAGGAAAGATTTGAGGCCCACTCTCTGTGGTAGCCTCAGTGTGTTGGATGCACTGACAGGGGGAAACAGCTGCTCCTGAGACCCCTGGCTCAATTGTCTCTCTTGGTAACCATGGGCAGGGGAGGGGAAGAAGAGGATAAGAGTCTGGATGGAGGAAAGCTGGCACTCTGGTCGTCTCTGTCTCTCTCTGGAAAGCAGCCTGCCTGGAATGTCTGGGCTCTGGAGTCACGCAAATCCCCCGGGACCCACCGGTCTCCTGTGGCTCCTGCCACCTGGGCCAGACTTGGGAAATGTTCCTGTGGGAATGAGTGAGACAAAAACTGAGGGGCTAAAGCCCTCTGGGGAGGACAAAGGCACACAGTGGGTAGAAGGGCAATATAGCACCTGCTGTCTTGGCTTGGGTCTTTGGTGATAGGAAGGGACTGTGTGGGGACTGGCAGCCTGGTGCTTTGGCCTCAAGAAGCTCCTAGTTCACTGGTGGCAGCAGCTTTTGGGCTCATGAGGGTAGATAGGCTCTCCAGCAGCTTGGGAGCCTGTTGACTGCCTGAGATGTGAGGGAGGGAGAAACAAACCACTCCCACTCCCCCTTTTGTTGGACTCCAAACCTCTAGGGAATCGATCTGTGCTGATATCTTGCTCCTTCTTTTCTGCTCTGCAACTTCTTCCCATGGAATCTCTGGTAGGTTCTGGCACTTTTCCCTCAGAATTACACATGATCTATGTTTGTTTGTTTTTTCTTTTTCATCTAAAACTTTTTCTTCTTTCGGAGATGATCTGGCAGCTGGTGTTTCTGGTCAGCCATCTTGTCTCCTCTCCTCCTTTTTTTTTAATTTTTACTTCTTTAAGCTTTCCCTCATGTTCCAAATTTTTCCCATAATAGGCGTGTGCTTTTACTTAATAGAAAAAAAAGTTATCTAAAAAAACACAAGATAATGTGTGTCAAAGATCTGCAAACGGTGCCAGGCACACACTGAATAGGCACTTCATAAATGTTAGTTGAATCTGAATGCCCCAACATCTTTATGAGCTTAAAATATTTGCAAGAACGGTTCATTGTCAATGCAAGAATAGTAACAGTTAATTGATTAGAAAAAGAAGAAAGTCACTGTGACCAAAATGTTTGTCTCTGGCTCCTGGCCTGTTAATTATTAGTTTCGTGTGTGTGGGAATCTTGTCCTTGATCAAGGTATACGTATCACATCCAAACTCCACTTATTGCTGAAACACCCTGTGATTTATGCAGGTTATTGCAGGAAGGTAGTTGGAGAAATCACTCTTTTCTCTGAGCATAATTAACAGACCCACTTAAATCTCAGGCATTATTTAAGGGATTGGCTCAAGACTCATGATCAGCAGCATCGCACTGAGACATTGTGAGATTACTCATTTGGTCCTTTGATTCTTGTCACCATGGCCAAGGACTTCATTCAAACTGTTTAATTATTCTGTTGTATACCCTGGACTCAGAAATCATGGGTAGAGTGAAGGAAAAACTATCTTTCTAAATCTCAGGCTCATGATCTGTAAAATGAGGAAGTCATTTTACCTATTTCATAATGTGGTTGTCAGGTTTAAATGAGATAATAAATGTAAAATGCTCAGCACAGTGTCTGGCACAGAGAAAGTGTTCGGTGAATGCTGCTATTATTACTGGAGAATAATGGATGGTAGTGTTGAATGAAAGAATTGGCAGGAGGAGGAAGGATAGAGCAGTGAAGAGTGAAGGAAGACCATGTGTACTAAGGGAGTGAGGGGCAGAGGAGGGGACGTCCTTAGTTGCATCCAGCAAGGCTGAAAAAACTGTTAGTTCCTCAGTCCTGATTATAGCCAGCCACAAGGTCATAAAATTTCTGGCAGGAGACATTTAGATCATGTAATTTAACCATGTTACAGAAGAGAAAACAAGTCTGGAACTTATTCAAGATCAGCTAGTGACAACTCCAGGTCTAGAATCCACGGGGTCCTGACTTTGATTCTTGTCTGCTCCACATTCTGAAATGTGTATATTATAGATGTTTACTACTAGTCATATTGCTTTATGTTAGTCAGGTTATTTGCAATCATGAGATAGTTTTTGTCTGTATCGTATGAACTCAGTTTAGAGCCTTGAGTTGCTGAAATATAATGCCACATGGAATTGAGGGAGGGTGAGGTATTATAACTTTAAATCAAAAGGACAACTTACATGAAGACATAGTTCTCCTTGGCATAGTATTTTCAAGTTCATGGTGCATTCAATACATCTCTTCCTAGAAAGGCTACACATAATATGATTTTCTCCCATTATGAGAGAAATACGGCTTCTTTTGTGTGATCTCTTCAAGATGCCTTCTATTATCTTTACTTATGATATAACCTTATAGAGAATTATTTTTCACTAAGCTCCAAAATAAGAATAGCAGTCATTTGATTTTATGGGCTAGTATATTTTCAATGGAGTTATGCTTTCAGAGCTTTCTTTAGAGAAAAATCTTACTTATGTAGGTGTATTAGCATCCATCTTTTATGTACATGGCTATTGGACAAAAGCAAGTGAAGAGTAATCCATTGAATGGCTTCTCAAGTTTTAGAAGCTGTCAAAATGAAAGGATCCTTTCTTTAAAAATTACATTTAAAAATTTCATTTGTAGTCTGAGATGTAAAGTAGCTGTACCTTTTTCTTGGTTCATTTTTAAATGTTACATATTATTCATTATTTATATTGTTCATTTTACTATTCAAACAAATCTTTTAAAAAACATTATACCTTCCCTTCCACTTTTATATACACATACATAAATACAAGTAAAGAAGAAAATTGGAACTGTGATAATGCTATTTTAAAAATTATATATTTATTGAGGCTTCCAATTACAAAAGTACATGTTTATTGAATGAAATGTGGACATTGTAGAAGAGAAAAAAATTGATTGGTAATTTCACCAACCAAATGGGGTTAACTTGTTGAGAATTTGGTATGCCTTTCCAGAGGAAGATAGAAAGTAAGATAGATATCATTATATGTAACTGGTATTATACCAGATATTGTTGCTTTTTTTGCCATATAACTGTCACTCAATTTTCTGGAATTTCAAAGCAATATCTTAGTAAAGACAATGTGATCTAATGGGAAACAACAGATCCACAGAGAATTTTGGTGAGTGTAGAAAATAGAAATAGAGTGATTACTTCTGATGAAAAGCTTTGGATATGTGACTGTCTCTGTGGGTGCCAGGCATTTTGCTAACATGGAGTTCAGAAATCTGAAAGAGTTTGGGATGGTTGAAATCAAAAGGCAGGGCGAAAAGAAGGAGAGAAAGGAAAATACTAGATTTCTTGATAAGTCAAGGACAGTGTTTAAATAGAGCTGAGTGTATTGATCCAGTTTTTGTGACTTAACTATCGAAACAGCAGTTTTCATCAGTGGCACCATTAAAAAACCTTCTAGGTTGCCAGTTTTTGTCACTTCAAACAATACTGCATTAAACACCCTTGTACTGATATCCATACTCATTGGTGTTTTTATCACTATATGATAGATATCCACAGTGGTCCCCAACCTTTTTGGCACCAGGGACCATTTCCATAGAAGATAATTTTTCCATGGGCCAGGGAAAAATTACTATTATTTAATATTACTAATAGTAAATAGTATTTACTATTATAATAAATAATAGTATTTATTATTATATTAATAAATATTACTATTATTTACTAATAATAGTAAATAAATTACTATTATTTACTATTCTATTATTCTATTGTTATATATAATGAAATAATTATACAACTCACCATAGGTTAGGGACCCCTGGATATCCAAACCAGAGATTACTGGGTCTATTGCTGTATGAATTTAAAGTTTAATTGATAATGCCAAATTGTTTCTTTTTAATTTTTTATTGATAACATAATATTTTACATATTTATGGGTACATGTGATATTTTGTTACATGCATAGCATGTATAATGACCAAATCAGGGTATTTAGGGTATCCATCACCTCAAGTATTTATCATTTCTATGTTTTGGGAATATTTCAAATCCTCTCTTTTAGCTATTTGGAAATATACAATACACTGTTGTTAACTACAGTCACCCTATTGTGCTATCAAACATTGTAACTTATTTTTTTCTATATAAATGTATGCTTGTACCCATTAACCAACCTTTCTTCATTCCCTGCCCCAACCCACACACCCTTCCCAGCCTCTGGTATCTAACATTCTACTTTCTACTTCCATGAGATCAACTTTTTTAGCTCCAACATATGAGTGAGAAAATGTGATATTTGTCTTTCTGTGCCTGGCTTATTACACTTAAATAATGACCTCCAGTTCTATCCATGTTGCTGCAAATGACATGATCTCATTCCTGTTTATGGCCAAACAGTATTCCATTGTATATATGTACCACTCTGTCTTTATCCATTCATCTGTTGGTGGACACTTAGGTTGATTCCATATATACACCATAATCACACTGGCTAATTTTTTATAGAGACAGGGTCTTGCTATGTTGCTCAGGCTGGTCTTGAACGCCTGACCTTAACTGGTCCTCCTGCCTTGGCCTCCCAAAGCTCTAGGATTACTTGCGTGAGCCACCGCACCTAGCCTGATTCTATATCTTTCCTGTTGTGAATAGTGCTGCAATAATCATGGGGGTGCAGGTAATTTTTTGTTGGTATACTGATTTCTTTTCCTTTGTATAAATACCTAGTAGTTGGATTGCTGGATTCAATGGTAGTTCTATTTTTAGTTCTTTGAGAAATCTCCATACTGTTTACCATAGAGGCTGTACTAATTTACATTTCCACCGTCAGTGCATCAGAGTTCCTTTTTCTCTGCATTCCTGCCAGCATCTGTTATTTTTTGTCTTTTTAATGATAGCCATTATAACTGGGGTAAAAATGTTAGCTTATGGTTTTGATTTGCATTTCTCTGATGATTAGTAATGTTAAGTATTTTTTCAAATACCTGCTGGCCATTTGTATATCTTCTTTTGAGAAATGTCTATTCAGATTCTTTGCCCATATTTTTAATGAAGTTACTTATTTTTTTCTTTTACTGTTGAGTTGTTTGAGGTCCTTGTATATTTTGGATATTAGTACCTTGTTGGATGAATAGTTTGCAAATATTTTCTCCCATTCAGCAGGTTGTCTCTTCATTCTCTTGGTTGTTTCCTTTGCTATGCAGAAGCTTTTTAGTTTAATATAGTCACTTTGTCTATATTTGTTTTTGTTGCTTGTGCTTTTGAGGTCTTAGCCATAAAATCTTTACCTAGACCAATGTCCTGAAATGTTTCCCCTATGTTTTCTCTTAGTGGTTTTATAGCTTTGGGTCTTGGTTTAATTCTTTAATCCATCTTGAATTGGTAAGAGATAGAGGTTCAGTTTTATTCTTCTGCATATGAATATCCAATTTTCTCAGCACCCCACGAGGGTATCCTTTTCCCAATGTATGTTTTTGGTACTTTTGTCAAAAATCAGTTGGCTGCAAATATGTGGATTTATTTCTGAATTCTCTATTTTGTTCCATTGGACTATATTTCTGTTTTTTTTTTTTTAATAATAATACTATGCTGTTTTGCTTACTATAGCATTGTAATATATTTCAAAGACAGGTAATGTGATGCCTCCAGCTTTGGTCTTTTTGCCCAGGATTACTTTGGCTATTTGGGCTCTTATTTAGTTCCATGTAAGTTTTGAGTTTTTTCTATTTTGTGAAAAATGGCATTGGTAATTTGGTAGGGATTGCATTGAATCTGTAGGCTGCTTTGGGTAGTATGGTCTTTTTAACAATGTTAAGTTTCCTGAAGGCTCTCAGAGGATCAAGCTTTTGATCTGCTAGTAAATTAACTGCCTGTGGCCTGGAGATCCAGGTTCAGCTGGGTGTGCTTGTGAAGATCTCTGCATTTTCCCAGAAGGAAACTCAGAGCTTACAAGCAACAGATGGACAGAACAGAAAGAATGGGAGAGAAAGAAGAGGAGGCATCTCATTCATGTCCAGATTGCTTCTTAAAAGCACTCTTAACATCTTAGATATTTGCTACCAGTGCTGTCTTGTGGCAATCCCACCAAAGGCAGGCTTTATCAAACAAGGAATTTGCTAATATGATGAATAGATAATCTCAATATATGGCTACTTTAATTTCTTTTTCTCTGACTACCTGAAAGGTCAAGTATATCTTCATAGATAAATTGGCCACTTGGTATTGCCCTTCTGTAAATTACCAATTCCTATCATTTGCTTGTATTTTTTTTGATTTGTTTGTGATTTTGTTATCAATTTTGAGGACCTCTGGTATCAGAGAGATTAATAGCTTAATATATATGTCACAAATTTTTTTCTCAGATTTTTACTGATTTTGTTAGGGCATCTTTTGCCATATAATTTATTTTTTTGAGACAGAGTCTCACTCTGTCACACTGGCTAGAGTACCATGGTGTCAGCCTAGCTCACAGCAATCTCAAATTTCTGGGCTCAAGCAATCCTCCTGCCTCAGCCTCCTAAGTAGCTGGGACTACAGGCTCGCACTACCACACCCGGCTCATTTTTTCTATTTATAGTAGAGATGGCTTCTTGCTCTTGCTCAGGCTGGTCTTGAACTCCTGAGCTCAAGCGATCCTTGGCCTCCCAGAGTGCTAGGATTATAGGCATGAGCCACTGTGACTGGCCCTATAATTTGTTTTTATAAATTTAAATAGGTCTACCTTTAAAAAATGTTTATTTACAGTTATATATATATAGTTTTCTAGATTTTTCCCAAGTTTTTTATTGCTTAATTTTATATTTAAGTCTTTTATCCTTCTCAAGTTTATTTCTATATATTTTGGGAGATAGGGGAATAATTTTTTTTCAGATGAATGGTCACTGATGCCAATGTATTCCTTCCCTACAGAATTTATTTTTTATTTGTTTTTGTTTGTTTTGGTTTTTTATTGATACATAATAGTTTTATATATTTTTGAGATACATGTGATACTTTGATATCTGAATATAAATAACAATCAAATCAGGGTAATTGGGATATCTGTCACTTCAAATATTTATTTTTTCTTCTTGTTGGTAGCATCACAATTCTTCTCTTCTACCTATTTGAAATATGCAATAACTTATTAACTGTGATTTCCCTACTGTGTTATCAAATACTAGAACTTTTTCCTTCTACTTTTTTGTACCCATTAACCAACTTCTCTTTTTCTCCCTCCCCCACTTCTCTTCCCAGACATTGGTAACCACCTTTCTAGTCTCCACCTCTGTATGTAATTTAAGTATCACCTTTTTCAGAATTAAATCCCAATAGATAGTGAAGTCCATTGGGATTTAGCCTTTTTGTGTTTCTCTATTTGTCCTTTACTTTGCAATGACTAATTGAGTTGCATACAATGGCTTAATAGCATGCTTTAATATTCTGCAAGGAACATCATCTCTTACTCTTCTTTTATTCTATTCTATTCTATTCATTTATTTTAGTTGTGGTTTTGTCAAGCTATACATGCACACAGTTTAATAGTCAATAGTTTTATAAGGCTTTCTTTTTCCCTTAAATAACTAGTGGTTCTTGTTGGCTCCTCTGCCCCCTTCCCCTCTTTCAGAGGCAATAATTCAGTAATTTATAGATTCCTATTTTACATTGAACTTTACACTGATATCCTTCTATGGTAGATGAGAATTTAGCTCTCTTTGGTTCCCTAACCCCACCACACATGAAGCCTACCCATCCCCCATTCCCTCAATGTAGTTTTGGTTAGATAATTATTCACTAATTATATTATTATAGCTCTAATACCATATTCACAGCTGAGGTGTTTAGTATATTGTAGTCACTTTTCCTTTCTTATACGAGTTTTTACTTTTCCCAAGGATTAATAAGGATCTATTTTTTGTTTGTTTCCCTGCTCAATTTTTAATATATTTACATTCTTTCACTTCCAAACTTGACACCAACTTGTCTGAATCTTTTCCCAAGATGTTCTGATGTCTCAGGCATTCTATTAATTTCACCACTTTGGAGAAATGTTTCCTGATATGCTCCAGTCTGGACTAGTTGCCCCCTAACTAAGCCTGATGCACAGCTGTTTTCCTGAGATCTCCCTTCACCATCACCTGGAGATTCTTTTTTCTTTCTCCTGTGTTTAATCTCCTCTTTCCAGTATCCCAAGGTTTCTGCTTTCTTGGTTAACAACTTTGTTGAGGTTGATCACACCCTTCAATAGATTCCTGAAAAAGAACATGAGAAAGAAATGGACACTTTGTACGTGTGAAAATCTTTATTTTACCCTCACACTTGATTGAGAGTTTGGCTGCATATAGAATTCTGTGTTGGATATCATTTTCCTTTAGAATTTTGAAGCCATTGCTCCCTTGGTTTCTAGCTTCAGTGATGCTTTGAGAGGTCCGAAGTCATCCAAATTCTTCGTTTTGTATGTGACTAGCTGTTTCTCTGTAGAAACTTGTTGATCTTTGATTATTTCTAGTATTCTGAAATTTTACAGTTGTGTGCCTTCTTGCGGGCCTGTTTTCATCGAGTCTTCTGAGAAGTTGTTGGGCAGTTGCGCGATAGGAGCTGACTTAACAGGACTGCCTTAACATTCCCCTCAACTTGACTAAACTTGAGACAGGTTTCTTCTTGACTTCAGGCTCTGACCTCCCTTTTCTTAAAGCATTTACTTTAAACAACTTGGAATTACAAACTCTTTCTCTGCCCCTTTGAGATGTAAATCTTTTAAAAAGCCTCTGGTCAGTTTTAGAACCCAGGATTGCCTTTCTCAAGGATCTGGGAGCCGTTCCTTTAAAATGTAATTATCATGTCCATTCTCTGGGAGGGTAGGAGTCTAACTTTGGTGGGCTGCTTTGCTCCAGGTTGTAAAACTATCTCCAGTCATGAAGATACAGTACAAGGAAGTTTACTGTTCCTTTGGGAGAAAGGTCAATTCGCATGCACAGGTGGTCTATGGTTTCCCTCCCCTTGCTCTTAGAGACTCTCCCTCCCTTTGTTTCAGTGAAGTTGAGCTCAGATTTAGTTTTGGCTTCTGTCCATCTTGTGACAGTCTTGATAGCCTTCCTTTTCTATCTAACTTTGCCTGGTACAATTTTTGATTTGAGAGAGTTTATATCTTTTGGTTCTAGAAAATGTTCTTAATTCTTTGTTGGTGGTCCCCTCCTCTCCATTTTTCCTTGTTCTCCTTTCATGGTCATACTGGGACCCAGGCTTTTTGTTATGTGTTTTATCTTGTGGCTCTGCCATTCCTGAGGGTCTTGGAATTCTCTGAATTGCTGTATTTGGCCAGAAGATAAGAAAAGAGAGGGAGGATCACTTTGGGGGATTTTTATGGGATTGGGCCTAGAGCCTGTATATAGCATTACGTTTGTATCCTTTTGGCCAAATGCAGTTATAGTCAGTCACACCTAAATGTAAGGCAAGTTGGGAAAATGTAGTCTAGAATGTGCGCAGGAGGAGAAATGAAATGGGCTTCCATGAACACAAAGCAGTCTTTGTCACTGTTTGACCTGTTGCCCACTTAGGCTATGACTCATATTCCTTCTACGCACAGAACACATCATCCCAGCCTAACCTCAGGACAGACAACCCATCTGGTCACTGCACCCAGTCCCAGCGTGAGGATTTAAAGGTGATATACAGTCTATGAGGGCTGAATGTGTCTACTTGTGAACCACTGGCATATGAACCAAGTGGAAAAATTATCTGCTCTCTTTACCCCTTCAGTGATGGTGGAGCAGGGACAGGAAACACAAAGAAAACTCCTATTTGGAAAAGAAAAGGATGGGAGACATACAGTGATCTCTGGCCCATAGATTCTGAAATTCTGTTGAGTAAGCATTACAAAGGCTTTCTAACCTGGAGGTGGAAGAAATTCCTTGGTTGGTGTTGATTCTTCTTTGGAGAGGAACTCCTTTGATCATTGTTCATCATGGAATGGCTGTCCTTCTGGGAGGTTCTTTCCTATTACCCTTCATGTTCACATCAGAAATGGACTTTGGTGAGTATGCCTTCCTTGGGAGTGTGAGTGGCTTTCATTGTCCCTTCCTTTTCAAACTAGCCTCATGATTTCTTTGCTAATTCCACCAAAATTTTGATAGTTTGCAATCTATTTGCTTTTAGTATGTTATATGCTGGTCACTACTCATGTAGATTTTTCCTAGACATAATTCTTAGGGTTTCTCTATTTATTTCTTCACTCTCATATCTCTCATCTTAAAAGCAGCTCCTTTGAGTGGTGGTTTATTGGGAAGGTGGTACCCTTATTTTGGTACCTGTCACAAGGCTGAATCACTATACTTAGTTGAAAAGCTCATTGGACTTTGTTGCTTAAGGTGTTTAAAAATCTTCTCTTACTCTTTGAGTAAAGAAGGTACACATTTTCAAACCTGTGAAGCCCTTGGACTTTGTCCATTCTTTTCTGTTATATAGAGGCAAATTCTTGCCAAAGCCCCTCTCTTTCATGTAATACCTTGCTGAAGGGAGGCAGTAGTAGCCGATATACATGATCTCTCCAACATTTTCCAAATGCTTCCCCTAGGCCTGCAGACTCAATAAACAGTGTCCTGTCTTTAAGTTATTACTAATAGAAGTTTTATCAGATGTTTTGCCTGGCATTACAGGGATCTACAGCCTTCCAGGCTCTCATGTTTGTTTACTTGAATGCCATATCAAACCCACATATTTTTGTTTAGTTTAGTTTTATTGTAATAGCTTCTCTCTTCAGGGTACTAGGTTCTATGTAAGTGAGAATATGAAAAAGCTGTTTTAGCAAACACATTTTCAAATCACAATGGCTTAGTGCAGTAAAATTTTATACCTTACTTACCCAAAGTCTAACGTGATCTTCAGCAGACAGCCTTCTATGTAGTTATTTAGGGAGCCAAGTTCTTTAAAACTTACGGCATTGAAGTTTATGCTGGATTCCTTGTAACTGGTTGGCCAAAAGAGGGAAAATGAGATATTTATCCATGGGAGATTTGGATGTGAGAAACACATCACTCCCACCCACATTTTAGTGGCTGGAATTCAGTCACATGGTCATATCTTATTGCAAGGGAGGCTGGCAGATGGAGTCTTGCTGTGTGCCCAGATGGACAAGGAAACTGGTTTTGGTGAACACATGAAAGTAACTGCCACATCTTTTGTTTTACCATCTTTAGAGACTAAACCTTCAGTTTTCTGCCAGAGTCAGAGAAGGGCAGTTTCCTTCTTGTTCTCAGTGGAGTTGAGATTTAAGATTTAATGGCTTCTTAAATAGATTTTCCACCAATATTCTTTGCTGCAGTCTCCCATTTTTCCACAGGTACATGATATCACAATTCCTGATCCTTTTGAAGATTTTGCAGTGTAAATTTGTTTGTTCTTGGCTTTCTGCAATGCTGATTTAGGATTGCCTTTAGGAAAGAGCAGGAGTAAGTGCATTTGTTTAATCCACTATTTTTTTTTATATCTCCAAACTTTTCTTTTCATAATTTTCTTGGATATCCCTTTTCATTTTTAGAGGGAATGATTAAATGCATTTTGGCATATTAATAGCATAGATATGTACCCAATAAAAAGAATGTTAGCTCCTTTCCATGTGACTTAGAAATATTTCCAGTGTACTATGTTAAATAAAAACCAAAGCTGGACAGTAGTTGAAGTGGTAAAAATAGATTTAATTCAGGAACTGTTGCAATGGAGGGGAAAGAGACCTCAATGTAGAACTAGGCTCAATTCCAAACACAGCCAGGACAAGTGGGGACTTATAGGCAAGAACCAGGGTGGGATTAGTGGATGGAAAATTACTAAGAGGAAACATCAAGGATAAGGGGGATTCTGGCTAGATTGACTTCACATGATTCCTGCTAAAACTGAGTCATGCAGGCCTACAAGGATGGACCCTGAAGCCCCAGGTCAAAGTGTAGTTGAGAAGACAGCTTAGAGGAGCTTAACCAAAGTTAAATCAAGAAAAGTGTTTCCATGAACTGATAGATGACTAAAGATGTGTGTGTGTGTTAGTGTGTGTGCACACACTTGTGTGTAAAACATGATTATAGATAACTATAGGAAAGGAAATACTCCTGTTTATTAACATTAGTTACCTGGCTGGGGAAAGGAGGCCTGTGCTTGAGAGGAGAAAGTATAGGATAAAGGGGGCAGGTAAGTAAAATAAAAGTAAACTATGTAAAGAAAGGAACTACAAAGATAGCATTTGTCACATCATTCTATTTATTTAAAATTTACAATATATACATATATTTGTGTGCTATATGTTTAAAGACATGCTTAAATATATTAATTTAGGTGTGGCAGATTAAAGATGACCATGAGTTTCTTGACATCTGTTCTGTTAAGAAGTGGGCAACTATGAACCCCCACCTTGGATCTAAGTGAGCTCTATGACTGCTTGTGACCAACAGAATGTAGCAGAGTGGTGTTCCACCAGTTTCCAGGGTTAGGCCTAAAGAGAGTGGCAGCTTCCAATCTCTTCTTTTGGAATACTGGCTCTTGGATCCCTGGGCCACCATCTAAGAAGTCTGACAACCCCAAGGCCCTAGAGGATGAAGCAACATGTGGAAAGAGATGCCAACAGGCTAGGCATGTTGAGTGAAGAAGTTATTTTCAAAAATATTTCTAAAAACATGCTTGAAAGCATGCTTAAAAAATATTAATTGCATCATCTCTTAAAGGTGGCATTTTAGATGATTTATAATACTTTCTTGCTCAGACTTTCAATAGAGACAGTGTAGTGTAGTAGTTGAAAGCATAGATTTTGGAGCCAGATGACCTGGGTTCAAATACCATATCTGTTACTCATTAGCTATTTAATTTGGGGCAAGTTAACTAACCTCATGTGCCTCAATTTTCTTGTCTATAAAATGGGGATAATAATAGTACCTGCCTAATGAGATTATTATGAACAATGAATGAACTAATTCACATAAATTACTTAAAAGAGTGCTTAATGTTAACTGCCATTAATAATAATGTATTCAAAATATTTTCCCTGAGCCTGTGTAAAAAGGACACCAAGGATGGCAATATGGATATATATGACATTTCACACTTAAATTTTTTGTTAATGAACCCAATATATAGACTTAAGGAAATAGAGATAAAATGTCACACATAAGGAATTTTGAGGTTTCTGTTACTTCTTAAGCATAAAGTACAAAAATAATGCCTACATGACAGTAAAATATAGCTTAATTCTACTATATCTGATACATATTTGAATGAAAACAAGAAGGATCCACAATTTCAGGAGCTGCAAGAGAAATTAGAGGGAATCCCCACAGACTGGAGAACTTGTTGAGGACTAGGATTGTGGCCAGCAATGGAAGAGAGTTAAAGCTGGTGTTCTTCAAGAAATTAGGGGAGCTGTCCAGCTCCTAACATTTATGTGTCTGTAGGAAAGCTACAGCGTTTAATGAGCTCTTTGGTTAGATCCCATTCCACCAAAGTTTTAACTCCAGTTTATTGGGAAATATTTTTCCTATGAAATGGAACTTTCATGGGAAAGACAATAAAGGTAATAAATGAGAACTATAGGATTCCTTCCATAGCTTGATTTAAAATAAAGCATTATCTGCAGATTAATTTCCTTAAAGCTGTGCCAATGCAAGTAAACTAAGTGGAGAGGAAATTCTCCTGATGATACAAGCCAATAAAACCCGCTGTTAATGTATTTTGGATTTGAATTATGCACCCTGACTTTTTACATTTATTTGAATGCATTTTTCAGCTGCACTACAATCTTCATTCTGGCTATATTGAAAATGCCAAATTATGTGGTGTTAAGATGCGTATGACCCAGTTCTCAGAAAGTATTAAACTAAGAATGGATCTTTCTTCATGATATTTTAACATCAGAGGATAAAATATGTTGTTTTGTCTTCTTGTTTTAAGAAGTTTTAGTAAGTGTGGGTCTAGATGGGGGATGAAGGGAATACATGAAATGAATACAATTTCCTCTTTCCTAGAGGAAATTCAAATAATATCTCAATTCTGAGTCTTCATTTAATTCAAGTGGGAGATATATTTGAGTGTCTACTCTATGTAAAGCATTCTGTAGAATTTAATGAAAGATTTGCAGATTCAAGAGGAGTTCAAGCCTAGTTTTGAAGGCAAATTATGTGTAGTTATGATAAAAGGCAGTATGATATAAGAGCTATATTCTTTTATTTCATACATATATTATGACCTAATTCTAGAAAGAGAATATCAGTAATCAAACAAAGTCTGAATAGAGATAAAAACCCATAGTACTATGGGATCCTAGAGAATGGAATTATTAATTTTACCCAGGAGGATCAGGTAAGGTATTTCATCTGGGTCCAAAGGATGACTAGGATTTTGATTAATTGAGAAGGTACCATCTGAACAAAAGTGTCAAATGTCTAACGTATCAGTCAATGGCACAGAATCTATTTGGGCCATAACAAATGAAGATGGATAATAAAGTGTGATAATCTGTGGGAATTCAGATGTTTCAAGACTTGGCCCTAGGTCCTCAGGTCCACTCAATGATTAGCCTAGATTAGCATTCCCCACATTGTCTTATTTAAAAAGTTAGTTCAACAGTGTGTCTAGAGGTATTCCAAGAAAAAAAGAGTTCCATGATTAAAGAAGTTTTTGAAATCTTAGGCTAAAACAATGTAGACCAATTTCTTTGTTGCAGGATTTTTCAAAGCCTATACTATGCTAGTATACTTCCAATGTGAGTTGACCATGGTGTTTTAAGTGTTTTGAAAACATTGTTTAATTTGTTTAAATACCTGATTCTAGTACTAGTTCCTTTTAATCAATGGCATTTAACTCTTTGTTCTTTCCTTCATTCTTATTTTTCTTCTTTCCTTCCCTCCCCTTTTCCCTCCCTCCCTTGTTCCTTAACTTTTTCTCATCTTAATTTTTTCTCTTCTAAGAAATTGGTAGTTATATTATAATTTCAAAAATCTATGACCTAAAACTCTGTGTTGATTTAAAAATAAAAGGCACCTCTTTAAGAAATGGATTCTTATAATAATGATAAAAACAGCATTTGCCACTGTTGAAATTATCTCAATTCTTACATTACCGTCCTTCTAACAATGGAACATGGTTATTCTTATATTCTTGATGTAAAAATAACCAGGGAAGATATCGTTATATTTTTTCTTTCAGTTTCTGAGTAGTGAGGAAAAAGTGGGACATTTGTCTGCCAGCTAGATCAGCTGAATCATTCTGCAGGTTAGAGGCAACATGTCTCTGCCAGACACCCTAACACTGTTTTCTGGTTGCTATCAGTCTTGCTGTATACATGCAATGGAAATTAAGCATTTTTCTCATTGTCATTCACATTGTATGAGAGGCAGAGCTAGAATATGAACCCAGGAATCTCTGATTTCAAAATCACTACATTTTATTGCCTGCTGTTAGGCAAATTAGAACTTCTTAGAAAAATCACCGAAGAGAGAGGCTATCTTCTTTATGTCTATTCTGATAACCTATAAAATCTAAGAAATATATGTTAGATTCTGATCCAGAGTTTTGAAATAATTTCTTCGTAGAGGTGGCAATTAATATACAAACAACAAATAACAAACAAGCAAACAGAAAAGACAGAAAAAAAAGTAATGGAGAAATGTAGCTTTTAAGTATTGTAAATAAATAACATCTTTTGAGATCCTTTAATAAATGACATCATTTTTGCATATGAATGACAGATAAAATCTCAATTTCACATTTGGATTAAATTAAATCATTTTCAGATTAATAGACCCTGCAAAAAATTTAGGAGAATACATTGTTTATTGATTGTGGCTAATTTAAAGACTATTGGTAGAGAACTTATAAAATTTAGAGGACATTTTTCAGAAATAAATACTGTAGAACTATTAACTATAAAATAGGAAACTTAAAAATAGAAAGGAATAACATTCATTTGTGAGAGGAAAAGAACACACAAGATATAAAGTAGTGTAGCAACAAAGAGAAATCTTCAATGGGAGTGCTGGGAGATACTGAATCTTTGACACAAGTTCAGTGGAGACCAGTGACTCTTAGGGGCACACTCCTCAGGCTGTATTGGAACTGTGGATGTGAATAAGGAACTAGCTAACGTGTGGAATTGGTTTTTTAAAAATGTGAAAATGGTCGAGGTTGACATTTGTTAAAACCAATTCCACTAAAAGGGTATAATTTTTAATAAATACACAAGAAACCAAAATGTCAAAAGATGAATCAATCTTCTCTTTTCAGATCTTTTGGAGCTGTGCTATTCTCACTCCTGCTGTGAGTCTTTCACTTGGAAATTATTTACAACAAAAGGACAAGTCTGTCATTTTTTTGTGTGTGGCCATAAGGGAATAAAAGAGATGCTATTTGAATTGTAAAAGTCCTTTTTTAAATGCTTACTTTATAATAAAGATGGCACTTTAATCTGAAGAACAATTCCTTTTCACATTTGCTACCTAATATGCTGCACAGTTAAATTGATCATCTTGATGACTTTAATTATTAAATGTGAAATAAATTCCCCACTTCTCCATTAGGCTATTTAAATTTAATTTTCATAATGTAATGGAGTAGGAAAGGTTAAGGGTTCCCCTCCTAAAACCTAAGTAGAAAATTTCATTCATCTTCTAGGCAAGAATGGCTATAACAAAAGATTAAGCTTCATAGGTGCTCAAGGAAATAGGTTCTAGAAGGCAGCAAAGGACCTAAGGCCCTTTGGAAAGATTTTCCAAAAATTAAATATTTTCCACTCTGGCTCTCTATTTTATTTTTCTTACCCCTAAGCCTCCTGCCATGAAGGGACATTTTGCTGCTGGGCTGTGGGGGATGGGGCAGAACTCTACTACTTATTCTTGAAACATACCATGCATAAGTGGGGAGAGGTCCTCAGAGAATTGGTCCTACCTTGGAGTCACATGTCTTCCTACGACTCAAATAGCAAGATTTAAAAGAAAATAGTATTAATATATTCAATAGAAAAGAAAAGGCTCTTTGCTGTTTAAGAACTTCAGAGAGTCATGTAGAATAGTAGTTCTTAAACTTAAGTGTTCATCAGAATCTCTTGCAGAATTTGTTAAAACAGATTGCTGAACTCCAATCCCAGAATTTCTGATTCAGTAGAAATGGGGTGTGGAAGAGACTGCATCTCTAACAAGTTTCCAGGTAGCTCCTGCTGCTGGTCTGGTGAAGACACTTTGTGAGAATGAATTAGAGCTTTAGCAGGTGGCTGCCTCATGTGGGTTTCAAATGAACTGAAATATGAACTACTTCATTTTTGGGGTAGCAAGTAGATCATAGAGAGGCCAGAGCCATAGGTCTGTTGCCTGTGGTGAAGATCAACCTTGTCTGTTTGTCCCAGTGTGCCATATCACTATTATTATTTTATAAAGGTGCCATGACATGAAAATGTTGGGGGTGCACTCAATTCTCCAGGACTTTAAGATTTCTAAGGATTTAATTCTGTTGGTAAAAAACTCAGTAGGCACAACTTATCTTTGAAATAGAATATTTTAAATGATGCAAGGGATCCTTGAATCATTCCCCAAACAGTTACACTTTGCAAGAAGAGAAAGGATTGAGAATATGTGTTGAGAATGTTCTTTGTGGTGGCGGGTACATGCTAGGTACTTAATATGTTCTCATGTTGAGTTCTCATCACAACCTAGTGAGGCAGGTATTATTTTGCTCCTTTACTTTGCCTAACTGGAATTTAGAGTACATAGTAAGGTCACAGAGCTTAAGGTCACAGAGCTTAAGGTCACAGAGCTGGTAAGTGGAACCAGAGTTAAACCTACTTATCTCTGACTTGAGTTCTAAGCCCTAGCACTTTGCCTCAGGGATGAAGAAAATGGAGGGGTCCTTTCCTCACATCATCCGAAATTAAATCAGCTTCAGAAAAAGGTAAGCCAAATTGAGGTTATGTCTAAGTTCTCAGTGAGGAGGCGACCAAAGAAAATATTGATTTAGTGGCTTACTCAACTCAGATACTTTAAGCTTGCAGGCGATTATTTAGCTAGACATTTGAAGCATGTGATTACTGTGCCTCTTCATGGAGGGGTGTGTGTTTCCCTTTGTTGTTTGGCTGCAGCTGACACCTGTAGCATTTTGTCATTTCTGGCTCTATTGTCTAGGCACAATGAAGTGATGAATTGGGCAGTTAAATGATTATAAGTGTGTTTGCTCAATATTAGGTTTGGGGACCAAGTTTATTGGGTAGTTTTTCTGTCTTCCACATCTCTTTGTGGACACTCTCTAGGGACCTTTTTCTAGAAACCATCTCTCACTGCCACTGTGGCCAGCCTTCCCTGGGTTTTAGACTCTTCCACCATTTCATTATTGCCTTCCTTGTTTTTGTACCACCTTCATTTCTAACTCATTAGTACTCTTTACACTTAATTTGCATTTCTATTTTTCTTGAGCTTCAGTTAATCACTTGTAATGTTAAAAGGGCTCATTAATTTCTATTCATATGCCTCGCCACGTATATGCCCTGTTTGAGATGTGTTCTATTCATAATGGGGTGCCTAAATAGATGTTTTAACTGGATGATTGATTCATAATTTAAGCAGGTTTTCTTTCATTTTAATTTCAAATTAAAAGTTCACCTGTTAATATAGTGAATACATATGCAGATTAATCAAAGTATTTAACTTCTATTGTACAGAAAAAGCTGAGAGGTAGGCAACTAGAAACCATCATATTTAAGCCTTTTAGCAGACCATGGCTATGAATACACATTACCCAACTTTCTTTAGCTACATATAATAGCTTTACATGTTAAAGTGCCCAAAATGAACATGTTCGTGACACAAAGATATAGTCACTCTATAGTATATAACAACAATAATATTAATATATGAACTTAAAATTATGGTGAGTAACCAATGTTTTAGTATTTTATCTTGCTTAGAAATTATGTAGGTATCCAAGAATTATCTATTAGCTAACTCAATTTAATATTAATTCAAGATTTTAAGTTACCTAAGATGTTAGAAATTATGTTTAAGTTGACACATTATAAATCATAATTACCGCTGATATAAAAAGATTGTCACAATGATTCAAATTAGTTTTACATAAATTTGTATTTATATAATCTTAAATATAATGTTAGGAGTTTATATTAACTAGTTTCTTTGTGAAGAAGCAATCTCTTATGGAAAATAAAATGTACACTTGTATTAAACTTAACTCTAATAAATTAGAGAAAAGACAGCTCTTTAAAAAAACCTAACTATCAAATCTATATAATTAAATCTTAGTTATGTTATCTTGGGTTCTTAAAATATTTCTGAGCTAGAAATTTCTATAAGAGGATTTTTTTCTTAAATATCTAGCACATTTAGCTTATTAGAAATTCAATTTCCTTATTGTTTTGTGAATTATAGGACTATTAGAGATGATAATTGCTTAGGCCATGTTGATAGCTGTCTTTATAAACCAATCAGAATGGAACTCCTTTAATTTAAAGGAAATTATAATTTAAATTATTAATACTGTATTTTCTGGAGAGAGGAAAACATTCTGTATTCACATAAGAAGAGGTCAAGACTTCTCTCAATTACAGACACACAAGCATATAGACACAAAGGCACGTAGAGAGTTTATAGCCTAAGTTGTACAACTTAAGCCACAGGTCAAAAGTAAACAGAGAAAAACAAAAACTCCCTGGTTCAAGCCTCAGAGAGTTTTTTTCTTCTCAGTGGGTATGAATTCCTAATTGATTTGTGCTCATAAATAAACAAATGAACAAGTGAACAAAAAAGACTAACAAATCAGATTTTCTCTTCTTCTTATCTCTCACCCAACAAAAAATGGATTACCATCATCTGTTGAGAGAATTGAGACCATATACCAAACTCTTAATCATTGCTTCCACCATTGGGGGATAACTTATCGGCTGTCTACAAACCAGTAACAAAAACAAAACACAGGCCCAGCGTGGTGGCTCATGCCTATAATCCTGGCACTCTGGGATGCTGAGGCTGGAGGATCGCTCGAGGTCAGGAGTTGGAGACCAGCCTGAGAAAGAGCAAGACCCCATTTCTACCAAAAAAATAGAAAAAATTAGCCGGGCATGGCCAGCTACTTGCAAGACTGAGGCAGGAGGATTGCTTGAGCCCAGGAGTTTGAGGTTGCTGTGAGCTATGATGATGCCACTGCACTCTACCCAGGGTGACAGAGGGAGACTCTGTCTCAACAAACACACAAACAAAAAAACAAACCTCACAAAATCAGCAGAGTGGAAACAAAAATCCTAGAGAAATCATCAGTAAAGTTAAGCTTCTGTTGCCCCTTGGGATTCACTATGGAAGCCAAGAAAAGATGTGGTTTGGTTGGGGGAGACATAGCCCATAAGGTAGGCTGCTCTGGCAACATAGTTCACTTGGATCCATCAGGTAGGTCCACCTGGGAATCTCAGTGTGTAACTTGAAAAGTGCTGAAGGATCATTATAAAAATGGTAAAAACATGACATTTGTAGCTATAAGATAAGAACACACATCAGATATTTTATTTTGCTCAGTGATAGGACAAATAAGATGTAATTGACAAGATACATTTGCATTGCTGTGAACAGAAATCATTTGCATTACTCTGGAAGGAGCCACCTGCTTTACAATCAGCTTTTTTAATGTTAACTTTTAGCTCTATAGAATCAATCAAGGACAATCAAAGGTGCACACCTCAATAGAATCTGAAGTCTAAATCTGAAAAACCCCAGAGGGTTTACTGGCTCATGTCCAACATTCCACTGGAAGGACACCTGGTAATTCTCTCTTGCCCTTTCCCAATTCTTCGACAATTTCTTCTGACATTGGGAAACATTAGTGAACAAAACTGACAGAAATTTATGCCTCGGTGGAACTTGCATTTTTATTGGGGAAAATAGACAATATGCAATGAAACTAACAGGTAAAGGTTTAGAAGGTTTTAAGTGCTGTGGGAAAAAGAAAAAAGAGAGCAGCGTAAATGGGATTTGAGTTCCAGCTAGGTGTGGGCAGGTTAGAGTATTAGCATGGTCCAGGTAAGGTCCTAAAGAAGGTTACATTTGAACAAAGGTGTGAAGGAGGTAAGGGAGTTAATAAACAGATACATGGGGCAAGAGTGTTGTGGGTGAAGAGCGTAGTTAAAATAGAGTCCCTATTATGTGACTTGTTCAAAGGACAATGTGAGGGCTAGTGTGGTCAGAATGGGGTAATTCAGGGCGAGAGGAGGTGATGAGGTCAGAGAGGAGGAAAAGGACAGCTAGAGTGTGTGAGGCCTCGCGGACCATTTCAAGGTCTAGGCTTTTATTTTGAGTAAAATGAAAATCTAGTTCAGGCTTTTAAGCAAAAGCGTTATGTGATCTGACTTATGTTAAAAGGATCACTACAGATGTTTAGCTGAGAATAAAAGATAGTAGAAAGGTGAAAGTAGAAGCAGAGAGACCTGTTGGGAGGTTATTGTAGCAATCCAGGTGAGAGATGATGGTGGCTTAGGCCAGAATGCCTGCAGTGAAGGTAATGAGAAATGGTTGATTCTGGATATACTTTAAAGGTAGAGTCAACAGAATTTGCTGATTGGTTAAATTTTCATGTGAGAGAAAGAAAATAGTCAAAGATGACTACAAGGTTTTGGCCTAAACACATGGAAGGATGGAGTTTCTTTCTTTCTTTCATTCTTTTTTTTTTTTAAATAAGTCTCTCTGCATATATTCTTTTTTTTTTTTAATTTCAAAGTATTACAGGGATAACAATATTTTTGGTTACATGGATTGCTTTTATAATGGTTGAGTCATGGTTATAAGTGTGTCTGTCACCCAGATAGTGTTTATTGTACTTGTTAGGTAGGTTTTGTCTGTCCCCTCCTCGCCCCTCCCCGCAGTTGATTTCCATTGAGTTTTACTTCCCTGTATGTACATGTGTGCTCAGGAGAGATGGAGTTTCTGTCCCTTGAGATGGGGGAAGGCTGTAGGTAGATCAGATTTATTGTAGATGATTAGAAAAATGGCCTCCAATTCTTTTTCCCTTTGCATGCATTCCCTTGCAAAGTGATATTGCATCAAGAGATAGAATCTCTTTCCTTACCCCTTGAGACTTGAGGCATCCTGGCTGAAAGACTACCAGCTTCTAGACATGTTTGAGTGCTCAACTGACCACAAATGCATGAAATCATTCAGTTGCCAGACATCTAGACATCTAGACAGATGCATGGGAGAGCTCAGCAGAGATCAGGAAAGCTGCTTAGACTAGAAGATACACACAGCTGATTACACAGGGTCATGAGTTAAGTCATGAGTTTAAGTCACTGAGAAACCTGAAATGACAGAAATTTATTCGCTCACAGTTCTGGAGGCTAGAAGTCCACAACCAAGGTGTTGGCAGGGCCATGCCCTTCTGAAGGCTATAGCAAAAAGATCCTTCCATGCCTCTTTCTAGCTCCTGGTGGCTGCTGGCAATTCTTGGCATTCCTTGGCTTAGCAGCTTCACTCCTATCTCTGCCTCCATTGTCACATAGTTTTCTTCTTTGTGTGTCTCTGTGTCTTCAAAGAGTCATCTTATAAGGATATAATTATTGGATTTAGGGCCTACTCTAATCCAGTTTGATCTCATCTTTACTAATGACATTTGCGAAGATGTATTTCCAAATAAGGTCATACTCAGAAGTAGGACTTCAATATTATGTTTTTTTGAGGACACAATTCTACCCACAGAAAATGGTGCTTGTTTTAAACCAGTATGTTGGGGTATTTTGTTATATAGCAAACTCTCATATAGGGATGAAAAATAAGGAGTTCAATTTTGGACAATTACACTTATATAACCTCTTTCCCTCATCTCACTTTCAATTATAGATTTTCTTCATATTTTACTGAGAAAAGAAAAGCTATCAGAGGAGAACTTTATAAATCTCTCCCATCTGATGTACCTATGTGCAAGCATTGGTTTTGTATGGTTTGCCTTCCCTTCAGGTACCGTAGGTGAACTATCTGTGTTCCAATCTAAGGCCAACTTCATTCCTTAGGCACCTCTTGCCTATTTAAGGACTGAATTCTGGTTTTTGTCCTTTTCTCTGCTCCATCATTGTTTATTGCCTCTCAAGCAAATCATTCCCGTCAGCATAAAAATATGCAATTAAAGATACCATATGATTCTTTCTTCCATCTTTAAAAAAACCTCTCTTGAGCCCTTCTCTTGACATTTATTGCCTTGTTATGTTCTCCCCAATTGTCTTATGAGTCCACTTCAATCATGCTTTTGCCTTTGATAACCCACAGGTCACATTTGCCTGGCTTCCAAATTAACTGCCTCGGGAAGGTCTTATGATTCATGGCTTACATCTTGTCCCTGAGTAAAGATTCTTACCATGAGTCCCTCAAATCTTAGTGTGAGTTCCTCAAACTGTTGACGTACTGATTAATATGTAACCAACTGACATTAAAAAGGACACTGATTTGTCTTTGAAGCATGAAGTTTTACTGATTTGTTTCTGAATCATACAGTTTTGCATGCATACAAATGTTGTCATCTGTAGCCAATGATTGTAACCTCTGTATTGCACCCTCCAATGGAAAAGGACAACTCTGGTATGAGGAGTCCTCCTCCCTTTTCCTAAACTTTCTTACAAGAGCACTCCAATTTGTAGCAGACTTTGGAACATGAACAACTTTGTTGGTGTGTCTTCCAAGGTTGAACCTTACATTTGGCTTTCAACAAACCTTTATCAAATTATTTTTGCTTCAACAGCATTAATTTCGGTCAATACTCTCCTGACACACACATGCCACTCCCCTGAAACTGTCCTCTCAAGGTCATTGGTATTTTCCATGTCACCAGTGATTAATTCTCAGTCCTTATTTTACTTGACTTGTCAGCAGCTTTTGACATGGTTGATCTCTCCTTCATCCTTGAAAAACTTTCTTCAGTTGGTTTCCAGGCCACCACATGACTTCCATGTTTACCCCTTTGCTAGTTTTGCGGAGATCAAGAGCCATCTTTATCTGTACTTAGTAAAATATCACCCAAGTTTAAAGCCACTTATTCTGGCTGTATCAGATAATATAATCTGTCTGCATGTAAAGTTTTATTTCTTCCTCATATGTGACTCTTTTTTTTTTCAATGTTCCTTGCCTCTGTACTACATAATAAGATTGTGATCTCTTTGTGCCTCTACTATGCAATGAGGAAGATAGAAGTATTTAATTTAGAGGGTACTTTTTAGGATTCAATGTTATACACATGTGAAATTTTGGGATTGTGCCTGTAGAGTATGCTTTAAATAAATGTTAGCTATTATCTATTATTAATATTATCTGTAGGTAAGTAGACTTCCTAACACTGAAATGAAGAATTAGGCAACTATATCTCCCCTGGTCACGAGCAGGCTGAAGAATCACATGACTCTTCTGTGGAAGGGACTTTTCTTCCAATCAGTATGTTTTACAAGTTGTTTTCAACTAGGAGAAATTTCCTCCCTATTGGTTGTACTTGGAAATGTGAGTGGGCAGTTTTGGTTGTCACAATAATTGGGAAGTATTTCTGGCCTTTAGTGAGTGGGGAGTAGGGTTTAAAGTCCTGTAATACATGAAGAATTATTTATGCCTTCCAAAATATCAAACATTTCTACATTGAGGAATGTTGTACCAGACCTGATACATGGTTGAGAGTAATTGAGATGTCATACTTTCTTTACTCAGGTGACTATCAGGAATAATGGTAGAGAGGAAAGGGCTGGAATATGATATGTATGTAGATCCTAATTTTTCACATTAATAATAAGCTAAAGTACTTCTTAGAAGGGATTGAGGAGGCAGAGAGATTGAGGAGGAGTGTTACACAAGTGGAGTTCCCTTCACATAGAAAGAATTGGGAATGGGGAATGAGATTTCTCTCCATGTTAAAAATTGGTTGAATATTGCCTTTATAGTCAAACAAACATTTGACTGTGTTTTATATTCTTCGGTTATGATTTTTATAATTGCTCCACTGCTTTGTTAAATGTTGGATGTTACTACAGAGATGTCTGAGGCCAGACTCATTTTTTTTCCCCAATGAATGACTTGATCTTTTCTTCCTTGTATTCCCAATATATTCCTTCATTGTTTTTGAATTTTTACAGCTTTACAAAGCTACATATTTATGTTGATTGCTCTGGGTCTATTTTTTTTTTTCCTGGAGGATGCCTGCCATTTGATGCATAGATTCAGAACTCTTGTATATTTTTCCTATGTTGTATATTTTAATAATGACAATATTTCATTATTCTGTTTTGCTCTAAAAGAAATTATATGGGTTCTTTTCAGATGTATTTTAGATATAGCTAATGGATAAATTTCTGTTTCTATTCTTGTTTTCCTTGTTACTTTATGGGTTTTCCAAGAGAAAAAAAGGAAAATTCTGAGAATATGCTACTACATTCAAACTGGATGATCCTATGCATTATTTTAAAGCCATATTTTAAATTCAACATATATAATGAGGACACATAAATATTGTATTTTGAATTCAATTTTGTTGTTTTTGGTTTTTGATTATGAAGTTATGCTTACTCAAGGATATTGTGTTGAATTAGAATGAATCTAAACATTTTAATTTTAGCATTTCTACCTCTGTCAAGGAGACAGGAATGTTTTTACACAAGTTAAAATATATAGTAGCCATGAAATGACAAAAAATGAAAACTGTAAGTAAACCTCAGTTGACATACTGATGAGTTTCTTGAGAGTTGGATTTGTGTTTGTGTGATCTTTTATACCAGTGGTTCCCAGACTTGGCTGCACATCAGAACAAGTAAAAAAGCTTTTTTTTTTTTTTTTTTTTTTTTTTTTTTTTTTTTTTTTTTTTTTTAAATACAAATATATGGAGACATGTTGGAAATTCTGATTTTGTAGGCTTGGGGTGAGGCTTAGGGATCTGTATTTTTTAAAAAAAATCTCAGATAATTCTATTGTGTTACCAGGTGTTAAACAATGATGTATTTCATTAGCAGATATTAGAAATGTTTTTCCCCTGTAATTGCTCCTTTAGAGCAATTCTTCACTATTGCAGCAGCAGCAATAATAGAGAAAACTAGGAGGATATATTCTGGGAACAGAAAGATTCTTTAGATTAGCTTCTAAGTCTTTGTGTATAAGTGTGTTAGAAAGTCAATGCCCATAGTAGACTATAATGCAGTTGAAATTTTCCTCGTAATTCTCTACCACAGCTATTCTTTATGCTGTGACATAATTTCAGTTGCCAAAGGGAGAAAAACAATGTGTAGGTAGGAACAGACAAATGAAAAACTGCACTTTTGGGGAAAATATTTAACAACTTAAAACGTATTTTTTTAAAAAAGCAATGAAATGTAGTTCTTCAAAACACATGAGATAGCATGAATGATTTTCCTCTATAGTATTTCATAATTGGATTTGATTGATCCAATTAGCTTTTTGGTATGTATAATCTTCCATTATAGTAAATCAGGTAAAACGCTCTAATGTGAATGTTTTCTTTTAATCTCTAGGAGACTATAAAAAGGGTTCAATTTATTGCAAAATGCCCCTAAAAGATAATTATATCACTTTATACCTCAGATAAATTGTTTATAAAATGACTTAAAACTGCTTTTAGTGATAAATGCTTATATCAGATGATGCAAGGAAATGGGGCATTGTAAGTGGAAAATAAATGGTTTTATATGAAGTCTTAAAAATTTTTTTTATTACATCTGTCATATTATAAAATGGTTTACTTCTTTAAATGTTGCTTATAAAACATGTGTATTGTGATTTTACTATTATACAATGCTTTTTAAAAAGCAGTTAGATCTTTACAGACTTACCTCTGATAGAACATCTTAGGAAATCTAATTATGCCTCATATGTTAAACACTTTCTTGTATTTGCTTGAGCAGTAAGGAAATGTAGCTTAGAAATGTCTGTGTAACACTGGAACATTATGATAAATATAATCTTGAAAGAAACCCCTCTGGAGACAGAGGATTATTAAACATTTTCTTGGTGATTTTTTCTGTAACTACAGTCTGAATCTCTGAGCATGGATTGTCACTTGATATTTAGTTATAGTATTTTTGACCATTATCTAAATTGAAAAATAATTATGCTCTTTCTGGTTAAAAATAATAACTATAATTGTAAAAATTATAATTGAGTAAGTGATTTCTGAAATTTCTGTTTATGTTATCTCAGGATAAAGAAAGAAAAAGCAGTGTCAGTGCACTTTTTTTTGGTAGAAATATCTCCCAAAATATTGTAATCATGTTCTCTTTGAGAGAAGTTAAAATTATATTGCTTATGTATTGAGTGTTAGATATTAATATATTTTAGTTTGGAAGGTGTCCTGGATCAGGAAAAACTTTATCCCAGTCAGTGAGACCTAACCAGAAAAATGTTTTGATTTTCTAAACATGTATCTTTAAGTAAGAAAGACTGCATTTTCCCTCTAGCATCCTTGCCTGCCAGTTCAGATGTGTGTGTCAGCTGCGCTTAGCCTGAATCTCAAAGCCACAACATCTGGAAACTGACTTCCTACAGGATCCCTTTTCTCTGCCTTTAACATATTCTCCTTACCAGGCTCTGCTTTTGTTCACTCTCCAGTGCTCAGGTAGCAGCTTTTTGTATAATGTATAGATTTTGTAATTTAATCCTTTAGTAGGGTCTTGGTCCTTTCATCACCATATTTTATCTTCCCATCTCTCTTGAAATCTTCATTCTGATCTAATTTCCATATGGTTGGAATACCTTCTTTAGTAATTTCCTCAGAAGGGGTACCCAGGTGGAATGTTTTCTTTTTATGTTGGTTTGGGTCAGCTCAGGAAAATTGACTTCGATCCTATCTTTGATAAATTGAATCTATTCTAATAATTCTTATTTTTTTTTTAGAAAAATCAGATTTTTTAGTTTAAATCCCTGTTTTTCCTTTCTTTTGCCCTCATCCTTTTCATTTGTTTCTTAATCTTCTCCCCCTGCGTTCTGTGAGATCATTTTAAGTTTACCCTTCTCATCACTTACTTTATTTTCCTCAGTATCAGTTCAGTAATTTTTATTACAACTAAAATAATATTTTATTTTTTATTAATATTACTATACAAAGTGAGTTTAAAGTTTAAATTTTATCCTTTTGATACCTTTTAGCCATCTTTATTTTAACTTCATTTTGTTTCCTCCTTGGATTTTGGTTTCTTTTTTTATAGAGATTGTGACTTTTAATTTTTTTATTATAGAAAGAAGAATTATAGTTAAACATTTTCCTTCAATTCCTATAATCATTTTTAGAGGTATGCTTTTCTTTTTCCTTTTTACTATGTTGTACTCTTATATTTGTTTTTCAGTATTTTTGTTTAAGCCCATTCTAATTTTTCTCCCTTTATTCTTTCTTATGGTAATAGCTATCATATTGAATACCAACTCCAGCTTAGACATTATAATGGATATTTCCAGGCGTTAATGATTATTGTTTTCATTTAACAGATGAAGAAGCTGAGGTTTTAGAGTGGAGAGAAGCCAGCATTAAAATTGATGTCCATGTGGATTGAAAGACTGCTTTCCCCATGATCACTGGAGTGAGCTCTTTCCATAAAGGATATTTATAAATAGTCAAAATGTTTAGATTACATTTAGCCAACTTGATACTAGTTAAATTTTATATGAATTCCTCACAGAAACCAGACTGTGCAGTGATGAGTCTAATTCCCAGTATCCAGCATTCTTCTACTTTTGGTGGGCTGACTGAAGTGTGGAGTATTCTTTTACCACCTCTGCTTTAAAAAATATAACACTAAGAACCAAGGAAAAACCTGTATAGTTACCTGGGCTCTTAATTTGTTTCTTCCTGAAGTACTTTGCTAGTGGGATCTATACTACCTCAGGGGCAAATAACAACATAGGGCTCCCTTTTCTGTTTTTGAGCTGTTGTTTATTGCAGTTGGAATTGAGATCTGATCTCCTTCTAAAGAAATATAAACTGAAGAGAGGGCTAAGGAGCACAACTCTGGCTACTTCAAAATACAATGTCCAGTCCATGTGGGGTGACTGCTCGTTTTTACTTAGCTTGTAAAAATTTCTGAGCGAGTGACTGACAGTGTATCTTCCCTATATCTTCTTAGGATGGGCAGTTTATTGTTCCTAGTTGGCAAAGTACCCATGAGTCATAAATTGTGTTTCTCAAGAAGTTTGTTCAGTGATATAGATAAGGTATAGTTATGGCAAAGTTCTGGTTCCTGGCAATAGGTGGACCATCAACCTTAACTTTTACTGGTTTTCATCTCTCTCTCTCTCTCTTTTGGTATTTTTAATAGATAGTCAGAAAGGGTGATGAGTTGCATCAAGGAATAAAGCCAGGTGTTGTTTTTAATTAGAACCTCCAGTAGTTATTTTTCAACCAATGCTTTAATTTTTTTCTATATATTATATTTTGGCTAATACATATTCTTCTGGAAATCTTAAGCTTATATCACTTTAATCATTAGGGCAGAAGGGCCCTTGGGACTATGAAAGATTCTGAATTGCTGTTTTCTCTTTTGCTGAGCCTTTAAATTAGACTGGGAAAAAATGAAAATGTCCTTTGTTTTTCCATTATCACTGGCAAATGCATATTTCATGGAGACCGGTCTGCCTTCTGTACATTCTCTCCCTTACCCAGACCTTTGCCTTTTGAGTTTCACTCATATTTTCAGGGTTGAGTAATTCAAAGAAACACTTAAGAATAGCTGTGATTTCAGTTGTTTTTTTAATACAATGGCGTTAAAACCTAGTTTTCAAGTGTACATTTCTCAAAAGCCTTTCTCCACAAATTGCTTTAAAAAAATTGAAAAAATACAGGATTTCGGAGGAGAAATTTCCTGATTGGTGTAAATGAAATGTTTCTATAACAGAATTCATAAGCGTATATATTTTTCAGTATAAATCATCGATGATAGTGGGTGTTAAGTATCTATAATTTTAACTTGATATTCAAAGTGAAAAGAACTGATTATCAGAAGAAATAATAATAAGGCCTTTCATCTTACTTCACCAATTCTGTGAATTCCTCAGATCAATTATGAAATATCCAGAGGCTGGTAGTTTGCAAAGTGCTAGTACACTAGTTTCCAAAGTATGGCTTGGGAAGCCTGGGTTCCTGAGACCCTTTTAGCCAGTTAATAAGATCAAAATTATTTTTATTGTAATACTTGGACATTATTTACCTCTTTTACTCTCATTATCTCTCAAGTGTACAGTGGAGTTTTCCAGAGGCTGCCTGATATGAGAATCCAGGTGCCTTCTGTTAATCCAGATATTAAAGGGAATCAGAAATGTAGAACAATGCCACCTGTGATAGTCTAAATAATAGCTTCCTAAGAATGTCCACATCCTAATCCCCGAACCTGTGAATATGTTACTTTATATAGCAGAAAGGACTTTGCATGAGTAAATTAAAGAGTTTCTGGTGGGAGATTATCCTAGACTACCTGGGGCAGGCCCAGTGCAAATCCCTTAAATGGGAAGAGGGAGGTAGAATTGTCAGTGTCCGAGTGACGCACTGTGAGAGAGACTCAGCAGGCCATTGATGGCTTTGAAAATGGACAAAGACCACGAGACAAGGAATGTGAAGATCCCTAGAAACTGGAAAAGGCAAGAAAAACAGATGCTCCTGTAGGCCTCCAGAGAGGAACACAGTCCTGCTGTCACCTTGATTTTAGCCTAGTGAGACCCGTTCCAGCCTTCTGACCTCCAGAACTGTAGATTTGTACTGTTTTAAACCACTAAGTTTGAGGTAATTTGCTAATGTGGTAATAGGAAATGAATACAGTATTCATTGAAGGCCTCTTTTAAAAGCTGTGTTATTCCTCTGCTCTAAATCCTTCAATGAATCCATCCCTATTACTTTCAGAACAAATTCAAGCTCTATAGCTCAATCTATCAGGCTTTTTGTTACTTAACTTTAACTGTTAATTTAAGGCCTCATCTTTTGACTCCCTAGTTTTCATCTTACGTACCACCCACACAAAACTATTGCAATTTGCAAGATTTCCAGCTTTCCTATGCCCCTATGCACACTATGATCCCTGCCTAGTTAGCCTTCTTTCACTTATTTGTCTGTCTAATACCTGCCTATTCTTATAAACTTACCATTGATATCTGATAAGCAAAGCCTCGCCCCAGCCTCCAGGTCTAGGTTGGCTCTTTTATAGGTAGCACTTGCCACATTATGGCTAATTTGTATATATGTCTTGTCTTCCTATCTGACAGTGAGCTACTTGGGGAGGTAATAATGTCATACCTGTATGCCTCCAGTGCCTAGTGCATTGCTTGATTCACAGTATTCCTCAGTAAGTGTTTTTTTGATTATCCAATTGATTGATGATCTACCAGTCCATCTCTAATAATTTATTCATTTCCATAAACCTGCCTTCAGACATGATTCTATCATATATTAATTTTGCCCTATCTTGCTGCCTCTCCTGGGTACTATCTTATTACTCTCTCTCTCTGTCCCTGCCAAGTAACTTGGGTATTGAGTGATCTACATGTGTGGTTTCAATTTTTCTCCTCCCATGACCTTTGAATTCCTTGACGTGTTGCTTCTATTCTATAGCATTGGCTTTTCTTTCTCAGTGGTCCCTATTGATCTCTTTCTAGCTGTCTTCTTTGACCTCTGTGATAACTTTGACCACCACTACTACAAACATTCTCTCCTTTGGTTTCCATGGATATTACTGCTCTTTTACTACTTCTGTGCTTTTTCTAGTCCTTCCTTTCTGCACCTCTTAATTTTGGGTATTCTCCCAATATTAAATGTTTGAACCTTGGTTCTTCCCTTTGTGTATTCAATGTCTTGAAGACCTCATCCACTTTCCTGGTTTTACCACCATTTGCAAAGATGGCTGTGTCTGTAGCCAAGTAGTCCTGTCTAATTGTCCATGCAATAGCTTTAGTTGAAGCCTCTGCCATTATCTTAAACAAAGACAGAAACTGAAGTTAATTGATTCTTCATAAGTAACTCTCTCTTCTTGTCTTTCTGTGTCAGTGACCCCTCCATTATGCTCATTGCTTAAATTAGAAATGTTGGAATCCTTTTCAATACTTTCTGTTTTTATTTTTTCATTTTATATTATCAAGTTATTGTTTTATTAAAGCTAACCCTCAGATTTGTCCCTTTTGTTGTATTTTTTTCCTGGTATTACCACTCTAACCACTCCCTCATTATCTTAAGAGCCATCTAAGCTCCAGGATCTTTTCTCTTTAATCAGCCAGGGATCCTACCACCCTTCTCTCTAATCTACCATAAATTCTAGCACCATCTTCTCCTCTAACACTCAACCCATCCTGAAGTACCTTTGTATCATCCTCTGGATCTGCGTTGGTTATTGCAATATGCACCAGGTGGTCTTAGACCTAACTAAACATTCAGACTCACTTAGACTATCAAAGAATGTATTAACAGCAGCTGATTCAAAAGGAGTAGGAAGACACAAAGATTACCACAGGGCAGCATCAGTCTTGTCTTGTCTTGTCTTGTCTTTTCTTTTCTTGTCTTTTCAGACCAAGTCTCACTGTGTTGCCCAGGCTGCTCTGGGACCATAGGCTCAAGAGTTCCTCCTGCTTTAGACTCTGGAGGAGCTGCCACTGCACCCAGCTGAGTCCTTCTTGTCTGAGGGAATTATTGTAGCAGTACAATTGCTAAGAAGTAAGGAAACTATTCAGTTTAGAAGTCTTAAGCTCCACAGGTTAAAATTGCTCTTGTAATAACCTCACAGGCATAACTTCCAAGGCCCTTGCAAGGACATGCAAGTTACAAAAGTCACCACATTTAGGGAAGTTGAAAGTATGTCATCCACATCATTCTTTATAGTTAATTCATAGTTCATCATGGTCTCGGGTCATTTTTACCATAAGCAATGTTATGAGGCAATACAGTTAACATTCTACCCTTATTAGAGTATCAGGGGAATAGTAACAGAAAGTTAATTGAGAGTTAGCATCTCAAGCAGAAGGGGAAATAATTTTGTTAACTCTTTGTCTGCTGTTAACAATCAAGTTGGAACTCCTTGATTCATTATTGAAGCTTCTCATAATCTACCCCCTGCCCCATTTATTCCAGCCTCTTTCCCAGTAATCTCTGGATAGCCTCCTGTGATTCCCTCACTTAATATAGTAAGAGCAGACAATACTTTCTTCCTTTATCATATTCTGAAATTTAGTGCCTATTGTAATTCCAGGCAAGTAATAGCTACTTAAGTAATAGCGGCAGAATAACAGAGTATCAAAATTGTAAGAGACATTTCAAATTGATAGCTGGATTCCATACTGTTTTGCACTGATATAAACTAAACATAGAAGAAAACAGAACACCTTTTTGATTTATTCATGAATTGAAAGAGCACCATTGCAAAACTTTTTTGGGGGGTGAAAAAACACACAGCTCAAAGTTTAAAAAATATAACCTTCAACCCAGACATCTAGCAGTAAAAATCTTAAAAGAAAAAGCACAATGACAAAAGGAAAATTAAAGTTGAACCATAAAATTGCTTAGGTTTCAGAAGTGCAGGAAAGACTCACTTCCCAAGGTAGAGACAGGGAGCAGTGAGGCCAAGCAGAGAATGTGGAATGTGAGATGTATGGGGACAGGAGACTACAAATGTGGTTCAGGCTCACTGGTTGTATGACTTCCGGCAAGTTAATTAACTTTTCTGTGCTTTAGCACATGTCCATGAAGGCATATAGTGATAGTTTCCCATTGTTTATCTGAAGTAATATAGTTAGGATTAATGAGGTGGTATTATAAACCATCTTAAGATACATGGAAGAGAAATTCAACAGAAATGGAGAGTATTTTCATTTTTTCCATTGGAGATCAAAGGGCAGAGTAGGAAGAAGATGATTTGCAATAGAGCTGCTTTTAATTATGTTTACATAGGCCAGTTAGAACAGAGATCAATAATATTTTATGAATTTTATCAATATATGCAAGCAATTAAATTAACTCACGCTGATCTGTTATTTTGTTCTTCAGTAGCAGAATTTTGGATATAAATTATTCTTATAATTGCTTTCCTCCATTTTACCTATGTTTTCTTTTTTTGTGTGTGTCTGTGTATGTGTGGAAGAATCAAGTGCAAATCCTCTATCCCTTTTTAGGCATAAGACTGAGCATATACAAATTATATTTTGGACAAACAATAATGGACAAAATCTATTTGATAGTAAAGAACAAAATAGAAAATTTTATGAGCTACACAAATGATGCTTGTATTGCTAAGGTAAAAGCCAAAGCAGATGGACAAGTAGAAAGACATGTACGTCCTAAACCAATGCCCAACTTAAATTATATATTTCAAGTTAAAAATGCATACTAAAAGTGCACTGATACACTATAGTATGTGTTTTTGAGTGGAAGTAATGAACGTACAATAGGAACTGATAACCCTCCTTTTCAAAATAAAGATTTTTCTCAATTACTAAAGGCACAGAGAAGAGTGATACTTATTTATGTGGTGTTCAGCATTTATCTACTATAGTTACAAGAAAGTAATAAGTCCAATTTTCTCTTCAAGGAAACTTGAACTTCTATTATCCTCTCCTTTCCTCACTTCAGCCTTAGTAAGTAAAAGTAATAGAGTAGATAGGAGCACTTCCCAGATTGCATTTATTCAGTCTGTGCAATTTATTACCACAGGAGGTCATCAAGCCAGTTATAACAGCTGGATTCAAAATGTGGTTGGGAGAATTTTATAACCAATAACATTTATATAGTAAAGTAAGTGACTTAAGAGTTTTATGTTTTAGCACATAAGATCATACTTCACTTCATAAAATATTAAACTATAGAGTCAGAAGGAAAAATTTCCTTGCAAAATATCCTTGGAGACTTTTGATAAGACCACTTCTGGTGGCTTATGATAGACAAAAATGATCTAACAGTACCATGACAGGAACGTTATTTGATGGCAAGTTCAATATTTATATCACACCACAACTAAGCACAATGAGGAAAATGTCAGGTAAAATTTGAACTTCTGCCTGACTGTGTTGATGTAGTGACAAAACAACTGGTTGAAAAGGATGAAAGTTTAGTTGAACAAATTATTGATATTATGGACACATAAAAAATTTTTGCTGTTTGTTAAATTCAGCTTAAAAATATGAATTCAAGTAAACTTGCTCTATGTTTAAATATAGTCTAAATGTATCTAAATAGTAACAAATTGATCTAACTTTTAATAAAAATATTTTTCATTTTTATTGTTGGAGTAGGGGGCATTCAGATACAACTTTCTAGTTAGGATTGTTTCACAGTCCGTCTCCTAGTTAGACTTATAATGCAATTCTTCATTCTCCATAGTAATTAATTTGACCAGGCATTCAAGTTTAAATGCAATGCAATGCCATTTAGTTCTAGGAACTTCTGAATTTTATAGAAGGATAAGATATTGCCTAGGCTCAGAGACTGTGGAAGTTAAAGTGTTGCTCTTGAAACAGAAAACTTTTATGTTGATATTGATATTCAAAAGTTTTAATTTTTAGTTATACTTTAGATATATAAAAATATTATAGACCAAAATTTATAATAAGTGATATTGTATAATGCATATTAGTTAGATCTCAATGCATACCAGTACAGTACTCTTTGATCTATACTTATGAAATGCCAGTAGACTTAGAATAACTATTTTTAGTTTCTTTAATGTGAAGGTCCTGCTCTTTATTTGGAGTATGAAGATTGTAAGCAGAGGCATCTTTTGGTGGCTGAGTCTTCATATTATTTTCATTCTCTACATTTGCTTTTTGTGTTACCTATGTTGCTTATTTTCTAAGGTTGACTCTCAAGCATAGAGATAAATGATCTGCTGACTTGATTTAATGTTGGGCAGGAGCAGAGCTAATGATTGTAGAACACAGAGCTTTAAAATTGGTTTTTGAGCTCATAGAAACAAAGAGTAGAATGGTAGTTACTTGAGGCTGGGAGGAGCGGGTATCAGGAGATGTTGGTCAAAGGATACAAAATTTCAATTAGATAGGAGAAATAAATTCCAGAGGTCTATTGTACATCATGGTAATAAACTTTCCCTCTATGGTCAGGAACAAGACAAGGATGCCCATTCTCACCATGTCCATTCAATAAAGTACTGTAAGTCCTAATCAGAGCAACTAGGCAAGAGAAAAAAAGTAGAAGCCATCCAATTTGGAAAGGAAGAAGTTAGATTGTCCCTGTTTACAGATGACATGATCACATGTATAGAAAATCCTAAAGACTTCACCAAAAGCTGCTCGAACTAACAAATTCAATAAAGTTGCAGAATACAAAATTAATATATAAAAATCAGTAGCCTTTCCAAACATTAACAATGAATTATCTGAAAAAGAAATCAAGAAATCAATCCCATTTACAATAGCTACAAAATAATAAAATACTTAGGAACAAATTTAACCAAGGAGGTGAAATACCTATACACTGAAAATTATAAACCATGGACAAAAGAAATCGAAAAAGCCACAAATAAATGGAAAGATATCCCAAGTTAATGATTGAAAGAATTAATATTGTTAAAATGTCAATATTTTCACAGAAATAGAAAAAAATCCTAAAATTCATACAGAATCACAAAAGACCCCAAAAGGTCGAAGCAATTTTGTGCAAAAAGAACAAAGCTGGAGGTATCACATTGTTATGATTTGAATATGATTTGTTTGGCCCCACCAAGTCTGTTGAAATTTGATCCCCAGTGTTGGAGATGAGGCCTGGTGGGAGGTGTTTTGGTCATGGAGCAGATCCCTCAAGAATGGTTTGGTGGGCCGGGCGCGGTGGCTCACGCCTGTAATCCTAGCACTCTGGGAGGCCGAGGCGGGTGGATAGCTCAAGGTCAGGAGTTCGAAACCAGCCTGACCAAGAGCGAGACCCCGTCTCTAAAAAAAAAAAAAAAAAAAAAAAAAAAAAAAAGAATGGTTTGGTGCCCTTCTCATGGTTTTGAGTGAGATCTCACTCTATTAGTTCCTGTGAGAGCTGTTTAAAAGAGTCTGGCATGTCCCTCCTTTTCTCTTGCTTCCTCTCTTTCCATGTGATCTCTGTACATGCTGCCTCTCTTCCCATTCTGTCATCAGTGGAAGCAGCCTGAAGCCCTTACCAGAAGGTGAACAGATGCCAGTTCTTGTACAGCCTACAGAACACCCTTGAGCTAAATAAGCCTCTTTTCTTTATAAATCACCCAGCCTTAGGTATTCCTTTATAGCAGCACAAACAGACTAAAGCACACACTATCTGACTTCAAAATATATTAGAAAGCTATAGTAATCAAAACAACATGGTAATGGTATAAAAACAGATACACAGAACAATGGAACAGAGTATAGATCCCAGAAATAAATCCATGCATCAGTCAGTTGGTTGAACATGCATTTGTTGAACATTTCAACAAATGTTCCAAGAACATACAATGGTGAAAAGACAATAAATGGTGTTGGGATAACTATATCAATAAATGGTGTTGGGATAACTGTATATCCACAGGCAGAAGATTAAAATTAGACTCTTATCTCCTACCACATGCAAAAACCAACCCCAAATGGATTAAAGACTTAAATGTATGACCTGAAACTGTAAAACTACTAGAAGAAAACACAGGGCAAAAACTCCATGCCATTGGTGTGGGCGATGATTTTTTGAATATGACTCCAAAAGCATAAGCAGCAAAAGCAAAATAGGCAAATGGGATTACATCAAACTAACAAGCTTTTGCATAGCAAAGGAAGCAATCAACAGAGTGAAAAGACAACCTATGAAATAGGAGAAAATATTTGCAAACCATACATCTGATAAGGGATTAATAACCAAATATATAAGGAACTCAAACAACTCAATAACAAGAAAGAAAATAACCCAATTAAAAAATAGGCAGAGAACCTGAATAGACATTTCTCAAAAGAAGACATATAAATGGCCAAAGAGTATATAAAAATGAACAATATTTCTAATTATCAGGGAAATGAAAATTAAAACACAGTGATATAGCACTTCACATCTGTTAAAATGGTTATTATAAAAAAGACAAAAGATAACAAACAAGTGTTGGCGAGGATGTGGAGGAAATGGAACCCTTGCATACTGTTGGTGGAAATGTAAATTAGTACAGCCATTGTGAAAAACAGAATAGAGGATCCTCAAAAACTTAAAAATAGAATTACCATATGATCCAGCAACCCCACTACTGGGTATATATCCAAAGGAAATGAAATCAGTATGTCAAAGAAATATCTTCACTCCTATGTTCATTACAGCAGTTTTCACAATAGACAAGATTTGGAATCAACTTAAGTGTCCATCAGTGGATGAATAGATTAAAAAATGTGGTCTACATACAAAATGGAGTACTTTTCAGTATTAAAAAATCAGGAAATTCTATTATTTGTGACCACATGGATGACCTTGGAGATCATTGTGTTAAGTGAAATAAACTAGGCACTAAAAGACAAAAACTGCATGATCTCATTTATATGTGAAATCTCAAAACATTGAACTCATTGAAGTAGAGAGAAGAATGGTTGTTACTGGGGAAGGGGGTTGGGTATGAGAAGTGAGGTAGGGTGCTGGAGGTTAGGAGAAATGTCAGTGAAAGCACACAAAATTTCACTTAGATAGGAGGAAGAAGTTCAAGAGAGCTTTTGTACAACATTGTACAGCATGGTGACTATACCTAACAATGTATTGTATTCTTGAAAATTGCTAAAAGAGTAGATTTTAAGTGTTGTCACCACAAAATTGATTAGTATGTGAGGTAATGCATATATTAATTAGCTTCATTTAGCCATTCCACAAATGTATACATATATCAAAACATCACATTGTATACCACAAATATATACAATTTTTATTTGTGAATTAAAAAATAAAATTATAAAAACTAAAAAAAATTGTGACGTATGTGATTCAGGAATTACTTGCAGTAGCAATTCCCAAACTTGTTGGATTAGCAATTCTTCCATATACCTAATGGTGCTTTTTATAATATATTCCTCTATTAAGTTGTAAGTTGGACTCAAATTATAAGAATTTTTAGAAAATCTTGTTACTTCCTTTAGAGATAATATAGTTATCTTGGGATATTACTGATATATTCATTTACTTTTTATTGAATTTGAATTTTTTCTGTTTACTGAAAATTAGATGTTTACTATAAAATCCAAATATTAAAAAAAATATCATAGAAAGTAAAAGGGCCCCTTTCCACTAAAACGAACATATTTATGTGTCTATTTGAAAAGCATCTATTTCCTAGTCCCTCAATTTACAATGGTTAACAGTCCCAGAGAGACATAAAGTGACTTGCTTATATAATGCTAGTATAATGGCTAATTTTATGTGTCAACTTGACTGGATGATGGGGTGTACAGATATTTGGGTAAATATTATTTCTAGGTATGCCTGTGAGGGTGTTTCCTGATGAGATTAGCATTTGAACTGGTAGATTGAATAAAGCAGATTGCCCTCACTAATGTGAATAGGCGTCATCGAATCCATCCAGAGTCTGAATAGAACAAGAAGGCAGGGGATGAAAGAATCCACTCTCTACCTGATTGCTTGAACTGGGACATTGGTCCTCTGCTCTTGGACTGACACTTACATCGTGGACACTCCTGGTGCTCAGACCTTCTGACTCAAAATTGGAACCACACCACTGGCTTTTCCAGATCCCCAGTTTGCAGATGGCAGGCAGATTATGGTACTTTTCTGACATCATCATCACATAAACCTTATAATCTCTCTGTCTTTCTCTCTCTCGATACATATATATATTTCCTATTGAATCTGTTTCTCTGGAGAATACAGCTAGCTAGGGCAGAAATAGCACCAGAATACAGTTGTAAGTCCATATCAAGCCTTTGAAAATGCCTGGCATGGTGCTTGGTATGAAGGTGTGCAATAACTATATTTGAAGTGATGAATGAATGCTTAATAGAGTTTAAGAAAACATTCTTAGTTTGTCTTGCAACAAGCAAATAAGGCCTGATGGTAGCTGCAAATTTTTATATTGCCATTGTTTTTTGCGTATTGAGTACCCGTGCGCAGTAGGCTTCCCCCC